>JAWNNP010003339.1:0-41786 GCA_035044805.1 Leucophenga maculata
ACTGGCACTGGACCCATTAAGGCGGACGATGCCCCTCTCCTGGCCAAGTCGTCTGCTTGCTCGTTTCCTGTTATGCCCGCATGTCCGGGTACCAAGTACAGAGTAATCCTGTTGGATTTTCCTAGGTAGTTAAGTTTAGCTATACATTCCATGACCAGTTTGGATTTGATCACAGGCGAGCTTACTGCTCTAATAGCCGCATGACTATCGGAGAAGATGGCGATGTTTTGGTTCTTGTACACCCTATTTAGATTGAATTGAGCACATCTTTCTACCGCATATATTTCTGCCTGAAAGATACTAGTGAATCTCCCTAGTGATGCGAAGTATTTATTGCGAGGTCCGAAGACTCCTGCGCCACTTCCTTCATCTGTTAGGTAGCCATCTGTATACCAGCTAATGCCCCCTGTTTGATATTGTAGATCAGCGTTATGTTACCCCATTCTTCTTTAGTGCTGAGTCCTACTTTAATTTGTCTAGTGAAGTTGTTCATTATGCCTAGGTTGTCGCTAGGGTATTGCAGGAGTGGGTGGGCGTCTTTCATGTTAACATTTGTTTGATTCCTGATACAGGTCTTCCTACTAGTGTTAACTCTTCCTACCCTAGCAATGTCTCTGTCAGACTGTCGTTGGATATGAAGATGCATGTGGTACGTTTGTCAAATATGACTCCTAGGTATTTTACCACCTTGGAGAATTTTATCAGCGTGCCATTCACCCATATTGGCTGTAGTAACTTCATCTTATATTTCCTAGAGAAAGGAACAATAGTAGTTTTAGATGGGTTAATACTCAGTCCTACTGTAGAGAACCAAGATCTTGTGATGCTAATGCCCATCTTAATTTGATCACATAGTGTGTCGTCATGCTTCCCTTTGCAGATAAAAACTATGTCGTCCGCATAGCCTTGGCATACGATGCCATTATCTGTAAAAAGCTCTAATAGTTCATTCACTACGGACACCACAGGAGAGGCGATAAAACGCCCTTCTGTGGCCATCCTTTTGTGGTTTTGACTTTAATATTTTTGTCAGGTAGGAGGCTAATCTCGACTGTTCTTGAGTCTGGTAGTTGTACTATCCATCTGATAAGGTAAGCGTCAATACTCCTCTAGTTGTGCAACTTCCGTGGGGGATGTGTTGTCAAAGGCACCTTCGATGTCCATAAAAGCACAAATGGCTGTTCATTTGTCTTTTATGGGGTTAAGAATTAAGGTGTCTAGCTGGTGTAGGGCAGTTTTAGTGGATCTGCCAAACCTGCTTCCTTGATCGGGAAAACGGTCCTGATGTGGTTATCCACTAGCTTATCTAAAGTCTTCAGCATAAATGAGATAAGGCTTATTGGTCTGAAGTACTTAGGTGTGAAGGGGTCCTTCTTGCCCGCCTTCGGGATAAACACCACCTTTGCTTTTCTCCAGCACATAGGTATATAACCGAGTGCCAGGCTACTTCTAAACACTTTTATCATTGGGCCTATTAGAAGGTGACGTCCCCTCTGTAGTAGTGCTGGGAATATTTCGTCGACTCCAGGGGATTTGAAAGGTTTGAATGAGCCGATGGCCCATTTTAGCCTATCTTCCGTACAAATATCAGTTGCTAGTTTCCAGTTCACTTTTCTGGTGTTACCCTGCTGCAAGTATTCTGGTGTGTTTTCTTGCAGTATGGGGATACATTCTGCAAAATAAGTTTCGAGTAGAAAGCGTGCTTTCTCCTCCTCATCTTTCGTAAATGTACCATCTGGCTTCGTTACACAGAGTCCTTGAACTGTTTTAGTTTTGGAGAGAGCTCAAAATAATCTAGTTGCAGGGTTAGTATCTGCAATGTTTCTGCAAAATTTCCGAAAGTTATCTCTCTTTGCCTTCCGTATATTTTTTATACATTCTGTAAGACTGGTAGTGTACTCTAGCCAGTCTCCAGTGCGCTTAGATTTAACAAGAGAAACTGCATTTGATAACAATACTGGATCAGAAAAATTTTTCATTTGAGCGTTGACCGATACAGTAATATTCTGCTTTGAGACTTAATCGGACGATGACGACAATGATAAAATCGACTTTATATTATTAGTTTCCCAATTCCATTGAATTGAAGCGAATAAAGCGAATGATCTGTTCCCTTGAAAAGTGTACCAGATTTATTTTAAGCAAAAAACCGAAATACAAGCGACTCTGTTGAAAATTAAACTGACGATTGTTTGAGCCACCAATTGCCGATGAAAGTGTCTCAGACGACTCCAAAAACTTACATCGCTTATCCAAATATTCACAAAAACTATGTCAAGTTGCTGATTGGTCGAAGTCCATGCTTTCTATTTAAGTTGTGTTTCTGCGTCCAATTAATTTGCAATTAAATGTGTCAACAATGCATTTAAAATATCATATACAACAGCTTTTGCGGCTTTTTAAATGCGGCAATGACCGAATGACAGTTGAAGGCCATTTAACTCAGTAAATATATAAATAAATCAGAACTGGTCCCTCTTATGCATGTAGTCAGAAACACCAATCACTCACAGACGCGACGCGAAACAGTCTCAAAAAAACACTCAAACATCGTTTTTGGTCGGCTTTATCTTCGCTCAACCAACGAGCGATTTGGCTCATTGTCTCTGCTCATTAATTAACTTGAAACGCTTTGCTTAGTAAAAAATCGTCAAACGGTCTTTTGCGCATTTATGTATGTTGCGTCCCAATTAATTTTTTTGGTGTTTTGAGTGAGCAGATCAAGCATAAAATTTTGGTTGAGCAAATTTTACGAGCACTGAAAATTTTGTTTTGTTTTCTCTCACTTTTTAGGATAATTGCCAAAAACGGATTACCCTAGTCCAATAATAAGTGCACCTCATTAGAAGCAGATGGTAAAAATGGCAATGGAACTCAGTTTAGTACAAGTAAAGGTTGGCAGCATCAGTTGATTCTGATCTAAATTTCAATGCAGGTGCAACATCTTTGAGGTGCAAAAGGAGTGCAGAACATACATTTAAAAAATCATGAGTGGTCTATTTTAGTTGATTTTACAAATAGATTATAGTTACACTTCATAAATTTCCAATATATGAAGAGATTAAAAACCGAATTAGTACTCGCATTGTTATTTATATATCATTATTGTAAATATTTTGAGATGCGGCTAATGTAAGTGAAATTTCATTGGTAACAGGTTTCTGTACAGATAGAAAGCTGAAGCAAACCAAGAGGGTATAAGTTAAGTAGGCAAAATATCAAGCTAACCTACCTGAGCTCATATCGAAATGGTGAATCGTTTAAAAAATAGGGCGATAAATTCCAGTTCTCAGAAATAAATTGTATTACACAAACAAGAATGCAGCATTTCAAACCCTCTACCCCTGCATATTCAGTCTTATACGGGGAAGCTATAAAAAATATCGGAAATAATTTTTTCATGACATTACTGTACGTTGAATCAAGTGGGTTCGATTTTGGGGTTCAAAACGAGGCATGTGTGATTTAGTGAACTTTTGTCGAGGCACTTTTTGTTTGTGCACTTATGATGTAATCTTACTTTTATCCGATTCCACTAACATATGTACCGAATTTCATCTCTACATCGAATATATTAATAATTTGGTTTATGGCTTATATGGGAATCCATATTTCCTGGGTAGCCTCTGAGCACCAGTTCAGAGGTGAGCTAACGTGAGAAGGCGAATGGGCCCCCTCTCCTTTATTAAGTGGTTGGTGCGCTGGGCTTGGGACTCGCCACCTTAAAAAATAAACCCCCAATGAATACGAACAGGAAGCCTCGGAAGGAACCCTTTGATGACGACCCCCGCAAACGATATAAGGATCATGAGATGAGTATATGCACCTGGAATGTCCACACCCTTAATTGGGATGGTGCAAATATCCAGCTGGTTGATGTCCTCGAAAGATGCAAGGCTGACATCACCGCAATCCAAGAAATCCGATGGAAAGGACATGGTTGCTCCTGTGACATCTACTACAGCTGCCATGCGAGTAAGCACGAATTCGAATGTAGTTTCGTGGTGAGTAGGAAACTACGTGGCCTCGTCTCTAGGTTCTCGCCTAATGACGAGCGCCTAGGCGCGATACGCATCAATGCTAAATATTTTTGTTGAAAATATTATAAGCTGATATTTCTGTTCTGTTCTATTTTGCACAAGCAACAGAACGAGACAGCGAGTACAAACACACACACTCTTACATTTGCGTCGCCTCTCTCGTTCTGCTGCTTTTAGGTATAAGTTAGTTCGCATTAAACCTTCATACAAACCACATCACTATTAGCGTGTTTATATTAAATTGTCTCCTGTGCATTCAAAAAATCCTCCAAAATTGGTTATGGGCCCAAAGCCCCGGACATTAATAAAACAAATTAAATAGAACTTAGAAAACAGTTTGAGTGATTGTGGTTGGTTTTAAAAAAGAAAAGTTCGTGCGCGATATTAAAAGTCATTAAAATACGAAAATGAACGCTTCATTAGCAATAGAAAAATTGCACGAAGGCAATTATGACGTTTGGTGCATATCAATGCGTAGCGTGTTAATAACCGCTGATTTGTGGAGTTTTGTTTGTGGACAATGTATCAAAGATGATACAAATGCTGCTCAGTGGGACACATTCGAACAAAAGGCGCTTGCACTCATTATCCTCAATGTGAAACCGAATCAGTTATTACACATAAAACAGTGTAAAACAGCAGAAGAAGCATGGAATAAATTGCGTGGTATTCATTTACCGACTGGTCCAATACGCAAAGTGCAACTGTACCAAAAGTTACTGCGTTTTAAAATGTGTGAGGAGGATAATATTAATGAGTATATTAACTCATTTGTTGAAACAGTGGATAAGTTGGCCGAATTGGACATTCAAATTAACGAAGAATTGAAGGTCATTATGTTGTTGTCGAGTTTAGCAAAAGAGTGGGAAAACTTCGTTATTGCGATAGAGACACGCGACTCGCTGCCGCCATTTGACGCACTTAAAGTCAAACTTCTAGGGGAAGGGGCGCGCAAAAAAGAGAAAACGGATCGTGCATGTGTAAAAGAAGCAATATACACACACAGCAAAGCTGTACAGCAACAAGGAAGCAGCAAAGCCAAGAAAAAGGCGTGTGAAAGAGACAAACAAAACTTCAAAGGAAACTGTTTCAAGTGTGAACAGTACGGTCATCGCGCGTCTGATTGCAAAGTAAGCAAACAGAAGGAAACGAACAAAAATAGTGCTCTATACAACGTAAGAGAGCTAAAAACAAATACATGGTGCGTCGATAGTGGAGCTACTTCGCACATGTGCTGTATCAAAGATATGTTTGTAACATATAAGGAACAGAAAGACAGTCTTTTTAGCTGCGGACAAATGTGTTGAATCACCCGGTATTGGTACGGTTGAAATATTAACGGAAAGTATAAAACTAATGCTGAACGATGTTTTATTTGTGCCGCTTTTAAATATGAATTTCATATCAGTGAGCAAAGCCACGAAGTGGGGACACAGATTCTTTTTCGATCAAAAGAGTGTCAGCATGAAATTGTATGACAATAAAAAAGTGTATATGAAAGCAAAGCTTGTAAATACCCTATTTTTATACACTAGTCGGTCTGCAAAAAATGCGCTAAATGTTATGAGTGATTCTTCAGCTGCAGTGAAATGGCATAATCGGTTTGGCCATTTAAATTTCCAAAGTTTAAAGGAAATAAACGATAAAGGCTTAGTACACGGTATGAATATAATGAATTTGCGAACCCAAATAAACTGTGACACGTGTAATGAAGCCAAAATATGTGTATTGCCGTTCCCAAAGAAAGCGGATCGTGTAACAAAGAGTGTTCTGGAATTGGTGCATACTGATGTATGCGGCCCAATGAACGTAAAGTCGCTATGCGGCAATAGATATTTTGTCACGTTCACCGATGCTGTGTCGACTGCAACATATCTTTGCCCAAGCAAAGCAATTAACTGCCTCACGCCATTTGAAATCTGGAAGAACACAAAAACTTTCAGTGAAACATCTAAAAGTGTTTGGATCGAGAGCGTTTGCATTGGAAAAACCTGCACGAGATAAATTTCAGCGCAAAGGTAAGGAGTACATCTTTGTTGGTTACTCTTGTACAGCAAAAGCTTACCGTCTCTATGATAAGGAGAAGCGAACAGTCATTGAGCGTCGAGATGTGAGGTTTGTCGAAGATGATTTCCAGAAGGTAGTGGTCACAAGCAAAAATAGTGACACAAGCCATGAAGATTTCGCAACAATAGTTATTCGGCTTGAGTCTAACAATAAGATTGGGCAAAATGTTCCAGAAAAAGAACCAGTTACTCGCCAATCTCAGCAAGAAAGCAGTAAAGACTACGCTGAAGAAGAGGTGGAGTTTGAATTTCATGGCTTCAATGACACCAACCAAGAAAATGTCAGCGATCAACAACAAAATGTCAGCGATCAACAAGAAGAGGTCAGCGATGGCGATAGTGTCGAAAATTCAGAATCCGTACAGGGGCACGAGGGAGGCCAAAAAAGCAGTACAACACCCTCAACTATTTGAACCAGCCTGAGTGTAGAATCTTAAAATAAGAATTATATTTCAAACGCACTTGAAAAACAATAAAATGTTCTATTTGTTTATCTATAGTTTTTACACGCATGAGCAACAGCAAGAACACATGCAGATTACATATCGATAATCAAGCATCGAGTACCAACGCATTGATTTGTACATGGTGACAAAATGCACACTGCGCATGCACAGCCGAATATCGATAATGCAGCAGGATAGTTTATGACATACCAATAAAAAATGACATTAAATAAACTCAAGTACATAATTTACGACATTATTTAGAAAAACTAAAACATGCACATACGATTATAGTAGCTATTAAGAACATAATGTAAACATATATTTGTAATTTCATATTTCAGTATAAGAACAAAAATTGTATATAAACCTCAAGATTATTCAAATAAATTGTCACTCTTTGAAAGGCAACCAACAAGGCTATACGTTTTTTTGAGCTCTTCAAAGATTGATCAAAAGAATTCTAAGTTCCAAGTGCTTAGTTTTCTACCAACGCAAATAAACACTAAGTTCCAAGTACTTAATGTATATAGGCAAAGGTATTCACTTAGGTGCACCTCAAGTTCAAGTGCTTGAGCGTGCATTCTAAGATTTGTATTATCCTTTCAATAGCGTTTAATTGCACCACAAGTTACAAGTGCTTGTGAGTGATTTTCAATTATTCGTTTCCTTGTCCGGATATATATATTTTTGGTGACCCCATATATTGCATCGGCAATATATATTTTTGGTGACCCCTACAAAAAGGAAAAAAATCACAGATATCCTAGAACAAAAAATCCTGGAGGATAGTTCTGGATAATCAGCGGATAAATCCTTCAAAGTCAAGATAGACTAAGGATCCGTAATAGGGAGTAAAAGATACAATAGATTGTACATTTACAGATTCCCTTCGCTAAATTATTTTTGTGTGCACAGATATTTTATTTGCTATCTTTAGACCAATCTTCGGTTGTGAGTAGAGGCACAGCCAGTCCAAGACAAACCAAATTACCTCCAACGGGTCAAGATAAAGCAAATATAGTACAAGCACCAACTTAATTTATACATATATATATATATATACACAAAGAAAAAATGGCTACTGTTGTAAATTTATTTGCTGAACAAAGCAGGATCGGGAACGAAATCCTGAAGTTGGTTCGCAATTATAAAAAAGATTCCCAAGATCGGAAGAATGAAAAGGGATATTTCGAAAACCGATTGCAACAGTTGCAGATGTTGCAGGAACAATTGGAGAAAGGAGATAATGTATTGAAAGGTCATCCTGATATTCTCCAATATCAACAGCATGAGTACTTTACAAAGTTGTATTTCGATGAAGTACAAAAAACATGCATTGAATACACAAAAGAGTTCACTGATTCTGTCAAGATATTGACAGAAACTACAGAAAATAGCTCGTTGATCGTACAAATCAGACGACAAAAAGCTATGCTGGCATCATTAGCCAGGTTTTTGGAGCAAGAAAGTCCAAACAAAGCCTCAGTAGATCGGCTATGGATTTTAATTGAAACACTCCACTTCGATATTTTCGGAAATCATGTAAATCCACTAGAGCATGGATATGATATGAATATGTATATTCAAGCCGAATCAGCAGTCAATAGGATGCAAGGATTTCCACAAGCTGCAACTATTAAAACACAATGTGGACCTCAACAGACATTAGTCCATCTGCCAAAAATAGCCATACCAAAATTTGAGGGTGACTACACTAAATGGCAACAATTTCATGACATTTTTAATAAAATGATTCATGAAACTCAATTGTCATCAATTGAGAAAATGTGGTATTTAAAAACAAATATCACAGGTGAAGCAGAAAGATTAATTCGCCACCTCTCATTGACAGAGAGCAATTACGAAACTGCCTGGGCAACATTGAAGGATCGTTTTGATAACAAACGTATCACAACTTCAGTATTGTTCCAGAAGCTCTTTGATCATCCTCCAATAAGCAATGAATGCAATCAAGTCAAGGACTTTCATGACACGATAAAAGAATCGTTGTCAGCATTACAAAATATAAATATTGATACAAGCACATGGGATCCAATATTAATATATTTGCTCACAAAAAAACTCGATAAACATAATCACATGTTATACGAGCAATCAACATCAAATTCGCGAGATCTTCAGTCATTGACTGAATTTATTGCTTTCCTTGAACAACGGTTCAGAGCATTGGAAGCATTTGGTCGAAAGGAGAAGTCATTTGAAAAGGTCAAGAAGATCACAACCGCTACAACATCAAAACCGTTTATTTGCAAGTTCTGTAAAAAAGAAAGTCATCCATTGTTTCGTTGTGACCAATTTTTGAAGAAATCGGCACAAGAACGCCTCAATTGGGTGCAAAAACAACGTCTTTGTGTAAACTGCTTTAGGAATGACCATCAAGCAAAAACTTGCACTTGGAGAAGCTGCACAAAATGTGACAAAAAACATAACACCTTGCTTCATTTAGAAGTTAAAATGGATCTTTCAGAACCAAGGTTGGTGGCTGCGGCAAATAATAAAAAATCAAAAGACTATGTTCTTTTGGCAACAGCTAGAGTCATTATCGAAGGAAATAATGGTTTAGCTGGCGAGTTTCGAGCACTTTTAGATTCGGGTTCTCAAGTTAACCTAGTATCAGAAAGAATTATAAGAAAGTTAGCCATTAAAACATCAAACTCTGCGCTAAGCATTGAAGGTATTGGTGGTAAGGCGAAATCATCATCAGCTCGCACAAACGTTACACTGAAATCTCGTCATGGAGATTATTCCACTCGTTTGGAGGCCTTCGTTCTGTCACGCATTATAAATGATCAGCCGTCGCAGTACATAGAAAAAGGTCTTTGTCAACTACCGGAAGATCTGCAGTTAGCTGATCCAAGATTTAACCAACCGGGAAAAATTGATTTGCTTCTTGGTGCAGAGTTCTATCATGCTCTGATGAAACCAGAACAAATTAATGTAAACAACCATCAACCTATACTCCAAAACACGAAGTTGGGATGGGTTGTGATTGGCAAAATTAAAACTTTTGGGCCCGGAAGAACACTCTGCGCTGTGTTATCAACGGATGAATTATTGGAACGGTTCTGGAAATTGGATGAGTTAAATACAGCAGAGCCCCAACGAACAACTGTGGAAAATCAGTGCGAAAAGCATTTTCAGCATAACGTACAAACTGCACAGGATGGTAAATTTATTGTACGTCTTCCGTTTTCAGACAGCGTTGATGCACTTGGAGACTCACGAGAGATTGCTACCAGAAGATTTTTAGCACTCGAGAGACGGCTTCAAAAGGATCCAGGTCTTCATGCCGAGTATACCAAATTCTTGGCAGATTACGAATCCCTGGGTCACATGAAGAAGTTAAGACGTGGTGAGCTGCCTTTAAAACATTATTTTATGCCGCATCATTGTGTTTTGAAACCACAAAGCACCACCACAAAGCTACGAGTAGTTTTTGATGCTTCCTCAAAAACATCGTCAGGCAAATCACTTAATAACATCTTACATGCGGGACCTACGGTGCAAAGCAAATTATTTTCAATTATGCTACGTTTTAGAATACATAAATATGTATTCACCGCCGATATAGAAAAAATGTATCGGCAAGTCTGGATCAATCCTGCAGATCAGTATTATCAACTGATTATGTGGAGAGAGAAACCGACAGATGACATATGTTATTATCGTTTAAAAACCGTAACATATGGAACTACATCGGCACCGTATTTAGCAACAAAATGTCTACAGCATTTGGCGTCTCAAAAGAAAAACAATTATCCTTTGGGAGCTAAGGCTCTGCTAGATGACTTCTATGTAGATGATTGCTTAACTGGAGCTGACAACATAATGGACGCTTTAGAGATTCAACGACAACTAAAAATAATGTTGTATGGAGCTGGTTTTAATTTACGCAAATGGTGCGCCAATCATCACCAACTATTGACAAATATTCCTGCAGAAGACAAAGATATTATGTTAAACTTTGACTCATCAGAGATGAACACAACAAAAACTTTGGGTATGATTTGGAACCCCAAAACTGATCAACTTTGTGGCAAGGTGCAAATTGATACCAACATTCCCGTTACCAAGAGAAGCATCTGTTCTGATTTAGCTCGAATATTTGATCCACTCGGTCTCTTTGCTCCAGTAGTAGTACGGGGGAAAATATTCATGCAAGAGCTATGGCATCGCAAATTGGATTGGGATGATAAAATTCCGGGCTCGCTGGAGGCCGATTGGCAAGCCTACAGAAAGGACTTGATTAACCTTAATCGAGCGACAATTAAAAGGCATGTCAGCAATGGAGAAGTTGCGGTAAGCCAACAAATTCATATATTTGTTGACGCATCCGAAAAGGCGTATGGAGCTGCTGCATATATCAGATCTGTTCACAAAAACAAAAAAGTGACAGTTCAGTTACTATGTGCGAAATCAAGAGTTGCACCAGTCGAAAGGCAGACGTTACCGCGTCTAGAGCTCTGTGCAGCAGAATTAGGAGCTCAACTTTTAGCAAGAGTTCAAAAAGACATAAGGCTACAAAATTCTACAGCCTTCTTATGGTCTGACTCCGAAATCGTTTTATATTGGATACACGCTACTGCATCATCATTTCATACGTTCGTAGCAAACCGAGTAGCTAAAATCCAACAGAACACGTCTTCGACTCAATGGAGACATGTCAAATCCAGCGAGAATCCAGCAGACGTTCTTTCAAGAGGAACATCCGTCAAGAGGTTCTTGGAAAGTAGCATGTGGTTTTATGGTCCATTATATCTATATGGATCTGAAGCAAGTTGGCCAGCACAATTTAAGGCCAATTCTGATAAAATCATAGGTAACTTGGAGAAAAAGATTACGATTTCGAAAGTTACTATGACAGCAATACAATCGGAAGACTTCATATATACCATAAATCATGGAAATTCCTTCCGGCGACTTCAACGAATTGTGGCATATATTCTGCGTTTTAAGACCAAACAAACGGGTCAAATAATACAGGATGAACTCGAGCACGCCTCGAAGGTGATTGTGAAATGTATACAAGAAGCTGATTTTAAAAATGACATAATGCATCTCAATAAGGAAAATTCAGTCCAGAATAAAAGTGCATTAAAATGTTTGACTCCATTCATGGATGAAAATTCCATTATGAGAGTCGGTGGACGACTGGAACAATCATTTTTATCATTTGACGCAAAACATCAAATGTTATTGCCATACAACGATCCTCTCGTCAAAATACTCTTAAGAGAATTGCATGAAGACAACATGCACTGCGGAGCCCAAGCCTTATTAGCCAAGTCTCGCCAAAGATTTTGGATAATTAATGGCAAAACAATGGCAAGAAGTATTGTCAAACACTGCGTACGTTGCAACAAAATGCAACCAAAAATGCTGCAACAAGTCATGGGTAACCTTCCACCATTGAGAGTTATTCAAGCGCGACCATTTCTAAATTCAGGCGTCGACTATTGTGGGCCCTTCTCTATTCATTATAAGATAAGGGGCAAAAGACCACATAAAGCATACATTGCCGTGTTTTGCTGCTTCGCTACCAAGGCTATTCACCTTGAATTGGTAAGCGACTTGACAACAGATGCATTTTTGGCAGCATTATGTCGATTTATTAGTCGACGAGGCAAATGCAAAACTTTGCATTGTGACAACGCCACTAATTTTGTTGGAGCATATAACAAGTTAAAGGAGCTCGAGCAAATAATATTTTCGACAGAAGCAAAGGAGAAAATCGTTAGTGAATGCAATAATAAAGGAGTAGAATTTCGATTTATTCCACCGAGATCACCTCACTTTGGCGGACTATGGGAAGCAGCAGTGAAATCAGCCAAACGCCTGCTTGAGAACAACGTAAATACATCGTCTCTAACGTACGAAGAATTAGAAACGGTTGTAGTTGAGATAGAAGCCATATTGAACTCAAGGCCTATAACACCTATCTCAAACGATCCTAATGATATTTCTGCTCTCACACCAGGACACTTCCTGATAGGGGAACCGCTAACAGCACAGGCAGACAGGATTCACACAGACAAAAAACTGTCTTTGGGGCAGAGATGGGAACAGGTCTCCAGGTTAAAATATGCATTCTGGCAGCAGTGGTATGAGGAATATTTGCAACAGCTCCAGCAAAAACAAAAATGGACCAAATCCTTTAACAACCTTAAGGAAGGAACATTGGTTGTAATAAAAGAAGACAACGTTCCAATACGACAATGGCCACTGGGGCGAGTCATTAAATTATATCCCGGAGCAGATGGATATGTACGGGTAGCAGACTTAAAAACTGAACGTGGAATTTTCAAACGTTCAATCCAACATTTAGCGCCAATTATGCCAGAAGATGAGGAGACAAGGAAACATGAACCTGATGATGATCCACCCAAGCTTACAAAGAAGCAAAGGACATCAACCGGAGCATATCTATGGACAACGATGCTTATAACGTTGCTACTACTTCCCTTGGCTATGGCTTCTCCACTGGTTCAAGTGACAAAGTTTGCATCACAACCAGGCATTTTCTTTGAAGGCATTGGATCAACGAGACTTGCTATCAGTGATTGGCATGTAATAGTTTATTACGATTTGGAACCTTATCGACAAGATTTGGACACATTCATCAACGGAACAAAGGCACTACAAGATATATGTTCTAAACTACCAAACATCTCCACTTGTTCTAGTACGGCACAGCATTTTCTTCATACGGAAGCAGAAATAAAGATGGAAAATGAACTGCTTACTAAGCATCGTCATCGCAGAGCAGCATTGGACATTATCGGAAACATTGCGCGTGGTTTATTTGGAGTACTGGACTCTAACTACGCAGAAGAAATGACGAAAACGATTCAAAAGGTCGAAAGCAATGAACAATATTTGTTGGAGTTGCTGAAAAGTCAAACATCAGTAATTGACTCAACAATTAATATAATGAAGAGAACCGAAAACATAACAAATCTTCGTTTATCTCAAATACAACAGCAATTACAGGATATTTCATTGGCAGCAGGACCAAATCGCGTCTTCCAATGGTATATCACCTTGACGACACAGTTAACAATTATTGCATCTAATTTGCAAAGAGTTCAAAGTCAAATCATAGATGTACTCACTGATGCCCGACATAACAAGATCAGCCCATCATTATTAACGGCGCAGCAACTAAGAGCACAACTAGAACAAATGCGTGTTCATTTAAAACCGGGACAAACGCTTCCCATAAACGACGAAGACTTATTTCAACTATACAAGTTGTTAAAGGTAGAAGGCACAGTCACTCGAGAACATGTTGTGTTCAAGGTGACTATTCCTCTGGTAATGAATGAACAATTTGATTTGTTCAACATAGTACCAATTCCAGTAATTGGCGGTTTAAGTATTAAAACGATCCGCGTCGAAGCACCTATTCTTGCTATCAATAATCATCGAGACCAAGGTTTCTTAATGAACTGGGATAATTTAAGAAACTGTCACGCACTCAACACGGAATCCTTCATTTGCTATAACAAGCAATCAATTTACTCGACAAATGTTGGTTGTGAATTTCAAATGTTCAACAACAAAACATCTGAACATTGTAAACTCGAGGACACAAACAAATTGTTTGTATGGTTTCCATTACGTCATAAAAACAGATGGATTTTTGGGACAAATTCAAAACAGGAATTGTCTGCAGTCTGTGGCGAATATGCATCTACATTTCAATTGGAGCAATCGGGACTTGTAACGCTCGACTCCAGCTGCACCATTCGGAACCAACAAATTATGGTAACTGGATATAGCGCAACAACACGGTCAGTACGAGTATCTTATGCTCGATTCAGCCAAGATACGTCACGGTCAACTAACAAGTCTCCGCCCATCACCACTTCCACGCTAGACAGCCAAGATGAGCTAACACGCTTACAAAAACAACTTCACAAACATTTGAAGTTACCATTCGAAAACATGGATAATCAAGGTCATCGCATCATATCATATATAGCACTGGGCATTTCACTAGCAGCGATATTATTTTACTTCATCAGATTAACCATCAAGAAGCAAGCAGCAACAACTAACGCACGTGATGTAGAACAACTGCCAGTACCAACAGTCAACACCAGCAACTCTACGCAGCCATCACCGTTTTCTTTTAATATAAGCTAGGTTAAATAAATATTCAACCGGGCGGGAGAATGTAGAATCTTAAAATAAGAATTATATTTCAAACGCACTTGAAAAACAATAAAATGTTCTATTTGTTTATCTATAGTTTTTACACGCATGAGCAACAGCAAGAACACATGCAGATTACATATCGATAATCAAGCATCGAGTACCAACGCATTGATTTGTACATGGTGACAAAATGCACACTGCGCATGCACAGCCGAATATCGATAATGCAGCAGGATAGTTTATGACATACCAATAAAAAATGACATTAAATAAACTCAAGTACATAATTTACGACATTATTTAGAAAAACTAAAACATGCACATACGATTATAGTAGCTATTAAGAACATAATGTAAACATATATTTGTAATTTCATATTTCAGTATAAGAACAAAAATTGTATATAAACCTCAAGATTATTCAAATAAATTGTCACTCTTTGAAAGGCAACCAACAAGGCTATACGTTTTTTTGAGCTCTTCAAAGATTGATCAAAAGAATTCTAAGTTCCAAGTGCTTAGTTTTCTACCAACGCAAATAAACACTAAGTTCCAAGTACTTAATGTATATAGGCAAAGGTATTCACTTAGGTGCACCTCAAGTTCAAGTGCTTGAGCGTGCATTCTAAGATTTGTATTATCCTTTCAATAGCGTTTAATTGCACCACAAGTTACAAGTGCTTGTGAGTGATTTTCAATTATTCGTTTCCTTGTCCGGATATATACACTGAGGATATTGAGACTCCTCAAACAGTAGCAGAAGCATTAAAAAGCCAGTATGCTGACAACTGGAAAACTTCAATGAAAAATGAGTACGACGCCCTGGTAGCAAATGACACGTGGTCATTGGTCGACTTGCCGAGTGGGCAAAAAGCAATTGGTTCAAAGTGGGTATATCGCATAAAGAGAAATAAAGCTGGTGAAATTGAGCGATTTAAATCCCGGCTTGTCGCAAAAGATTGCGCTCAAGAGTTTGGTGTCAATTACTGGGAAACCTTTTCGCCGGTAATACGATACGAAACAATCAGGATGCTTATGGCTATAGCTTTAGAAAAACATATCGAATGCTTATTTGAATGCCAGGCTTCAAGAAGATGTCTTCATGAAGCAGCCGCAGAACTTCGTAGATGAACGCCAACCTAACAAGGTTTTGAAGTTTCGAAAGGCGATTTATGGATTGAAGCAATCCGGTCGAGTGTGGAACTGCACACTTGATGAAGTTTTGAAAAAGATGGGCTTCAAAAGCTGCAAACAAAAGTCTTGTTTATATGTCAAGAAAAACCAGCGCGACTTCAGCTACATTGCAGTATATGTAGATGACTTCATCATCGTCTGTTCAACGGCGACAGAGATAGGCGAGATTAAGAAGAAGATTTCAACGAAATTCGACATGCAGGATGGTGGTCCGCTTAAGTATTTCCTAGGTATAGAAATAGATCGAGATGGCGAGACAGGTGCTATCTCCGTGCGCCAAAAGCAGTACATCAACAATATGTTGGACACTTATGGTATGAGTGAGTGTCGTCCAGTATCTACACCGCTTGACCCAGGCATTCAGGTCAATTGCAAAGAAGACAAATGTGTCAAGGTTGATACAACTGGGTATCAATCTATCATCGGTTCTTTGATGTAAATGGCTATTTCGACTCGACCAGACATCTTGCACGCTGTCACCAAGTTGGCGCAGCGTAATGTCAACCCGCATAAAGAACATGAAGCAGCGGCCAAACATGTGTTGCGATATCTATCCGGTTCCAAAGAACTGAGCCTCGTATATCGAAAGTGTGGCCAACCAGTACAAGGGTACGTAGATGCGGATTGGGCAAATGACCAAGTAGACAGAAAATCCTACTCTGGTTATGCGTTCTATTTGGGAGGGTGTTCCTTCTCATGGCAATCAGCAAAGTATGATTGCATTGAATAGTACTGAAGAGTTCGTTGCTTTGTCAACAGCAGCAAAAGAAGCAATCTACCTCCGCCGCCTTCTCAAAGAAATTGGATGGTCAGCAGATGAACCCGCGACTATGTATGGCGACAACATCAGCGCTCAGCACATTGCGAAGAATCCTGTTCATCACAAGCGTACGAAACATATAGATATAAAGTATCATTTTATTCGTGAGGTTATAGATAATAATGATATTGGTTTGAAATATGTTCATTCCGAGCAAAATGCTGCCAACATACTAACAAGAAGTTTGCAAAAACAAAAGCATTGTAAATTCGTAGTCACTTGGTTTATTTTAAAGAAATGTATTAGAAATATGTAGCTTAAGAAGAAGTGTTGAAAATATTATAAGCTGATATTTCTGTTCTGTTGTATTTCGCACAAGCAACAGAATGAGACAGCGAGTACAAACTCACACACACTTACATTTGCGTCGCCTCTCTCGTTCTGCTGCTTTTAGATATAAGTTAGTTCGCATTAAACCTTCATACAAACCACATCACTATTAGCGTGTTTATATTAAATTGTCTCCTGTGCATTCAAAAAATCCTCCAACAATTTTTATATTAGCCTGATTTGTGCGCACGCCCCGACGGAAGTTCATGTTCTGATTTACGAAAGGCACGCATCGAGCGTGTTGGACGTGCGAACGCTACGTGGTCCCAATATTTACTCGGTGCACTATCTTGTCGCAGCCAAGGCACTCACTAGGCTCAGCGTAGTGCACGCCGCACGTTCCAACATGCAACGAAAGCTAGACGTCGACAAGCTGCAATCAGAACAGACCGCCGCAGCCTTCTCAAACACACTCTTCCGATTGCTCCGGGAAACCTCTCCGTCTTCTCGAGATATATGTGAGCAGTGGACACATATCACCCGCTCCATGGATAGGTTGTCATTGGTTATACAAAACCTGTGAAGAATTCTTGGTACGACGAGAAGTGTCGCAATGCTACTGTAGAGAAAAACGCTTCCTATCAGCGAACTCTGCAGTCGGGAGCAACGCGAGCTGTTAGAGAGCGATATCGAGAGAAACGGAGAGAGGGAACAATGCAGCAGACTCTGATGTGTTGCCAGCTGTGTTTTTTAAGATCGTCGGCGAAGAGAGTACACACCATCTTTTATGCAAGATATGGTCCGATGAACGCATACCCAATGACTGGAACCTCAGTGTTCTCTGTCCTATTTTTAAGAAAGGAGACCCCGCTGTTTGCGCCAACTACCGCGGAATAAGTCTCCTTTCCATTGGATATGAGACTCTGTCGAGCGTATTGTGTAATAGGTTGAAGCCATATACTGATTCACTGATAGGACGATATCAGTGTGGCTTCAGACCAAAAAGGTCGACCAGTGACCAAATATTCACTTTTCGCCAAATCTTGGAAAAGACCCGTGAATTCAACAAAGACACTCACGAGCTATTTATCGACTACAAAACCGCTTTCGACACGCCGATGCGGTCGAAGTTCTTCGACGCCCTGTCTGCACTAGGTATCCCGGCAAAGATTGTCCGTCTTTGCATGGCGACGCTATCTAACACACAAAGCGTTGTCAGGGTGGGGGGAAACCTCTCCGACCCCTTTGATACCAAGAGAGGTTTCAGGCAGGGCGATGCTCTGTCGTACGATTTTTTCAATCTCCTGATGGAATACATTCTACGCCAATGCCCGTACATCACAGAGAGTATGTCGGGTTCGATCTTCCAAAAGGAACTGATGCTGCTCGCTTACGCCGTGACATCGATATCATCGGTACGCAGGAACGGCGAGTCAGCAAGGCGTTCTCGGAGATTGAAATACAGTGTCGGCTCATGGGTCTAGCGGTGAATCAGGACAAGACGAAGTACTTGGCGTCTTCTCGCACTCCGTTATCACGTCTTGGACGGCCAGTGACGATGGAGAATTTCAACTTCAGTGTTGTAGAAAACTTCGTCTATCTTGGAACAGAGATAACCAGCAACAACAACGTCAGCCTGGAGATCAGGCGAAGAATCACGCTTGCAAACAGATGCTTTTTTGGACTGAGCAAGCAAATGAGAAGTAAGGCCCTCTCTCGACGGACGAAAATAAAGATCTATAAGACGCTGATACTACCGGTCCTATTGAATGGCGCAGAGGCATGGACCGTGATTGAGTCGGACGAGACAGCGTTGGAAGTCTTCGAGAGGAAGATTTTTCGCAGGATACTTGGTCCTATTAGAGTCGGCGAGTTTAGGTCCCGTATGAACCGCGAGCTGTACGAGCTATTCGATGAGGTTAACATAGTCCAGAGCATAAAATTCCAGCGGCTGCACTTGGCTGGGCAACTTATTCTTATGGAAGAAAGAACTCCAGCACGCATGGTTTACATGGGGGCCCAAACTTGATTGGTGGCCGCCGCCATAGAGAACGACCGGGCACTCGTTGGAATGACCAGGTATGGAGAGATTTCTCCGTACTTGGCATTCAAAACGACTGGCGCCAGCGCGCACATGATTATGGAGGCTGGCGCACCTTCCTAGACGCGATTATGACCAGTAGTCGGCCATATAAGTAAGAAATTTACCTTTGCTGGCCTAACCAAAGTTCGTCTGTGAAATTACATCGGCAGGACGGTTTGGCTTTCATAAAGTATATATATTATATGCATAACATATTTCGCTTCAGCTGCCGTTGAACGTGCAACGCAATGAATTCCCACTTGCAACATCTCAAGAAACATCTGTCAATCTCGTCTTTGCAATTACACTATAAGCCCGAGTATATTTTAAACACCGCATTCGAATGATTCCAACAGATTGGCTTCATATTCGTAATTAATGATCTCAAAAACATCTACATACTCAATTCAATTTTGGCCAGTTTGACCATTTAGCATTGTCGAAAAGTTGTGGAATTTGGCGTTAAACGCAATTTATTTCTACATACATATACAAAAACATGATATTGTTATTAAATGCTTCAAATTAATACAAGCATAAGAATTGGTATTTTTTGCGCGCACAGGCGCACCGAGTCTACCTCAGAAATTGATTTGCAATGATTTAATTTAATTGTCGGCATGGACCACATTTTGAATGCATCCATTCGAATTGCTTACAATTTCGAGTCCCCTCCGCCGGCTAGTCAATTTTCATTGCACACAGCCATTGCCTCCGTTTTCTCTTCTAGCAGCTCTTTACCGGTTATATCCATTTTGGATTTAGCAAAGGTATCAATAGACAATCCTTGAACGATTTTCCATTGCTTATTTTTGATTTCAACGGGAAATGAATAAACAACACCAATTGGGGTGTCATAACTGCCGTCTGATATAACGCCCATGGAGACAAACTTGCCAGGCGCGGTACCATGCCACCAATCATGCATATGGTCACATGCTGCTTTTGCAGCAGACATGGCTGACGACATTTTCCTTGCAGCAATGACAGCAGCACCGCGTTTCTGTACTGTTTCGACAAACGCATCTTGCAAAAAAGCTTGATCTTTAATGACTTCAGAAACATGTTTTGTTACTCCATCGACAATTACGTTTCCGTGGTAGGGATCAGGGTATTGAGTAGACGAATGGTTGCCCCAAATTATTATGTTGGAAACAGACGTAATTGGAACGCCAACTTTAGCCGCTATTTGTGCGGTGGCACGATTCTGATCTAATCGTGTCATAGCAGAAAAATTCTCCCGTGGTATCGATGGAGCGTAGTGTGAACAAACTACGGCATTTGTGTTGGCTGGATTTCCAACCACGAGCACCTTGACATCTTTCTTGGCAAATTGATCAATTGCTTGTCCTTGAACTTTGAATATTTTAACATTTGCAGATAGCAAATCTTTGCGCT
Organism: Leucophenga maculata; assembly: GCA_035044805.1. Classification (NCBI taxonomy): domain Eukaryota; kingdom Metazoa; phylum Arthropoda; class Insecta; order Diptera; family Drosophilidae; genus Leucophenga; species Leucophenga maculata. The sequence continues at coordinate 20,502 of JAWNNP010003339.1, forward strand.
CCATTCCTTCCTTTCGAGGCATAGCTCCAACCAAGAAAGCTGCAGAGATATCTTTAAAGCCAACTGCTGGATCTGTTGTTGGAACAACTTGGCGAAGAAGTGGTAACGCACAGTCGGCCAATTCCATGACAACGCCTTCAAGCACTCCTACCATTGGTGGTATATCTAATAAATGAAGGATAAGAGGCTGTTCCTTTCCGAAAACTTCTCCGCGAGCAATCATGTATAGAAGCGAGTAGGCTATCTGACCAGCAGCGCCGGTGACAACAACACGGATTGGATCAGTCTGAAATGCAAATAAAAAAAATGTTAAAAAATAATACTGAACATTTTCATTTAAAATGCTGGTGTATTTATTTGTACTAGAACGATCGTTGTCAATTGTGAACTGAAAATAGGTCAGTAACATTGCGAATTAATAATTTTCTAATTGCACTTTAAAAATTTTAATGCATCATCATTCGCAATAAAATGCTCAAAGAAAGCATAATACCAGAATCGGCTCCATGAATCAAAAAAATGCAAAATGTTTTTACTTTACCTATGTACACCTACTAGCGTTACGCGCCTGCGTAGCAATTAGAGCTCTTTAATACCAATTAAATTAAATTCATTAAATCAAACATTGTTCAAGTATTTTTCAATTTTACTGTTCGTACTTTTCGTAAGTCAGTCATTTCAAATGGATCTAAGTAACTGCGGACACATAAATGACTTTGAAATACTTAAGTAACCTGTTGATTAGCTTCGCTTGAAGATTGGTGGGAAAAGGTAATTGTTAAAAATAAAAAGTTTAAATACACACGAATTGCGAAGAGTATATGTTTTAGTCAAAATATTTGTAGACAAGGCTGGTTTTACTCAATCTTTGGTGTATTTTTTTTAAGTGATAACTTTTAACGGAGAAAGGCCGAAAACACGAAGCAAGCAACTTTTGAAGTAACGCTGTCAAATGTTGAACTCTTCTAGATAAGAAAATCGTTTGTGACGCACGCTATACTCACAGTAATCACCGATGATGAAATAAAATCTTACAATTCGGGGTGTGTGTGTATGTATGTTTGTTCCTTTTGTTTCACTCCAGAGCAATGCCCGGCATCGGCCCATATTTTCTGCATAGGAAAAGTGTGGGTTCGTATACATACATAAAAAACATTTTTTGTTTGTTGTTTTAAACTGCTCTAGAGCCAATCGCGTGGACCGATTTTTATTTTAATCTTGCGATCATCACAAAAGATATGACAGTAATAAAAATTCAATATGACGAGAACCTAAACAGTTGGATATCGTTGGAAAGGCATTTTAGGTTTCTCTTATCTTTTTTCATTTGGAATGACCGTTTATGATCAATATCGACTTAAAGTGGCTTAGGTACGTACCATTCATATTCATACGTTCTCCCTCTCTGCGAGATGCATTTTCATATCAGTGTTATAATTTCCATTTAGTTCTTGGTGACACCAGTAGTTGGTTAATTGGTTGTTAATGTATATAAAACGGCATTCTGATGTATGCCGCTTTATAAATTTAAAATCCAATATAATGTTTGGAGGTAATACAAAAATACCTTTCAAACGAATTTTAACTCTTAAGTAGTGTTGAAAAAAAAACACGTAACAAAAATATTTCATTAACATGTTTCGAAAATAAAGAGGATGTTTACAACGTACTATGTTAACGTATTAACAATTTCATCGCTCTATCTGAAATTGATACAAAGATATAACCAATTTTGTTTACCGCTTATATAGTGTTGCGGGGCATCGCCATGTGGATGGAATAGGAAAAAATAGTCCTATAAAGTTTGGTCAAAATCGATACAAAAAAAAAAAATTATAATATGACCGGAAAAAGTAGGATTCATTAAAAAAAAAAGGGAAGGGTTTAGCTGTCTATAAAGATCATACATACATATGTATATAGACAATATTCATATTAAAATTTTTGACTGGGCACGGCAAAGTGTGTTGGGAAAAGCTAGGTGCATATACTTTACATTTATATTGATAAAAAATTTAGACCTCGATAACTGAAATAGCATTTTTGTAATAAAATAATTTAAAACTGTGCAGATTAAGTAGATAAAATATGTTTACGCGTGATAGTAAAATATTTTTACGTGTGAGAAAATTAATCTAAAAACACACGGGCAAGTTATTATCTCTTCTGTCGTTACATTTTGTGAGCTGACCAAGTACGCGATAAGAAGACTTGCAACATAAAGATAAACTGAAAAAGTTTAATTATCAAGAATCGAAGATACCTCGGTTGGCCATGTTTATTGACCGAACTGCGTGAGCATTCATTGGTACTGAGTCCAATTCATTGCTTATAACCCAAATAGTCAAGCTACTCGATATACAGTTTGTGAATTTTATTTACTTATGAAATTACTTGCAACATTAATATGTCAAATCGCGGGGAGCATTTAATAATATGTGCACAGTGTATCTCCGACCCAAGTTTGTTATTTTAAATCTTATAAGTATTTTCAAAGCTAAATTAATACTCATTATAATCGATTTTCAGGATAATCTGTATGAAGAAAGGAATCTGTATAAGTTTATAAACCTGTATAAAGTATATGTTTTTATTATATAATTATTCGAACTCTACAATTTTTGTATAACCTTTGAAACCATTGTGAATCGAGAGTACAGATTGATATCATTAGATCATGAATTGTTTCAGCTGCTATACATTAAAATTATGCGTGAAAGAAATTAAACTTCGGTTTTGTATAAATTTTTAAGGCTACATGATTTCTATCTTTTGAACAAATATATATATGTACATATTATACCTTGTCATATATTAAATTAACAATAAATTTGACCCTCCCCGTTGAGTAAAGTTTAAATATTTGTGTAGATACATATATAATTATATTGTACAATAGAAGTATTGAAACATTAAGGTAGCTTTCTTAAAAAATTTTCCAAGCTTATATAATTTTTGTACATATGTATGAACTGAATAAAGACATTCCAAAAGGTCAAATGAAAGTTATTTCTCCAGTATTAGTTGTTTTACCAGTAGCAACGAAACGTTTGATTCCATTTTTCAGACGTAATTATAAATAATTTATAATATGGCAATAAGCAAACCAACGTTCATCCATTTATATATGTTAAATATTGAATACAATTTTATATACTCACCATATTTGCTTTGTATCTTCAAACAATATTGCAAACTGAGTCTGAATCTTAATTGATCAATGTCGGTATTTTGAAGAAGTATAAGACAAATCACGTTTACACAAGACATTGTTTTGATTCTAGTGAATGGCAGAATTTTACCGCTGAATACATTTAGAATAGTTGGAAACAAGACGCGGAACATTATAGATGAAAAACAAAATTTTTCGGTCTAAGAATTTTAAGTACGAAAAAAATTTGCAAATGAATTTTCAAAAAGGGGTCTTGCAGTGAACACTTGGAGATTCATTTGGCCTTAATAATGATTTTACGAATTTTGTTTGCCGAGCTGGCCTTAGCTTAGCTGCTATTTCACTCATCACATCATGTTATACTGAATAGGTATACTTTTTGAGATCTCCGATGATACTGTTTCTTTGTCACAATTAAGTTGATGAAAACAAACTTAATTTACAATGCTACAAATATATTTTGTACAGAATATATAAATCATATCCCTGTGTAAGTCATGGTATATTATTGGGCTCAAACCATTTAAGCAGAAACGACGCATGAATCAAGAAAGGATGGGTCCGTTAGGCACGTATGTATGTTCTAACCTGCCAACTGACTGTTATGTGTTTGTACAAAAAGGGTTGTTTAAGTGTTACACAAAGGAGAATGGGTTCATATTATGAACTAATTGATACAAGGAGGAGGCAGAACGGTGTTTCAATTTTTTACGTAATATTTCTGAAGTTTATATACTCTGTACAAAAAATGGTTGCACAATATCAATATCTAAACATATTTTTATCCGTCTGCATGTCTGTCAAAGGGATTTTTTAGGTAAAAAGACCTATAGAAGCTAATCTAAAATTATGTTTCTCTCTGATAAAAAAAACGTTTTACATTTTTCCATTGGCAACCTTTTTACCGCAATGGTTGAAAAACATGTATTGTAGTTTGCTGGACATATTATTTAGTATTCCTTGACTTGCTTAAAATTTTTTTTTTTAATGTTTGGTAACATAGTTTATAGCTTTGTTTTTGGAAAACAAAAATTGTGTATAATCAAGGCTTACAATGAAATTATATACATACAATATAGCAGATCACCTTGAATGTTGTGTATAGTGTTTTACAGGTGATGGTTCATAAATGTCAATTTTATCCAGCTATGCAAATTTTCGTTTCTTTCTCGTTTCGATCCGTAATTTTTTCCCCATTGTGCCTTTGATACCAATGTGGCTAAGTAACGTACTCGGCAGAGTACTCGTATATGACTATGAGAACAAAGCTTTTTACTGTTTCAAGCAAACAAAGAATATTTATGATTGTATCTCCTCATTATAAACAAAAATAATAAATATCTATAAATATATTTTTAATTTAATCGGGATTTTTGTTTAAAAATGGACTGTGAAAATATGCAAATGGTTATATCAGAGGAGCCAAACTTATCCGTAAGTAGAATTTGCAATATATTTTATTGCGTCTTATTGCTTTTTTCCATTTGTGGAAATCGATCTAGAAAAAGGGTCGAAAATCGACTTCCATCGTCACTGGCAAGAGTGTATCCAGGTTGGCTTTGATAAATTCCCCTATCTTATTAACATCTATAGTAAATTTCAAAAGGATACAAAGATATGACAAGTTTTGGTTATCGGTTTTTGCCCAAATTGAAGGGGTCATCGCTCCAAACCCCATATAAGCGAAAAAAATTTCCATATTTTTGTATCGATTTGAGTTACAGAGATAAAACATTCCTGATAAAATTCATCATACAGTGCACTCGCGATAACGTGAACTAGTTAAATACAAGGGTGTTCACGTTTGCGGATTGTTCACATTTTGGAATAGTGAAATTTGGGGAAAATACTGTTAGAATATTTGACACTGTCTGGTGGTTATGAAATCGATACATATTTTAAGGAACAAACAAATTTATTTAAAAAGATTTTTTTATGAATTGCAATGGTTGAAATTTAGGTATATACTTATCAATTTAATTGAACTAGCTAACTAAATTATAAATAATAACCAACATCATTTAAACTATTATTGAAAAAATCGGTAATCTTTTGCTGCTGCTTTTTCTTTTCTAATAATTGGAAAACTGCTTTCTCCCTTACGCGCCAAAGTACATTTACATCACTCTGATCAACTCCTTTATCTCCAACCCATTCCAATGCTTTATTAAAGATTTCAATTGCATCACTGGCATTAATTCTCTTTGATGGAGCTTCAATAAGGGAGTCATCGATGTCATTGGCTTCCTCTGCTTCAATTTCGTCGTTCTCAAATAAGCCAACGACAAATTGATCTTCATTCCAATCTCGAACTTTTGATAATGTGCCCTCCACCTGTAAACAAAATAATTTCTTTATGGATTCAAGCAAATTTGCCTTTTGTACCGCAACCGTAGCTAAAAGACTGTTTCTGTAATATATTTTTGTAATTTTGATAGTATTCAGATGCATTGATTGTATGAGCGGAGTCACATTTGGTGGCATAAACATAGCCATTATGTTTCTATCTTCTGATTTAAGCTCCAACTGACTTGGATGAGATTGCGATCTTTAAAAAGGATCGCTTTCAATGGCAACCCTTTGTTTTCGAGAAACTCTTTAACCTAAATATAAACAGAATTTAGCAACATTCGTAATTTGACTGCATTATAACCTGTGGAACAAACGATTGATGAAACCAATTCTTGAAAATGGAAGACGTCATCCAGGCGGTTTTGGATCTTTTTATTCAGTGGGGCAGTTAAGATTTTTAAATCAACGATGTTTCTTAGCTTTTCTAACTATCAACAGCTTCAGCTTATGCGATCCTGTTGCGTTTGCGCAACACAAGAAATTTATTCGCTGCTTCTCTGTTTTTACGCCCGGAGCATATTTTTCAGATAATGACGCACAAGTTTTTTCTGACAAAATTTTCCAGAATAAACCAGACTTATCAGCATTATACTACTAATCATTGTACAATCTCAATTCGTCAATTTTTTCTTTCAATTTTAACTTAAATTTTTCCACCAATTCTGGCTGCGATGACAATTTTTTTCAGTGCAATTTCTCAGCCTTTTCAATGGAAGTTCTTGTTTCGCATTCGGTAGAGACATTTTTCCATTTTGAGTAGCTCTGACGCCCTCATCGTCTTCCTTTTTCCTGGTCCATAAAATGTGGTTTTGACGCACTTGAAAATAGCCTCTCTCTTCTTTCGAATTCCACATATGGTGGATTGAGCAACATTGTCCCTTTTTAAGTTGGTTCAAAATCTCCGTCTTTTTCATTTAGTTTTAAAAAATTTGCTTTTTTTGAACTCATTTTTACATAAGATAATGAAACAACCGTTCCACGCCAGACAAAAACATCAATTGACATAATTTTGTGCGACTTGAATACAACATACATACATATGCGTATCCTTGGTAATTTGTATATGAAACATGTATAAATATATATGTAATAGTTTAAAAAGGGGACTATCAAAACAAACAAAAAATCAAATCATAACGTATTTATGCATTGTGAGCGCAAAAATATTGATTTTCTTGTTTTTCACCTTTTAGAGCTTTCTGACTTTGTTCACCTTTTAGGGTAATTAATGTAAAAAAAATATTGTTCACATTAAGCGATGTTCACAGAATGGAGTGTTCACGGTTTTGCGAGTAAACTGTATTTAAAAATTTGTCGTATATTTGCATCAATTTAAGGCACATCTGTGGTATACATATTAATGGGATGATGAGGAGTATTTATATTAAGTTTTATCAAAATCGATAGGGACGTCATCTTTGCATCCATATGAGGTACACTATGAGATTTAGTGTACATGGTAATGGGGTCGGAAGAAGTAAGATCCATTGGACAAACTAAAAAACTATTTCTCTTTTCGGCCACCAATATAAAAAAGTTAATACAAGCGAAGGAAGTATAATTCATAACGAAAACAAATGTTTAATTCATAACGAAAACAATAAAGTAGATAATTAAGAAACAACCGTTTTTTATTATATTTCTCACATACATATTATGTTATTTTACGTCAAAATTTCAGACTCCGAAAAGGTGGGCATCAGCTAACCCATTCAATATATTTTTAATCTGCTTAACAAAACTTTAGTTCCACAACTTTTATCCATTGAAATGCATCAAAACCAATAGCACCTTTACTAACTACTAGTGCAAGAACTAATTGATAACTTTTTCAAAATATTCTAAAAAAAAATTTGATTTTTTTTAATTTCTTCATGGTAATTAATGTCTTTGAAATCAAAAATAACGAAGTATTGAAAAAGAAATACTTTGAAGTTGAAAAATTATAAAATTACCTAAAAGAATTTCTAATTTTTATTTCTGACTAGTGTAGTATAAATAGGAGCTGCATTACACCTTCTTGGGCAAGGAATAGAACCAGTCAAGACCCCAACTCTTAAACAATTAAAATGTAAACGCTGGTGTAAAGTTTTATAAATAAAGTTGAAAAAATACGTTTTTTAAACTCTTGAGTGTCCCTTTTTTCTTTAAGATTTGTCAAAAGTTAAGTCAGAGCAAATTTTTTTTAATTGTGTCTTTAATTCACGGCTGTGCATTAAAAAAGTATAAATAAAATTTATTATATATTTTAGGAACGCAAGGAAAGTGGCAGAAGGGGCCGTAAACCTGGCAGAAAAACTTCTACAGAAAAGATAGATATTAAAGCTAAGCTTGGTAAGTAAACTCAACATACTGGTTGGCTGTCTCACAATGTATTATAGATATAAATCTTTTATTTTTCATTTTAGAACGTAGTCGTCAAAGTGCAAGAGAATGCCGAGCACGCAAGAAACTTCGTTATCAATACTTGGAAGAACTAGTCGCCGATCGCGAAAAGGCTGTAATTGCCTTGCGTGTTGAGTTGGAACGAGTTGGTTAATACACTTTAATCGTTTCTTCAATACATTTGTAATTAAATTTTTGCTTTTCAGTACAAGCAATGGAGTGAAAATCTGAACGAAAACTGCATTCCAGACGGTTTTAACCAATTGCTCGGAGAGGCTGGTATGTTAAAAGAAGAACAAATCGTATGATTTTATAACGATTGTTTTTAACAGAGTACAAATGTTTAACTATAGTAACCTTTAAAATATGAATATAAGACATTAAAAATAACATGGAAAATAAATAAATACCGCCATTATTTGAATAAACGTATCCTACATAAAATTAAATGTTTTTTTTACATATTCGATTTCTGTCGAGTGATTAAAATAAAATGCTTAGACTTTTTCAGTTGCGTCAGCTGAAATATTTGGTATTATGTTCAGTAAAAGGATGAACAGAGACATCTTATTTAAAGTAATGCATGTCAAATACAATAGTTTTGTGCAGTAGTTGCGTTCGTTGGATCTGCTGATTTTAATGTATTAGACCGTAATAGTTATAGTTTACTATATTATTCCCAGCTCAAAAAAAAAATTAAATTGTGGCAGTGTATATTGAATATGTTCAAATGCCAAAATGAAAGCGAACGAAACATACAAGTCGATATAGCCATGACCGTATGTCTGAGCATATAAAATTCACTGAGCGGAGAATTGACCATCCTACGTTGCTCAAGCGGAACAGTGAGCACATACTCCATTCGGCCGAAGAAACGGGCGACCATTTGCTTCGCGGTGCTGTGTGCGCGAACAACTTTTGTTGGAAATGGATCGTCTTGGAACACCCACGCATATATCCATGATTCGTTCCCTGTGACGATCTTATACACGTCTTTTGAAGCACTGTGATCGTATTATTTTAACAGTTTTTTTTGCATCAATACATACAACCATTTTTTTGAGCTATTATCAAATTTTGTGGAATCCAACGCGGACAAACCTTACGGCAAGGTGTTCAAACAAAATCTTATGTATGGTAAAACTTATGTTTAGGGGTGCTTTGAAGTCACGGTATGTCATATGACTATCTCGCATTATCAGTTCACGCACAGCATCGATGTTTTGTGGCACAACAACCGATTTTGGGTGAACTTTTCGGAATTCGACGCTGAGCGAACTACGACCACGATTGAATTCACCACATCACCGATATACAGTGGTTTTCGATGGTGTTTCATCGCCATACAAAGAACTGAGTTCATCAACAGGATCTTAAAAAGCTTACCAATGAAAAGCTTATAGTGAAATTTTTATTTTTTGGGTAAATGGATTTTTTCAAACTCACTGTAATCAACACAAATAGCGCTTGTAGATAGAAACGTTGTAAGTACGTTATTGCTAAAAAATTACAAAATTTAATTTAGTATTATCAGATTTTACTTATTGACATTAGTTTTGCCACTTTTGGAAATATAAATAGTTCCTCTTGTACTAAAACAGTTTCGTGTTGTGAAATTTAAATTATACTTGTGCGAATAGTTCTCTAACTATTCTCTACTCAAATTATTTATTCCTTTAATTTAACAAACCTTAACACACTTATTCCACACCCATTAACTTGAAAACCAAATTTCATCCCTGAACCAAAGATATGATGAATTTCGTTAAGGCGCCCCAGCTTCTGTGTGTACGCGCTGGCGCCAGTTGTTTTGAATGCAGAGAAAACTCTCTGTTTAGTCCAACGCGTGCCCGGTGGTCATCTATTTCGGTGTCATACAATCAAATCTGAACCAAAAATTTTTAGTCGTAATAGAGGGAAGATTGAATGCTATGTCTGACTGTTGGTTGTGCTGTGGCTCATCGAATTGGTTGTGGATGGTTGTGGTGTGGAGTGTTGAGCTCAAAGAATGAGAATAGAACTCAAGGTACTGACAGATTTCGTTGCTTATTGTTGGGTTCAGCTCGATATGTCAGTTGGTTTTGTATGTAGTGTTTTTATTGGGATGCTCTTTAAGTTGAGGTCTCTCCAGTAAGCTAAAACTATGAAAGATCTGCAATAGTTTCAGCAAATATAAGATGACTTGAGATCCTTCATGTTATTGCAAAATCAATGAGATCTGGAATTTTCATCTAATCTGTAGGCCAATTTGTTGAAGTTCAGGACGATACATAGTTAAGTTTGTTTTTGTTTTTTCTTTGTAGGGATAATTTTCTTTAAGCTTTGATGTGTATGTTTGGCATTGTAATCACCTGCGGCTATAAAGCGATCACCTAAAGTGTCCAAGAGTTCTAGAAATTGTTTTTCGAACACAGTAAACCTTGGAGGGAAATAAATTAGCCTATAGTGTGAGATTACCAAGTTTATTTAACATTTATTGAGGTAGCTTGGAGATAATTAGTAGCAAATGCCTGTAAAGAATGGTGTTTGATACTACTTCGATGGTTTGGGAATATGAATTTTGCTCAGCTGTTTAAGCCCAGATTCAGGGCATTTGCAAATGACACATCAGGGGTGATTGTGTCAAAATTATAAGTCTGTGGAGTGCATGCAACTGACTGTACGGGGTGAGAGCGAGCAGAGGTAGTTCGCAAATAGAAGCGGTATTTTAGTTTTTTATACACTGAACAGCCTCAGTTAACCGTTAACCGTGTGATTTCCTCCACAGTTGCTACACTTTTTCCGCGTTGGGATCTGATTTATTTGCGATGCATGTAGCGGTATTGTGGAGTTCTTCACAGGTAACCTAGACAAAACGTAATGTACAATATATCTTTGTATGGTGAAACCCCCGGCAGTTGCATTGAACTGGGCTATTGCGCTTGTGAGATTCTTCCATAGAAATTCTACTTTTGGGTTGAAGCCATTTTCTTTCAATGCGCTTACCACTTCGCTTGGAGAAACACTTGGTTCAATGTCTTTAAGTCTTGAAGACTCTTACATCTTTTGAATTGCTACGAGTAGAAGTTTATTTTTAAATCTGTGAAATGATTCGAAAATAAATGATAGTTTTGTTCAGTGTAAATTTGAACACTGGTCTTGTGTATTCTTTTTAATAACAGTTATGTGGAAATTATTGCTCTCAATGAGAGATTGAGATTGTGTTAACAATACTATTTGAGCTTTGCTCACGGACATATGTATATTGGCGGCTGTTTGACACTCACTTTTCTAGCCCCCTCATCTGTGCTTTTTGGTCCGTTAGTTCCATTGTCGCTTAAAATTGAGAACTTGCTACGACTTAGTCTACATGACATGAAATTCTAATAAAATAATTAATTTAGCTACAGCGAAACACTAAAAAGGATAGGCCCCAAACCAATTCGTCCGTCCTTTTAGCTTTTTGCTTTTGTTTCATTTCACTTTGAAACAACAAATTCTTTACTTTCAACAATAGGGAGAGGCTAATCGACTTCTCCGCATATCGTAACATAATAGTTAGCAGCACCATATCTCTACATCTCAATATACAAGGCTGCATGTAACGATCAAATTCAGCATTTTGTGACTGACGGACTTACTCATTGAGTGTGTTGGACGCGCGAATGTTATGTGGAACGTTAAGATCCGGTACAGCATGGTGAATGACCCAAGACCATGCACCAAACGTAGACATCGTCAACCTGCAATCACAACCGACCGCAAAAGCATTCCGACCTTCGGTCAGACGCTTGACCTTTTGATAAAATTTTCGAGCTTCATTTCTGTCACATAAACTCTAAACTAATCATCTTCAAACTCACGTATTCCTTGCTCCTTTTTTTTCCTATGAAAAGGCGTTTCTTTTCTCTTTGTTTCTCTCAATATTACATTAAATTTTTAGTTCTCAATACGGCGATTATTCAAATTAAACCTACACACAAAAAAAAAAATAGTTTCATGGCCGAGACACTACAGAAGTATATTCCTATGTAATTTTTCGCGCTGAATCCGAATCGGAATTATTATATTATAATAATTTAAAAAAACTAACCTCAAAAACGAATTTTGCATGAGTTTTTTAAGGATATCTTCATAACATTAGCTACTATGATAATTTGGATTCAGCGTGAAAAATTGCATGGGTTTATAATAGTGTACTATCTCGGCCATGACACTTTTTTTTTGTGTGTGGCAATAATATTGATCACAGAGCACAAAAAAAATTGTCATGCCCTAAATATTACACCAGTGTATCGTTATATATCCTTTATCCTTATATATCTTTTTGCGCTGAATCTAAATCTGAAGTCAGAATTATTCAGATAACCTCAAAAAACAACCAAAACGTTTTTGAGGTTAGTTTTTTGAGGTTATCTCAAAAATTAAAGCCAATCTTATAATTCAGATTCGGATTCAGCGCAAGAAATAACAAAAGAATATACTTCTGTAGTGTCCCGGCCATTACACTTTATATTTTGTGTGCCTGTGTTATTAGTTCCTATTCATGATGAAAGATAAGTCTTTTGTTTTCCGTCAACCAATTTAAAATATTGAGATCATCGACATTTATGTTTTCGCCGACAATATGGCTCGATTGGTAAGCCTATTATGTTTTTTGAAGTTCTGCGCTACGTTTTGGTCAAGTGCCAGAAAACAGTAGGCAATGTGATGATTATAGTCGCAATATCAACTACTACTTTTTTATTACTAATAAGCAACAATTGCTTCGAAAACATATCTGCTTTCGTTCTTGTTTAAAAAAACAAAAAGATCGAATCGTGCAATAACTGCAAGTTTAGGTTAGCCATGTTAGCCATGCCGCTTAAGCTTTTGCATCCATTCTAAATAAACATGTCACCAACTCTAATAGGACCAAAATAAACTGCGGAAAATCTTTCTCTTAAAGACTTCCAACGCGGTTGCATCTGATTCAATCAAGGTTCATGCCCCTGCGTCATACTGTAGGACCGGGACTATCAGCGTCTATAGATCTTGATTCTCTTCTTCCAAGAAAGGGTTTACTTCTAATTTGCTAAGCCGAAAATAGTATCTAATTGCAACCGTGATTATCCTCCTTATCTGCAGACTGACGTTGTTGTTACTGGTGATTTCGGATCAAAGGTAGCCTATGTTTCTTACAACATTGAAGTTGAGATTCTCCATCGTTATATATCGTACATGACGCGATGACGGCATGCGAGAAGACACCAAGAACTTCGTCTTTTCCATATTCACCGCAAGGCCCATGAGCCGACACTGTTTTCAATCTACAAGAACGCCTTGCTGACTCGCCGTTCTTGTGTACCGATGACATCAATATCATCCGCATACGCGAGTAGCATCGCTTTTTCTTGGAAGATCGAGCCCTACATATTCTGGCGTAACATGTTTTTCATCAGAAGATTGAAAGTGCATAACTCTGCCTTAAACATCTCTTGGTATAATTGATAGGACCGCGTCATTTGTCTATCAGCGGTATTTTGCGTTTCATCGCTCCGAATTCGGTTAGAAAAATTACTCTCCTACAATCTCAGTGATTCCTGTGCATCTATAACGAGATTTCCATTTTCGGTTTAGATACACAATGGTGTGGAATATAATAATGGGGTTCCTTTGAACTTATGAAAGTCAAAGTTGTCATGTGTCCCAAATCTTCGTATTTTCTCATAAATGCACAGTACTGAGCCTTTAGGTCTGGTGAGCGAGACAACCAACGTTTAAAGCAATAAACCGTCACAGTGTAAATACGATTAACCTAAAACGTTAGGTTCATCCTTGAAAGGGAAGCTCACAACAATTCTTCCATCCGTATTCCTTGTAACTGTTTTGTTGAACAAGCAGCAATGCTGTTCTTGACTGAAAGTATTGGTATTAGCAGGGAAATCTACCAGTTTCTAGAGTTGTTCAATATTAGAATTGATTGATTCGTCTTAAGTGAGGAGTGAATACCGTGAATATCGACCTGAAACAATCCAACCTAGTAAGGTTTTTTGTAATGTTGGTAAGTTATCGCCAATTCGAATTTGACCAACAGAAGACTGAAAAATGTCTTTGTTCCAAGTAATATATCGATTTGCCTTGACTTAAAAAATTCTTTGTCAGCTACTTACTTGAATGGCCGTCAACCGTCTACCGATCATAGCCACATCTAGGAAGGCGCTGGCGTGCTGGAGATCTTTCATCCATTCGGATGAGGTGCCCAGTACAGTGCAGCCGCTGGAATTTTATGCGCTGGACTATGTCAACCTCATCGAATAGCTCGTACAGCTCGCGGTTCATATGGGACTTAAACTCGTCGTCGACTCTAACAGGACCAAGAATCCTACGAAGAATCTTCGTCTGAAAGACTTTCAACGCTGTCTCATCTGACTCAATCACGGTCCATGCTTCTGCACCCACAATTGGACCGGGATTATCAGTGTCTTATAGACTTTGATTTTTGTCTTTCGAGAGACGGCTTTGCTTCTCATTTGCTTGCTCAGCCCAAAAAAAACATATGTTTGGAAGCGTTATTTTTCGCCTGATCTCCAGGCTGACGTTGTTGTTGCTGGTTATCTCGGATCCAAGATAGTTTTCTACAACACTGAAATTTAAATTCTCCATCGTCACTGAACGTCCAAGACGCATTGACGGAGTGCGAGAAGACACCAAGTACTTTGTCTTGTCGTCAATTACCGCTAGACCCATTAGGCGAAACTGTCAATCGAGAACGCCTTGCTGCGGCAGCCATTCCTGCGTACCGATGATATTGATGTCATCGGCGTAAGCGAGAAGCATTACTTCTTTTTAGAAGATCGAGCCCAACATACTCTGTATGTACTGGCACTGGCATAGGATGTATTCTATCCGGAGATTGAAAAAAACGACCTGCCTGAAACCCCTGTTGGTATCAAAGTGGTCGGAGAGGTTTTTCCCCACCCTGACAACGATTTGTGTGTTTGTCATGCAAAGATGATCTTTGCCGGGATACCTAGTGCAGACAGGTCGTCGAAAAACTTCGATCGTATCGGCGTGTCGAAATCGGTTTTGTAGTCGATAAATAGCTGGTGAGTGTCTTTGTTGAATTCACGGGTCTTTTCCAAGATTTGGCGAAATGTGAATATTTGGTCACTTGTCGACCTTTTTGGTCTGAAGCCACACTGATATCGTCCTATCAGTGAATCAGTATATGGCTTCAACCTATTACACAATACGCTCGACAGAGTCTCATATCCAATGGAAAGGAGACTTATTCCGCGGTAGTTGGAGCAAACAGCGGGGTCTCCTTTCTTAAAGATAGGACGGAGAACACTGAGATTCCAGTCATTGGGTATGCGTTCATCGGACCATATTTTGCATAAAAGTTGGTACATACTCCTAACGAACTCTTCGCCGCCGGTCTTAAATAACTCAGCTGGCAGCCCATCAGAGCCTGCCGCTTTGTTATTTTTTAGCTTTTTAATAACTGAATCGACCTCGTTATAGTCCGGTGGCTCTACAATAGTGCCATCATTTACTGGTGGTTCCGGTGTCATTTCTCTTTCGGCGGTATTGTGCGCTTCATCGCCTCCGAGTAGGTTGGAGAAATGACTCCTCCATAATCCCACTGTCATCCTTACAGAAAGTTACTCCGGGCTTAAAACCTTCAGTCAGACGCTTGACCTTTTGATAGAATTTTCGAGCTTCATTTCTGTTAAGTAACATCTCAACATCCTCAAACTCCCGTTTTTCTTGCTCCTTTTTCTTGCGTCTGAAGAGGCGTTTCTCCTCTCTCCGTTTCTCACGATATCGCTCTCTAACAGCTCGCGTTGCTCCCGACTGCAGAGTTCGCTGACACTCCTCGTCGTACCAAGAATTCTTCACATGTTTTGTATAACCAATGACAACCTTAGCAGCCCTATCCATGGAGCGGGTGATATGTGTCCAATGCTCACATATATCTCGAGAAGACGGAGAGGTTTCCCGGAGCAATCAGGAGAGTGTGTTTGAGAAGGCTGCGGCGGTCTGTTCTGATTGCAGTTTATCGACGTCTAGCTTTCGTTGCATGTTGGAACGTGCGGCGTGCAATACGCTGAGCCTAGTGCGTACCTTGGCTGCGACAAGATAGTGGTCCGAGTCGATGTTGGGTCCACGTAACGTTCGCACGTCCAACAAGCTCTATGCGTGCCTTCCGTCAATCAAAACATGATTGTGTGAAATTTGATCGGGACTCAGCCATGTTGCTTTTTGGATGTTAAGGGGATGGAATCTGGTACTACTAACTACCTGGCAGCTATAGTATATGTCACGGAATTCTTTTATAGAGCAACCTTGTCCTTTTCATCGGATTTCTTGGATTGCAGTGATGTCAGCTTTGTATCTTTTGTTGACATCAACCAGTTGGATATTTGCACCATCCCAATTAAGGGTGCGGACGTTCCAGGTGCATAGCCTTAATTCGTGGTCCTTATATCGTTTGCGCGGGTTGTCTTCGTAGGGTTCCTTCCGAGGCTTCCTTATTGTTTTAATTGGAATTTTTTTTTTACAGTGGCGGGTCCCAAGCCCAGCGCACTAACCCCTCATTAAGGGGAGGGGTTTTCACCTTCTCACGTTAGCTCACCTCCGAACGGCTGTTTAGAGGCTACTCATGAGATACGTATTCCAACGGTCCTGTGAGCTGCTTGGATTGTTTGCAAAATAATTATTGTTGGCCATCCCCAAATGAATGGTAGTCAACAACTTTCTTCACAATCGAATCCCAATCTCCCCAATCTCAAATAATTTGTTCCACTTAAAAAGTTATATCTCCATTATTATTACTTACTGTTATTATTACTGTATCAAGTAAAATGCTCTCTTCCTTCTTACAGAGTTGAGACTGTAATAATTGATTATTAATATAATGACTGCATTGCAGTTACGTAAACTAATTTTTTGAATTTAAAAATAAGCTTATTTTTGTTGTTAAAGGAATAAAATAAGTACAATATATATAAATTAGAGACTATTTAGTTTAAAAATCATTTTTATAAAAAGAAAATTTAAATAGCAACAGTTTGTTTCTATATAAATAAACTAGCTGTACCCGGCACGCTTTGCTGTGCCCAGTAAAAGTTATTTTCATCACACAATATATTCTCCTCCTACTCGACTCCAAGCACTTCTCTACTTCTTTCAGCAATATTTAAAACCGAAAAATCAAATAACTTTTTTTATCTTTTAAACTATGAAACTTTATTCTCTTATCTTAACTTGGTTACTTCATCCGATCCCATTAACATGTATACCAAATTTCATCCATGTGCTTCAAATAGATGCAAAGATATGTTGAATTTTTTTGTATAGCTTGTATAGTGGTGGGTATAGCCCCCTCCGATTTTGACCAAACTTAACACGATTACTTTTCCCGATCCCTATAAAATGTGTAATAAATTTCGTCCCCGTACCACAGATGGAAGCAAATATATGTTGAATTTTGTTTATCGTTTGAATGGTGGGTGGGGCATAACCCCCTCCGATTTTGACCAAACATAACACGATTACTTTTCCCGATTCCATTAACATGTGTAATAAATTTCGTCCCCGTACCTCAGCTGGATGCAAAGATATGTTGAATTTTGTTTATCGCTTGTATGGGTGGTGGGGCATAGCCCCCTCCGATTTGGACCAAACAAAGCACGATTAGTTTTCCGGATCCCATTTACATGTGTAATAAATTTCGTCCCCGTACATCAGATGGATGCAAAGATATGTTGAATTTTGTTTTTCGCTTGTATAGTGGGTGGCGCATAGCCCCTCTGATTTGGACCAAACATAGCACGATTAATTTTCCCGATCCCATTCACATGTGTAATAAATTTCGTTCCGTACCTCAGATGGTTGCAAAGATATGATGAATTTTGTTTATCGCTTGTATGGGGGGTGGGGCATAGCACCCTCCGATTTGGACCAAACATAACACGATTAATTTTCCCGATCCCATTCACATGTGTAATAAATTTCGTTCCGTACCTCAGCTGGATGCAAAGATATGTTGAATTTTGTTTATCGTTTGTATGGGGGGTGGGGCACAGCCCCCTCCGATTTTGACCAAACTTTACTCGAACACTCTCCTGAATGAACTGAAGATCGTCTGTGAATTTCAGCTCAATCGGTTCGATGGTTTCGCTTCCTATAAGGAACATACATACATAGATAGATAGATAGATAGATAGATAGAGATATACAGATTCATTTAATTTTTTTACGGTATTTTTATAGCAATTCTAAGCAGCAATTTTCTAATGAAAATTTGCGCAAATTTAATTTTCTACATATACAGCAAGACTGACTCAGAACGACGTCACACCCAAGGTCGGTCTAATCATTAGTCCTTCGTGCATCAAAAGAAAAGTCCTATATAATACAGTTCGCAAAAATTTCATAATTTAAATTTGCCACTAAAGTTTCAGCGAGCAAATATTGCAATTTTTCATCAGAACGGTCGCACTTGTAAAATGCGAGCGACGAAGCAAACCGCTAACGGCAGCAGCAGCATAAAGAGGTAAAAAGCAGAAAATCGCAAAAAATCTACATTAAGTGCAAGGTTCTGTGCTAAAGCAATAATTTCGCTAAGATAAAAAAAAAAAAAAAAGTAACAATTAAAAGACGCTAACAAAAATAAAATAAAAGCAATTGAGAAAATTATAAATCTAAACATTAAAAATACAAATTTCGAAAATAACTAAACAAGTGCATAGACGCGGGTGCTAACAAAAAAAAAAAAAAAAGGAAAAAAACGCTTGTTAAAAAAAAAAACAAAATCAAAAAAAAAAATTAAAAAAACATAGGTGCATCAAAAGCGCATCAAAAGGAAAAAAAAGAAGCAAATTAAATAATAACACAAAATTATTAAAATATATACAAAAACGCAAGTGCATTTTTTTTGTCAAGTTTGGTGTGCGTGCCATAATTTTTTTTAAACCCACATTGCCTTAGATTTTTTTTTTCGATTTTTTTTAACATGTAATACAAAAAAGTATTAAAAGTGGGGGTGTAAAATAAAAAAAATATGGACTTAAAAGTGCTTAAACATTGGCAAACAAAATCAAAAAAGAGAATGCGAAGCTTGTAATAGTGCGCGGTGTGAAGTGTCAGCGCCGGCAACACCAAATTTTTTTCTTCCATCGGCAATAGCAGCTAATTGGCAGTAGCAGCAAACGCTTAAGCGGCCACAGCAACAAAAACTCTTCCATCGGATGCAGGAGGAGATAGCGGAGAATGCTAAAGCGCTTACAGCAACAACAACCGCGTCGAAGAAAACTAACAGCAGCCCAAAAAGAAACGAAAAGAACGGTAAAGTTCTTTGTATAAGGTGAGTTACCTCAATATTTTTGTTCTCTCCCTCATCCATCTCTTCATTGCACACAATTATATAAACACATACCCTACATAAAACAAATAAAAACGGGGCTATTAAAAACCGTAATTTATTTGGCAACGGTGTGCACAAAAAAAAAAAAAACGGTACCAATAGTGGAAGCGCATTGGAACTCCCGCGCAAAAAGTTACAGTATATGCATACATTTCCATTATTTGTTTTTTGAAATATACATACATATATTCCAGCATATATATAAATCCATTGGATCCATTTGAAATCCATTTGCATCCATTTGAAGTACGGGTACGAAATTTACTACACATGTTAATGGGATCGGGGAAAGTAATCGTGTTATGTTTGGTCAAAATCGGAGGGGGCTATGCCCCACCCCCCATACAAGCGATAAAGAAAATTCAACATATCTTTGCATCCATCTGAGGTACGGGGACGAAATTTATTACGCATGTTAATGGGATCGGGAAAAGTAATCGTGTTATGTTTGGTCAAAATCGGAGGGGCTATGCCCCACCACCCATACAATGGATAAACAAAATTCAATTTATCTTTGCATCTATTTGAGGTACGGGGACGAAATTTATTACACATGTTAATGGGATCGGGAAAAGTAATCGTGCTATGTTTGGTCCAAATCGGAGGGAGCTATGCCCCACCCCCCATACAAGGGATAAACAAAATTCAACATATCTTTGTATCCATCTGAGGTACAGGGACGAAATTTATTACACATGGTAATAGGATCGGGAAAAGTAATCATGTTATGTTTGGTCAAAATCGGAGGGGCTATGCCCCACCCCCCATACAAGCGATTAACAAAATGCAACATATCTTTGCATCCATCTGAGCTACGTGGACAAAATTTATTACACACGTAAATGGGATCGGGAAAAGTAATCGTGTTATGTTTGGTCAAAATCGGAGGGTGCTATGCCCCACCACCCATACAAAATGGACGAAATTTATCACATATGTTAATGAAATTTGTATATATCTATCTATCTATCTATCTATGTATGAATGTTCCTTATATTAAGCGAAACCATCGAACCGATTGAGCTGAAATTCACTGACGATCTACAGTTAATTCAGGAGAGTGTTCGAGTAAAGTTTGGTCAAAATCGGAGGGGGCTGTGCCCCACCCCCCATACAAACGATAAACAAAATTCAACATATCTTTGCATCCAGCTGAGTTACGGGGACAAAATATATTACACATGTTAATGGGATCGGGAAAAGTAATCGTGTTATGTTTGGTCAAAATCGGAGGGGGCTATGCCCCACCACCCATACAAACGATAAACAAAATTCAACATATCTTTGCATCCATCTGAGGTACGGGGACGAAATTTATTACACATGTTAATGGGATCGGGAAAAGTAATCGTGTTTTGTTTGGTCAAAATCGGAGGGGGCTATGCCCCACCCCCCATACAAGCGATAAACAAAATTCAACATATCTTTGCATCCAGCTGAGGTACGGGGACGAAATTTATTACACATGTTAAGGGGACCGGGAAAATTAATCGTGCTATGTTTGGTCCAAATGGGATGGAGCTATGCCCCACCCCCCATACAAGCGATAAACAAAATTCAACATATCTTTGCATTCATCTGAGGTGCGGGGACGAAATTTATTACACATGTTAATGGGATCGGGAAAAGTAATCGTGCTATGTTTGGTCCAAATCGGAGGGGGCTATGCCCCACCCCCCATACAAGCGATAAACAAAATTCAACATATCTTTGCATTCATCTGAGGTGCGGGGACGAAATTTATTACACATGTTAATGGGATCGGGAAAAGTAATCGTGCTATGTTTGGTCCAAATCGGAAGGGCTATGCCCCACCCCCCATACAAGCGATAAACAAAATTCAACATATCTTTGCATCCATCTGAGGTACGGGGACGAAATTTATTACACATGTTAATGGGATTGGGAAAAGTAATCGTGCTATATGTAGTCCAAATCGAATGGGCTATTTCCCACCCCCCATACAAATGATAAACCAAATTCA
>JAWNNP010003341.1:0-31143 GCA_035044805.1 Leucophenga maculata
TCTATTGAACCAGTCAGCTAACGCATTTAGATAGTTTTGAGTGGCGAGTGACGCAGCGGCCTTGTCGGAGTCGCTTGAGAGAATGGCTATGTCATCAGCATACGAACAGATCTGCGTATTTATGTCAGTGGGAGTCGGCATGTCTGATTTGTACAGAGTGTATAGAATAGGACCTAACACACTACCCTGTGGAACTCCAGCGTTTATAAAATAGATGTCAGATGCTTCATCTCTAGCCACAACTCGGTAAGCTCTGTTGCTCAGATAGGATTTTAAAATCAAAAAAATATGGCGCAGGGAGGTATTTTTTTATCTTATAAAGCAGTCCTTTATGCCAGACCCCATCAAAAGCTTGTTTGACATCTAGGAAGACAGCAGAGCAGTATTGTCAGTATTCTTGGGCTTCAATGTTTGGTTTGACCACTCTATGGCATTGTTCCGGACATTCGCGCTTAAACCTAAATCCAAATTGATGTTCTGGGATAATTTTTCGTTGATCCAGTAGCGGCAGTACTCTATCAATAAGTAATCTTTCAAATACTTTGGAGAAAACTGGCAGCAGGCTTATGGGACGGTTCTTCAGGTTTCCCAGGTTTAGGTATCATCACAATACCACTAAACTTCTATTGTGAAGGGAAGTGGTAGATGCGAATCATTACATTAATGATCCATTTTTTATAAGCGCTTTAACTATGCCATCAACACTGTCGAAACAAGGTGATTTTGTAGTATTAAGAGCTTCTATTTGCTTAAGAACTTCTTGAGGAGTGACATGAGGTACAGGCAAGTCCATTTGGCACGGTGCTTCTAGGAAGTCCTGTACATCAGATATTTCAGCAGTTTTTGCAGTATTAAAAGGTTGAAACTGTGAGCTTAAGTGCGCAGTAAAGGCTCCAGCTTTAGCGGCAGCTGATCTTTGATTGGAACTTGTCTTCGTGTAGTTCGTTTTATGCCTTTTGTAGCTCTCCGTACTCAAAGGGGTCCAAATTTCTTTGTCGCTTCCCGATGGCTTCGTTTCGTACTTTTACGAGCAACGCCGTAAGATCTCAACATGCTTTATGAAAGTCTCTACTAATCTTCCATCTCCGACAAAGACTTTGCTTAAGCAGCACAAGATTGCGCACTTCAACATTAAAAATTTTATTTTGTTGCATTGAAGAATTGTTACGGTGTGGCATAGGTTTCGCGAGAAAAGCAGCCTCATAGATATTTCTTGTAAAAGTTTTAACCGCATCATCGAGGTCTCTATTATTTACTATATCCATGTTAAGTTGTATTTGTTGGCTCAATATACTCTAAAAAATGGTTACGGTCAGCATTGTATTGTAGTAGCCTGGGCTTATTTTGCACTATACTCTGGCAACCATGTTCGCTTCAACTGTTAGAGCAGAATGATCAGAGCATAAATCGAGAGTCGAGTAAAAGATAATAGAGTAGCAGGGATACCGCAGCGAAGTCGAGAAGATTAGTAATTCTAGCTGAATCTGTTGGCCAATATGTTTTGTGCGCCTGTTGAAAGTTGGTCGCAGTTCTGACATGTAATAGCTTTATATAGCTCCCGGCCACATTTTTTCCTATGAGTACTTAAAAATTTACGCAAATTCAGCCCATTTTTATGTATTATTTTCAACTAAAGAAAAACATTATTTTGTCTGTAATGGAATCTTTTTTTTACTCACTTTTAGACGCTTGAATTTTTTTAAACAATGCATCTTAAATCGGTTAAAACGAGATGCAGGCCAGAAAATGCACTTCTAACGCAAATCTGTCTTCTGAGCGTTTTGAAAAAACTGTTTGTTTTTTCTCCCAATATTCAAATACATTTTCTTCTAAACCAACTAGCTTCGGGCTGTAGCATGAAATTTCCTGTCCTTGTTGTCAATCTAAGCGTCGTCCACTTCTATTCTTTGCACAAATGTTCTTCAAAAGGCAAACATTTTTTTGGTTTTCGTCATGCGGATTGGTAACGAGTTGGGACATCCCATTTGTAGCTGGTTCCTCAGTTTGCTCCGCTGCTGGTCTTAATTTATTTGCTTTTCTTTTATTATTTAAACTTGAAAAACTTTGTTTTCATTGCTGAATTCTTGCCATGCTTTTTATATTGTTTTTGTTTTATTTTGCTTTACATTAAGCCAAACTTTGCAATTTTGTTTTCAGAAATATTGAGATTAATCATTCAATTATTTATAGACAAATTAGATAACTCGAGTATGTACAAGTGCTGTTAAATTATTTTTCTTAAAATAAGAGTTTAGGCAACGTGCCTTTTCTACTTAGTTATTTTAATTTACAAATTAAAAAATTATAAGGCAAAGGCTAACAAGCAGTACTAGAACTAAAAAGACTTTAATTAAATTAGCTCATTAATATTTGGTTAGGCTAAGTAGCACCTTTTGCATTTATAGTTTTGCGTTAGACCACGAAGTCTATAAGATACAAATTCTATTTAAGCAATGAGCTGAAGATTCGCTGTGGAATGTTGCGAAAGAAGGTTGAAAATTATTTTTAATAATTTGTTGTGCTTTCAGTTATTTTAGGTATTGACGAGGTACACCCATCTAATTGAGGAAAATCAGCAATGACAATGCTGTACAGTAAAAGGGCAGATATGTACTTTGAGAACATACAGCCATAGTCATAGCGTATATGAACTGAATAGGAGCGATTTTTTATAAAGTTTGGAACGATTTTAATAAGGTTTATTGGAAAAATAAATTAATCCATTTTATATAAGAGGCCATCGTACCACACAGCCTTAATATCTATTTACACAATGCCTGTTGATTGAAATATTTTTAAGTTTTGCCTGATGAGCTTCGCAGTTCTAAATTGTGGAGATGCATCGTACTATGTTCGATTCGAAAACCGTACAGTTGAGTTGGTAGTAGATCGTTGTTATCAACAAAAGATGTATTTTTTTTTTTATTGCGATTACCTTGGCTTTCATCTATGCTTCAGGAAAGTAAGAATACCGAAGACATGCATTTACTAATGCTATGAAGTATTAAATGTCTTCACTGGGTAGTGCCTTTAGGCATTTGTTATTTATTTCGTCCGTACCTAGAGCTTTTTTAGCTTTAAGGATATTTATTTATTTATTTATTTCACTCCAGATATCGTTACAATGTATTGTGAATAGTAATTAGTTAAAAGTTAAGAGTATAGGCTAATTACCGGAACTTTTCTACTTAGTTATTAATATAGATGAGTGAATAATTGTTGCTATTGGGGAGAAAATAATGGAGTAAAACCCCTTTGAAAACTTAAAGATAAACTTAATTTAACTTACAGCTAGGTGGCTAAGCCAGATCATTAATGTAAGGATATATTGACTCGTGATATTTAGATGAAAAATAACCTAGTAGCTACCATTTCAGTAATGGCTCGAGAATGAAGGTCAACCGTAGAATAATGCCAGGGGAGATTGTGAATAAGTTTCAAGATTTCATTTTGACTTATCTGTAGCTGGTTTATGTGACATTTTGCTATATCTGACCATACTGGTGCGCCGTACAGATTGGAAAATAGACCTAAACAGGAACAATTTATTTTCTATGATCCATAAATTTAAGTCTCTTGTCAAGAGTGATGCCCAAATATTTGACATTCGGTTCCCACTTTACATTAACCGTCCCTAATCTGATATCGGCTGTGGAGACGTAGATATCTTTGCGTTTTTGGATAAAAAATATGGCTTTTGTCTTTTCTGGGTTTGCCAAAATTCTCCACTTGTAAAAATACGAGTCTACAGAATCGTATGCTACTTGGAGGTTACTTGTTATTTCTGCAGAAAGCGACCCGGCGCAGAGGATAGCTGTGTCATCCGCAAAGATCGACGTGGTGCAATAGGGTAATGCTGGAAAGTCGGCTGTATATATATAATACAGTCCGTTTGACCGTCCGTCCGTCTGTCCGTCCGTCCGTCTGTATGAACGAAAGGATCTCGGAAACGGTAATAGATAGAGATCTCTTGTTTTTTGCATTCGACTAGGACTGCGCCCGAATTTCACAAGTTTATTTTAAAATTTTGCCCCTCCCCCCCTTCCCCATAAAATCACCACCAAGGCTAAAAATTTCTTCGGGACAAAAAAATGGAGTATGCCAGTATCGAGATTTCGTTCTTCTAAGTCAAAATCCAAAAAGTTCATCAAAATCGGATAACAAATTACGAATTTATAAGCAATTGAATTTGAACGATCCCCCGTTTCTTTTCATTCATATTCGCGCAGTGAAAAGTGGTCATGTGTTTGGTCATAAGCTCGGGAAACATTTAATGTGTTTGTTAGGCGACCTGCACTGGTACAGGGCCTCTTACAGTCGGTTACGCCCGACTGTAATTTTCTTACTTGTTTTGTTTCGCAATGGGGACAACTTTTGCAGATTTCCAAGATGGGGGAAAGTGGCAGAGCTCTAAGCATTTATTAACTACACAAGTAAGAAACCTAACTCCTTTTGGAGGGAGTGCTTTTAGACATATATTATCAATTCTGTCGATCCCAGGAGACTTTTTCTACTTTAGCTTTTTAATCAACTCTTTTATGACGTTGGCAGTAAAATAGTAGTCAGTTTGGAGACTAACTGAAGCTTCCGCTAATGTACATAATGAGGCTTCAACGGCAGATTTAGTTGTTGAGTCACTGAAGCCTGCTGTTAAGCTGTGGTTTAAACTAAAAGATTGCGCCAGCGCCTTAGCTTTCTCTTCGTCAGTTGTTGGAGATAATTTTGGAAAGTTTCCAAAAGGGGGAAGAACCTTTATCTAACGATGAGAGGGCAATATTCCAGGACTTATTACGAAAGTCTAGCATCGCTTTGTTTATTAATTTATTTAGCCACTTGAAGAGAATGAGGTCAGACTGGTGCCTATACCTTAGCCAGTCGCGCCGGCGGATATTTGTACTTTTAATTAAGTTTAGGATGTTCTGTGGCAGCGGCTTTGGGGTGAATTCAATTTGTTTTTGAGTAATACTAAAATCTTTGGCCCCACGGAAAACATCACTAAAGAAATTTATCATATCGTCAATATCGTCTGGATGGCATACAGAGTTGGTATATATTTGAGGAAGCGATACGTTAAAAAAACGAGATAATCTTACCCAATTTGCTCTTTTCATATCGTAGCGAACAAAAGATATTTAAAATCGTAGTTTTTTTGAAATATAATTCGCATCATTAGGATCATCGTCGTGAGGTACTTCGAGTAATAATACAAAAATACAATAAACAATATTTTCAACATGGTTGTTAAGGCTGATAGATACAGTCAAGTGGGCAGAACTCAGTTCATTTATTAGACTAATGTAGATCAAAAGAGGCACACAATTAGATAAGTAAACATCGAGAGTTGAACCTTGTATATCTCTGCTCGAAGGTGTGTTCAACCGGGAGTATGAAACAATTTTTTGATAGCAATTTGATCTGTCAACTGTTAAAAACACCGCAAAAAATGCAAATACAACTTCTGCTAGTTAGATGATGTAGATGATGCCCCCAGAAAGGTAGCATGAAAAGATGTCTGTGTGAGTGCTAGTGGAACTAAATATTCTGATGACAAAGTTTTCAATCGGATATAAGTGATATATGTAAGTGAGAGACAGACATTGGTGTCTACTATTTTATTCATTCTCCAGTTAATGTGTATTCAATGAATTTTCCAACGCCAAGGCGGATTAGTCAAAAAGTACATGAATATGTTTCATTGCAGTAACCACACGGGTTGCTTAGTTATAGGGGGTCAAAGATCCATGCTCTAACGGTATATGTCTATATTAAATAGAACATTACTCAGAGGCAAATATTTCGATTTAAAATAAAATGAAAGTTTTCGAAAACACTTTTTGTACTTTTAATCCATTTCAGGCATGTAGCTCTAAGGTGGAAAGTTAATTTTGTAGAGTAATTTGCCGCCAAGAAACTCGAATCCGTTGTGATATCTACTTGTGATATTTTCGCCAGGTAAGACTGTTCGAAATGTCAAACAATGGCCGTTCGCCATGATTCAAAACACGCAATATCTATAAAAGGTTTTTTTTTAATTTTAAAAATTAGTTGAAAGAAAGAACTTTTTTTATTCAGTTTAGTATTACAACATAATATTTTTGTTAAATTATATTATTTCCATTTGTGTTGAATTGCAAAACATTTTTTTGGGTTTGTGGCAAATCTTGCATCGACGAGAGCCCTTTTATTAGGCTCTACTATAAGGTAATGAAGGCCAGAGACATGAGAAAGACGAGAATTTGATGCTACTCTCTCAGTGGTTGTATCTGCATTCCCATAATGAGATATTATTTGAATATCTTCCGTTTCGACCTCTTTTGCTGTTAGGAGTAAATTTATCAAGTCTCGAAAAACCAGCTGAGAAACATTTGGCCGCACGAGCATCTTATTAAATAAACCAATTACTTTCCAGCCAAAGTGGCCACCAGCATATTTTGGATCTCAATGAGACGCAACAATTGGAAACTGCATTATCGTGCAGATGAACTCCACCCATGTAGCAGTTGTAGTGTTCAAGGCCTTCTCCGAAGGTACAAGTGCCTATTTGTTTTGTGCAAATGTGTGTAACAGGTAGAAATAATGGTCGGAGACCCCCAAAGTAACCCCCAATATGGTCAGGAGTGATAGAGTAGTTGCTCGTCAATCGATAAATGCTGTTCAAAACTCGAAATTGCAAAAATTTGTTGTTCATTAAATATTTTTGCTAAGATTGTTATTATCTGCGAAGTGGTCATATTGTTCGATCTTTCGAAACATTGCACGCGACATAGTCTGCTGTACGATTGGTGATCCAAGTGTTAGATTTCTTGACCAATAGTTGTTTATTTGTGGCAACTTATTGTATCCTCACAATATTAATATGCCAATGAATCTGTATTGAATTATTGAGCAAATTGTGCAACATTGTGTTGCAAGGCGTATCGCTTTCTTTCGGTGACAGTCAGTGCCAACATCTCTTTATCAAAGAAATGCATTATGAAAAGTTTCAGTTGCTCCAGTGGCTCTGGGTTATTTGAAATTCCAAACTCTAGTAGTATTGTCTCAGTCACTTTTTTCCATTATGGAACTGAAAAGGCTGTTGGTAATTTATATTTAGATGATACCACGCAGCTGGGGAGTTCAGCGTCAACACGATCAGATCGCCGACTGTTTTCTGTTATGACAGGAGTGTCAACAATGAGGTTAGACAAACCTGTGCGATCTTTTCGAGTTTCAATTTCGAATGCGACGGCCATATTTTTTTCCAAAGATTCTTCATTAAGTACCACTGAACACGGTAGCCATTTTGAGCTTGAAATGTCGTATTTGTTGTCCCAATAAAATATGGCACACAGATGCATATATCACTATATACTCCAAATAAATGTAAGGGTTCAAATGCTACTACAGGGTATCTCGAAGTCAAACATACACGACTGCAGCGTGCTTTCTTGTTTTATATGGCAGATGTTATTTGTTCGCTCCTTGTTAATTTTTCGGCATGTTTCAATTTTATTAAATGTTGCAATTATTTTCATGCTTTGCTACGTCATAAGACCACTCCAAGCCGGCCAGATGTGGCGGTGGCGTTGGCGGGTGCTGTGTGCTGTGTGCCATGTGTTTCATAAAAGCGTTGAAGCTGCAACAAATTAGTTTAACGCAAAAAATATTGTCAAAGGACGAGAAACTTGAAAGCTTTTCGGCATTGCTTTTTTCTTATATATATTATTTCTCTCTCTTTAAAGCTTTGAAGAGAACACACGTGCAATTGTGGAGAATTAAAAGCGAAATGCAAAATAATACAGTTTTTCTTTGCGCTTTCGCTTTGCTCCTTTTTTCACGCTCTTTGTTTCACAGTCTCTTTAGCTTTTTGCAGCTTTTCGACTGTGCAGCTGTAAAAGCTTTCAACCTGTGCATTGGGTCAGCGCATTTGCATTGCATTGCGTATACGCCGCGTTAAACCTTTTCGCGCTTAGCTGATGCAGCAACCAAAAGCGATCACAAAGCTCAAATGGAAAACTTCTTAAAAAGAAAAATAAAACAATTTCAAATATTTTAATAGGCAGCAACATATTTGTTTGTCCGCCAATAAATTAGATAATTATTTTAGGAAAATGTCTAATTTTAAATTAAATATTTTATTTGAGTTTTTAAGATTGTAAATAGAAAAAAAAAAGCTAAAACAGGCTAAAGTGAAAAATAATATTAATAAAACTGAATTGGATTCAATTTGTCAAAATAATCTAAATATGAACAAATAGATGTGATCTAAAAAACTGTTAATGACAAGTACAGAAATTTCTTAGATTAATACCTTCGGTGGAACTGAAGCTAAATAGGCGAGAAGATAGGAAAAAAAACAAATACGAAAAAAATCCTAGTTCCGGTTCTTTGGGTATAAGACAATGTTGCCTATTGATAACACTGGTCCGGAAAGGGCTTAATAGAGATTCAGTATAAATTGAAAGAGAGGCAAGGCAAGAGTTTATTGTAGGTCAGTGTTGCAAGTAGCTCCGTCCTGTTGGAAGCACATTGAGATACTAATCATATCTCTGTATTCTTCACAGTACGACCAATGACTTCATCGGCCCATAAAGCGCACCCAACAGTAATTTTCTGTGGATGTAATGGTGTTTCGAAAAAAGTTCTGAATTATCTTCATTCCAATTGCGACAAATTAGCATATTAACATACACATTCAACCAAACGAAATAAAAAAATTACAGTCGGGCATTGTTGACGGTAAGAGGCCCTACACCAGTACAGGTTGCCTAACAAACACAATTGTTTTCCTGGTTTACGACAAAAAAGCTAGGAAATTAATAAGAAAAAAGTTACTGATGAAAAGTGTTTTGCTTCTACCACTTCTCACTGCACGAATAAGTGCCTTATAAAACATTTGTTTATGTATGAAAAGAAAAGGGAGGACGGAATAATAATATTGAGTTTGAGCGACCTATGATACGGCCATCCAAATTCAATTGCTTATAAAATCTTTATTTATTATCCTTATTTTATTTTATTATCTTTTATTATACTTAATTATTTTTGTGTTGAAGCAATTTTTACCCTTGATTTTATGGAGAAATTTTAAAATATACTCGTAAAGTTCCGGCGAAATCCTAGTCGAATGCAAAAAGCACGAAGTCTCTATCTATTATCGTTTTCGAGATACTTTCATTCATACGGATGGACAGACGGACATGGCAATTTCGACTTCTCTATCGCTCCTGACCATAATGGTGATAAATAATTGTCATAGAAACTGCATCACGTTCATCGCAAACTTCACCAAGTTTATTTTATGGCTTTGCTCGAAATCGTTGAATCCTTGAAGCTGACACTGATTTGTCTACTTGAAGAAGTGATAGCCCAATGCTTCCTTTCTGGATTTTTGTAAGAAAAACATTTTGTTGTGGTTAATATTAGCTTATCTTATACTAATCCCAATAAAATATTCCAATATATGCCCCCCATACTAATAAAAAGTGCACAGTGTATCCCTAAGTCGAACACACTCGACTTCTGCGTTCTTTCTTGTTGTGTAGCTACTTGTCTATTATTCCAATGATTATTCTTTAAACCATTCAACAACCACTTACGTTCTTTCAATTATGTACTTTTTTTTTGCATTTTACCTTTCATACAAGGTCATAGATTTGCATATTTAAAGTGCATTTCGGTTAGATTCTCCAACATTCAAATACATTATTCAGTGGCATCAATTGCAATTGTCCAGTTTGGCTTACCAATCTGTTGGCATATTCTGTGTGCCTTGCAGACGTAAGCTGAAAACTTTTAATCGAGTGACTCGTGTCTTTGTGCGAGTATCTGTGAGTAAAATGATGTCAATTTGTTGCATTGCTAATACTCGTAATTATTTTTAAGCGTCATGGCATGACTCTGAAAGTTAGACAACGAACTGCGCACAAAGCGTATGAATAAATAAATAAACAGCTGAGAGTCGAGAGTCCTGTGCGGCTGTGGGCACGTGTAAATTATTGTTCAAAAAAGACCAGTTGACGAGTTGAATCTGTGCGTCTGTTCGAAAATTTTGTAAAACTATTGCGTACAAGTTACATTCGGTGCCGCTGTGTGTTTTCTTTGCACGCAATAATACACTCAAACACACACTCACTCGCACACACAGCCTGGCACAAACAAGGTCGTATCGAAAAGTTTTTATTATCATTAAATATTATTAAATATGTATTTTGATTCAATATCTTTATATGAACAGGTAAAGGCAAAAAGTTCAGAAACATTTAAAATCGGTTCAATATTTTAGGCGTAAAATGCATGAGTTAAAAAAATACAGTCTGACTCTTATCCTTGTTTCACTAAAATTATGTTATTTGGATATGAATTCTTGGACGTTTTGAACTCCTACTATTTCTTAAAGAAATATTGTTTTTGTGTAATAGGTTTGGTGTGCTGTGGGCAATATGTGTTGTGAATCTAAATATCTAAAATAAGTCTTTTAGATGGGTTTAATAACTGAATGATGGCCCTAAAGCTTTGAGTTCTATTGGAAGGTTTTCTTGGTTTGACGATTGGAACAATATTTTCCGTGTGTATGAAAATATTTAATTGACGTTGTTAGTATTGCTAGAAATGCTAAATAAGCAGCCAAGGCGCTTCGGGCGGAGGCACTCAATACAAAGCGCGAGTGCCTCAGTAACAAAAAGTATCAGTCGAACCGTCAACTGCATGTCAAATGCAATTGGAAGAAATTCCAACTCCCGCACTTTCAGCTTTATCCACAAACAGTCTCTAACCTCATACCACCTTTAAAAACATGCTGTCGTCTCAGCAACAGCTATCTGTGTTAAATCCAGACACAATAAGTACCTTCGCCCCTCGAAGCTCTAAACAAGCCAGAATAGTTATGATGACGTCACAACGACATCAGCCTCCTCAACAGCAAATCTTCAATCAGTAGCCAGTTTCAATGCAGATGCTACCTACAACAATGCTACGCATACCAACCCGATTAGCGGTACGCAGCATAAAGAGAAACAAAAATTAAAAGTTTCAGGTATACAGACAGGCATTGACCGCTATAAACAAATATCGAAGCATAAATTAAGTCTGCAGCAAGAGACGAGTAATGTCGCAAAAAATTATAAGCAAGATGGTGCTACTCAAAGTGGTTCCGTATGGGGCAACAATACCTTCGCACTGCTTAGAGAAGACACATTGCAAATTATCTCCATCAGCTCACTTATTAGCTCAAAAGCAGTAAATGTAAATGTTTGATTGTAGTATTTAAAGGTTTCGAATCATGTAAGTCCCAGTGAAGTCCATAGTCCTCTCATTGAGTAAGGTTTTGAAGAAAGGCTTGTTGCGAATATGCTTAATAAAAACAAAATCCCTAAGCCTATGTTCAAAGAGCAACTCGCTCCCAATCTTAGCCCGCTTAAAATAAATCCCACCCACCCAATATATCAACTACAGATCCTTCTTCACCGTAGAATTATTGTAGAAGTGACATGCCAAAGAAACTCCCCAATCCAGTGCACAAATTGCCAAGAATATGGCCACACCAAATCATGTTACATTCAGTCTGTGTTGCTTGCGGAGACCGCCACAACACTGCCGTCTGGCCAGCGAACAAAACTGACCCAAATGCTAAAAAATGTAGCAATTGTGATGGCAATCACACTGCTGACTACAGAGGATGTCTCATATACAGTGTGCTTAAAAATAGGACTCATTCAACGGAAAACAATTCCCCATAAACACATATTTTTGGAACCTGTTAGTAGCTTAGCAACGATGCCGAGTATACCATATGCCAAAGTACTAAAAAATCGGATACAGTCCAATCATGACACTATAAAAAGTTCCTCCCATTTACGGAGTAATTCAGAGAAAATCGCACCATGTGTAACTGCTAGCACTCCCCTAGAAATGGCATAGAAATGTTGCTCTTTAATTTGTCGCAATGTATGACAATGATGCAAAACACTCTACAGGAACTGGTGAAACCCAAAACCAAGTGCTTCAAGTACTTATTTCACTAAAATGAGTGCGGGAGCACTAATGGCGTCACTCAACGCAAACTCAAACTAAGTAAGTTCCTGGCAGATAACGAAGTAGATGTGGTACTACTTTGTAAGACTCAACTCACTGATAAAAACCATTTTCATATCACAGCCTACTTATTTTACGCTCCAAGTCACCCAGACGGCAAAGCTCATGGTGGAACGAGTATAATAATTCGCAAACATTACTTGTTAGAGCCATATTTTACAAATTTTTTGCCAGCAACCGCTATTTGCGTTCAAGGAATCTACATAAGAATATCTCTCTCAGCAGTTTACTATCCACCTAAATTTTCAATAACTGCAGACTGTTTCAAAAGCTTCTTCAAGAGGATCTCTGGATCTCGATTTCTCGCAGCTGATGACATTAATGCCAAACACCCACACTGGAGCACGAGATTGGTTAACCCCAAGGAAAAGCAACTATATTATACGCTCTTCAAGCCAAGTAATTATTTGGATTTTGCCTCCTCTGGCCGTCCACGTACTGACCAACGGATCCAAGGAAAATTCCAGACTTAATAGATTTCACAACTACTCGAAATACCTCTCGAAATACCTCTCGAAATTTAATTCTAACAAAAAATTTAGACTATTATCTGATCACTCTGCGGTTCTGTTAAACCTTCTCGAGATACCAATAATGCCACAATGAACTCTGAGGGTTATAATGAAGCCTCAGTAGACAATTTCAACTCATTACTCGTTGCCGCTGCTAAAAGACTCTCAAGACATACATCCCGTTACTAACAGTGAAATAGAGCTTTCAATCTCTGAAAAAAGACGATTAAGGCGAGAATTTCAGACAGCTAGATCTCCCGAATCTAAGTAAAGCATCAAAATAGCAAAACATATTTTAAATAGAGCTCATAAGTTAAAAGTATTTTGTTGAATACGTTTAACGCAAACAAGTCGCCAAGGTACGATCATCTTACACCGAAAATGATCATAGAGCTTCCCAACTCAGCTCTTTGCTTCTCAGTTAAGATATTCAATTCAATATTTCTCACTGGCTGCTTCCTAATACAATGGAAATTGTCATTGATCATAATGATACCAAAGCCAGGATATACCCCCTAATCTTAGCCTATTACCATCTGCATTTACCGATGACACTGCAATACTATGTCGATCCTGATGCCCACGTAAAGCGTCCATTGATCTAGGCAATCTTCAGATCATTGAGAAATGGTTAGCAAACTGGCGCATAAAAGTGAAAATCAAAAGTCCAAACACATAACTTTTACCCTTAACAGCTACCTGCACACCGGTCACCCTGAATAATGCCATAGTTCCACAGTCCAACGATGTGACATACGTAGGAGTTCACTTAGTCCGACGAATTACTTAGCGAAATACATTTAGGCAAAAAAAAAAAACTGAAATGAAATTAAAAACCACCATTAACTGCCGTACTCCCCTGTGTACCGAATACAAAGTGCTTATTTTATTACAATTGAATTAAAATATATCAAATTTAAGTTTTTATAGCTAAAATAAAGTTTTACATACAAAAACTTAAAACGAATTGGCATGTTTATTTGAGTACAACCCTTAGAGAGTGATTGATACATTAATTGATTACTAGTTATCCGACAAAAAGGAATATAAAAGATATCAGAAATATCTAAACTAGAAGGTTCTCTCTTTTATAGTCTCAAAATTATGTTCATACCAAACAGACGAACATATCTACATCGAATCAATTAATGTATGGGAACTATTGGCATTTTCATACATAAATTCAGAAGGAATGTTAAGTTCGTATGATTAGTACCAATCCTCTCTTAGGGAGTGCTTCAGTTTACCAAGTATTGTAAATTAAACACAAGTTATATAAGGCAAGCGTTTAGCAGTTGCATTACTCAAACTTGAAGGCTCTCCTATAGTCTCCGATTTCTCGTTGTTCATACAGCCAGCCAAGCCAGATAGATATACGACTTTTGATGCTGATCAAGTATATATGACATTTTTGACTTGCCTTCTTCTTCCTAAGATATATTTTCTTTAATAGTCTACATAATGTGCCACGACTCTAGGTGATCCGCAGTTGATTGCATGTTGCCATTAATGATTTAAAAGACTTGAAGTTTGCGTATTAAGATTCTCATATAACTCATATGATAATCAATTTGGTTGGTACCACACCCACAAAATCTATCGCGCGTAATTTATAGTAAATAGTTCTACTTTTTAAAGGTGGCAAGCCGGAAGAAAGATTTTTCTTTGTTTTTATTATACCATGGCTTTATCAGTTAGTCGATAAGCTTTTTAAGTATTGAAGAAGACATTTTAGACTTCATAAAGTAAATATATTATTGATCAGCAATATATAGCGAGTCTAGTTATAGCTATGTCCGTTCTCATGAGAGCCATCATTCCGTTATTAAATTTCATTTTAAATAGTCTTCAGATTACACCCCATTTCAGCTCGATGCCAATCCATTATGATCGTCATTAAAATCTCTAAATGATACAGAAGTTCCATGACTTCCAATAACTTCGAAAAATCTGGCAAGCTATAAGCTATTTCCCCGACAAATAGAAGCTTTATCAAGCCACTAAGTACCTTAAAGAAAGCCTTAGTCGAAATACTATATAGAAAGCTATATAACCCATCTGACTGCAAACTTAGCTACTAATTTCTCTGCTTGGATGAATACTGAAAAAATAGGAAGATCCAAAGGCAGATGGTATAAAGGGCTTTGAGAAGTAACCAGTTCATTGAAGGTCATTGATCATATAAACCTTTACCCCCTTCAGTGTTTTTGTATGAAATATTCGTTAATTGTTGTTGTTAATCTAGCTAGAAACGCCAAACATTTAATAATTATGCAATATTTCATAATACTCCACATCGGACCAGCGCCATGCAAATCTGCTGAAAATTTCTGGGTATAATACATCTATTCTAAAATATGATAATCGCAATCCAAAATTTTTAAAACTTTATGAGAATTATAACTGACAAACTTCTCAAAATAATGCAGAAAATTTTCAAACAGTTTTAAAACACTTCATTAGACTCCAGCGTTAGGTTTCGGTGTGCGACGGTGGGTCATTGTAATAGCCGTTGGGGTCCACGAGAGGCTGAGCGACCCGGAGGGATAGTGTGATAAGTAGGTAAGAGTGATAGGGCTTTTTTTTTTTTTTTTGTAATAAAAGAGAAAGTGTGCTAACCGAACAGCGGGAAGAGCGTGTTGAGGGAAGTGTACTGGTCAATAATTCTTGGCTTTCTTATGCAACTTATAAGCTGCTAAAGGTTGTTGTACTACAATTCATATAAGCGTATAAGGTAACAGCAGATATTATAGTCTTATATAGAAGAAATTCAAGGCGATGCATAGCAGAGCATGTCGGGTCCGCTAAGAATCCAAGCAGGCCATGATAAATCAAATATTGTACAATTAGACTTGAAAAATTTAAATCTCGGTGATGGCGCATTTATACAAAAGGAGGGAAGCGGGCGGAGCAGCGCAAGCCGTAGCCGCTAATAATCTATAAAGGTTCGAATGGTTCATTCTAACTTTTAATTATATTTATTCAAAAATGGATTTGAAATAAAGTGTTGCACTTAAACTAAAATTCAAAAGGTCACTGATTTATCAAACCAACCTCTTATGAAAAAAATTAATATACATACTACAACTTGTTTCATGTATGAAGGGTATTCATTCATCTTTAACTTATATCCGAATTAACAATATCTCTTCATACATTATTTTGCAACTCAATCTTTAAGTTTTGTATCCATCCTTTTATACTTGTTTATGGTGTTGTGCTATGCTCGTGTTGCTCTCTCGTTTTTCAAAGATCTAATACAACTACAACAGCTCTACTACAATTGTACAAATACTACTACTACTACGTACTACTATTTTTACTACGGCAAGACAACGGCGACAATTCCGGCGCAACGCCAGCAGTGAAGGCGACAGTTCTGCCTCTCAGGAGGCCATTATAAGTCGACTGCTTGCTAGCCTGCTGCCTGCTGCCTGCCTTCTGCATCATTCTCTGTGCTTTATGGCGGTTGTCATTGTCTGTTTTGTTGTTTGCTGTAGTACAACGAGTTAGTATTGTAGTCATGTGTGTGTGTGTGTGTTTGTGAGTGTTTTTTTTTCCTTTTTTTATACTCTTCACACATAGTTATTCAAACAAAGGACAATAGCATAATTTTGTTACGGCGTTTGTAACAGCATATATGAAGCAATGGAGACTCTATAAGTTAGACGAATCGTAGGTGCATTTTCCGTCTGTCTGTCTGTCTGTCTGTCTGAGTACTGCCGGCTTCTACGGAAACTAGTCTTTCAAATATGTGCTGTAGTTTGTATGTCTCGTGTGTTAAGTATAAACTTGCCAGGCACACCTTAAAGAGCCGACGACCCATTTTACACGATGCAGCGTATTAATGTTTCGGTTTCACCGTTCATAAGTTTTCAAATGTTTTTTTCATGCTTTCTGCTGTTGTCAGTGCTGCGCCGCGTTGTTGACTGCTGCTTGTTGGCTGCCTTGTTGGCTGGTTGGCGGTCGTTGTTGTTATTATCCCGGCGCAAATGGCATTTTGCGTTGGTCCTTGCGCCAAAGCGGTTCAGCGCTCCGTACGCTACACAACTACTGTTCGAGTACGCGCGGTATTCATTGCATTACTACAATACGCTAACGATTCCGAATGGATTTCTATTTCGTTTGCTTTATTCAATTTGAGTTTTTCAGTTCAGTTCGTTTCCGGTGTCGTCAATGTGCATAAAATGCTTTTCACCTATTCGCCATCGCTAGTCGTGATTTAAGCGACTCTGTTGACGCGTCTTCATGTCCGGCTGATAGTGTTGATAGGGTTTTGTGAGTTCAAGTTTTTTTTTTTTTTCAATAGCTATAAAACTATGCTTTTTAAACTTTGCTCGACATCTGCAAGGATCAGTGTCTAGCAGCATCACATCGAACGCAACGTATCGAACAAGTGTTCAGTGATTTCAACTTTAAACTGAAGCCTGGTGAACTGTGTAAGTTAGATTGAATAAACGATTCTTATTGCTAAATAATTGTCTAATGTCAGAGAGTTATGGTGTATTAAGGCTGTGCAGTTGTTTGTAACATAAACAAAAAAAAAAAAAAAATAGAAAATCGTGATCAGCCACAAACATGTTCGACTGTTTGTCTCTACATATGTATACACTTTTGAAATTATATTACACCGAATTTATTCCTGAAAAATCCTCTAACTGTTAAATCAAAATCGGTTTCGGAGTTTGAATGCCAGATCTCGGCTTTTAGTTCGAACGGCCTAAGTCACATATGGCTGATGCCATCACAGTCGAACCTATTTAAAAAAAATATCCTTTTCCATTGAGCACACTTTGCATATAGTTTGCAACTTTTTAGAACCATTTTTGAGTCAATTCTTTATAGACATTTTATAGACATTGTTGGCACTAAACATACAAACCTACTCCTGATAAGGTGAATTTGGTAAATCCTTTAAAAATATTCCAATTATTGACAGCTTGAAGCAGTGAACATCTGCATCACTTTTCTAGATTTTTTAAATGAAAAAGAGTTTCGGATGTCTTTTGCTACAATTGTTATAAAATGTTCCATAACCGTCCAAATCGAACCTCAAAAAGGACTAGGACATCTACAAGAATGCAAATCGATAAATGCATGTCCGTTGAATATCCAAGAACTTGGAGACTGTAAAAGATAGAACCATCAAGTTTAGATATTTAATTTATTCTATTCCGTCTTCAGAATAATGTTTGTGTGTATGTGCCAGGGTATCTATGAAAACCTGCCCTCCATTCCGAAATTTTATATTTAAATAAATTTCAAACTTGTTGTAAGGTACTCAAATTCTAATGAAATATAACATATACGTACACATATATATTATTTTTTTATATAATTATTTTATTTGATAGGAATCAGAATTCGGTATATCCTATAACCATATCATGTCGCAGCCTTCTATTATAAACTCCAAACTGTACAAATTATTGTGTTAGTGTTTTCGAAATTTATTAACAGTCATCTCCGTCTATTAGCTGTAGCGCTGACTCCAACTTTAGTCCTTCTTAATCTTCTTATTAAACGCCTATGTGGTAAACTCCTTGCAAGCCTATTGGCATGATTTAGCAGCCTAAAGTTGTAGCGGCTTACGTGGTGCATGATTTTATGTTGTATGGTGTTCAGCCTCTAGTCTCGGTGTAGAGTTGTGTTGTGGACGTACCAGGGGCACCCTGTAATCTTATGAAGACTTCTTTTTTGCTTTTAGATCATATTTGTATCACATATCTCCGAATAGGAGCCACCACACAATTGTAAACTGCTCGCTCGCAGCGTATTGAGCATCCAAAAGAGCTGCCTTAGTCTAACGCGACATCAAGATATTAAATTATGGACATGTCGTGCAAATGTAAGCCTTTTATACAGCGTCACACCTAGGTACTTGACGTCGTTTGCCTGAACAAGGGCGATGTTGCTAAGCCAAATCTGGTGCGGCATTTTTTTCCAAGTGTGAGACACACATTTATGCACTTCCCCGCATTTAGTTTAATATTCCATTGCTTGGTACAATTCTCCAGCACGTGGACATACTTCTGCACGCAGTCTGTTGCATTGTATTCGCATTTGGCGTTGTAGAGAATTGCGACGTCGTCTGCATAAGCTGCATTCGTCCATATTGGACCACTGGATTTTTGTTGTAAAAAATATTTTATTAAAATTTCAAACGACAAATTTTCTGTATTTTATGCTAGTCCCAATAAAATATCATACGCGAATAAAGATAGAAATGTATCTCCGATCATTTGTGCAGAATGCCCTTTGTGGTATGGGCTGTATGATGTTTGGCGTCACTCGGTCGTCGTTCACATCCATATCATCCAATTTGGCAAAAAAAATTTATTATTATTGCTCGATACCGTTCTACTTTAAAGGTGTCGGCAATATCATCGTCGTTTTCCAAGATACTTGACAGATTTAATTATTTATTATTATTATTATTATTTATTGCAAATGCAACAACATATTAAATTATATAAAAGTTAACATTTATCTACAGTTACTTAAAACTATAAAAGGGAAAGTTGCGATCACTCAGACCCCATGGAAAAATTTTTATTTGGCCGCCTGGTTGACCGACTGTGCCCTACTAATAGCTAAGCAGTGATCCAAGCAGGCGCAATTACAATAATAACAAAATTTAAGGAACATAAAAATTGATTGTGATTTCTTAGTATGTACAGCATTTTTAACAGAACTCAAGGATGAATGAAAAGAGGAAAAAAAAGAAGAGAATTTATTGTAGATAGAACAGAGAGCTCGAAATGAGTTATTTGAGAGCGTAATTTGTCATGCAAAAAAGCAATTTTATTGGCACAAATTGGCGAAATGGTCGAAAAGGATGATTTAATGAGGTTGATTAAAGTAAATAAGCGGAATCAATTTCACCAATTAGAATTTTGTGGAGAAAAACCACAGGCAGCAATGATCTGCGTGAGGAATGGGGCTGAAAGATCAATTAATATTGATCTATCCTTATAAGATGGAAGATTTACATGGATTTGCCAATTGAGACTGCGAAGAGCAAAAAGAAGAAAATGTTTTTTAACTGATTTAATATGGTTTTGGTGAATACCATAATAAGGATGCCATACCTAAGAACCAAACTCTAAAATAGGGCGGTCAAGTGAGGTTTTAAGGAGTTTAGTGGTATAAGGTTCATTAAACTTCTTAGACCAAAGCTTAATCAAGCCAAGAATAGATTTTGCCAAGAATAGTTTTTGCTTTAACCATTTATCCTTAGTTTGGGTGCCATGAGAATACCCAAATCATTATTATGAAGCTGCCCGTCGACAATTCATACCATTTGTTAACATTTGAATGTGTTGTTCGATGCTGTTGCATGCCATGGTGATATGTCTTTAGTGACTGAATAATAAAATACAGATTTGTCATATGCAGTCTCAACAACCACTATCATATACATATATCCTGCATAATGCAAATTTATTCCGATGCACTTTACATATGTATCAAGTTTCATACTTCTTATTAGGCCCTGTACCGGGGACTCTCCAAAGCTACCCTCAATATGGTCAGGAGTGATAGAGCAGTATATGTAGCCATAGTCCGTCTGTCCATCCGTATCCGTATCTTGGAAACGGTAATAGATAGAGACTTAGTTATTTTTGCATTCGACTAGGACTTCGCCGGTATTTTACAATTTTATTTTACAATTTTGTATCAAATTCAATTACTATGCATTATTATGCATTGTGAGGCATGGCACCTTCAATTCAATCAGTTTTAAAAATTATTTTAAAACTTTTTGTTTGTTTGTGCGTGCATCACGCCTTAATCGCTAAACCAATTTGTATGAATTTCGGTATAGACATAGATGGAACGTGGAAAAAGAACTTAGACTACTTTTTGTTAAGATCAGAGAGGACGATGCTCCACCCCCGCATATAAGCAATATACAAAGCTTATAATATCTTTGCATCCATTTGAGGTACACTGTTCAAATTTCGTATACATGTTAATGAGATCGCAAGAAGTAAACCTATTGTTTTTGGTTCGAATCGGAGAAAGGTATGCTTTGCACAAATACTCAAAAATTAAAGGTTTTACACTTTAAAAAAGGGTTGCAACATTTATTGAATACTATACCAGTAGAGACTTATTAACTAAACTTGAAAGTTCTTCCATTTATACTCTTGATGTTCATACGAACAGACAGACATGTCAATAGCAACTCGAATTCTTTCCTTTTGTGTCATCTGATATGGAACTCGATTGAACATTTTGTTACAATTAATATAAAATACAGCAATATGATACCAAATTGATACTTCTAGCTAAATTAACAACAACAACAAAACATTTTTCTATAAAAAAAAAACCACATTAACAACAACAACAATATGCATTTTTTCATGCACATCAAGCAATTAAATAATTTATAGCAAGATTTATTATTGCTTCGTTGGATATTGACATATGACACTCTGCACTAAAAAATAAAAAAAATCTATTGTATTGTTGACAGCAATTTTCAATATTATAAACTTTCGATTTAGCTGAAAGATAACATTTTTTCGCCGCAAATATATATAAGCAAAACGTTTCATTTCTCACTGACTCACAGAGTAAAATATAAACCTGTGAAATAATTTACACCATACGTCTTATTCAAAATTTATGTTATTAAGTGCATTTCTAACATTTCGAGAGCTGCAATGACATTTCGAGTACATTCATAAATTTAAATTTTATTGGCTTCCATTCCTATCAAATGCGAATAGAATAACAAACCGGCGCACGTTCGGTGTGCGGCAGAAAATATTTCTTTTGGCAATTTTATGCTCGAAATGCAAACAGATTTGCTGCAGTGCGTCGGCGTTTGCACAAGATATACAGCCGCTACTCGTTCCAACTATCGGTTGAATAATGAAGTTGCCTGCACCAATAATAAGGAAGCACACAAAAACAACAACAACAAACAACTGCGATAGCGACAAGGATAAAAATATGTGAATATAGCAGACAAAATGACGACAAACTCACACACCGACCGACCGACCGACCGACCGACCGACCGACTGGCAAATATACTCGTCTTTATATGTGTATGCAAGTAGATGGCGCAGTGTTTGTTATGTTTTGTATTGGTTTAGCTTTTTGTGTTTGTTTTTGTATTTTGAAGTACGGATGGTTTGGCATGCGGGCATTTAATTAAATATTACGTATACGCCATCGTGGCCCACTTTTAAGTGCGTAGAAAAGAGCGGCGGCAGACCGAGTTTGTGTGAGCGTGGGAAAATTTATTTTATTATATTTCAAATAGGAAAATAAGCCATAGCCACACGAATAATAGTACATATGCCTGTACATATATGTATATGATATACAAGGAGTGTCTTTCACAGGCGCTACTTTTTTTTAAATTTTATCACGTCGCGTGAATTGTATATTTGTACGTTTATGAAATCTCGGACGGTGTTTGTAAGGCACGCCTTAAGTTTATAGCGAATCAGCTTGACTTATCTTATTTGTAGTCATTGTTTGAACCATGAACCATGAACTAGTATGTAAATCATTCCTCATTATTCCTTACACAGAGTCCAAAAAAGTAGTTTAATTTAGTCTCAAGTTCTGACATTGTTTAAATAAGATATTGAATACCCATAAATGTATAAATGCATGATAAGCGCGACAGTAAGTGTGCACACTCTTTCTTAAACAGAAGCTAAGCACTAGTTATTATGACTATTATATGATCACTAGAAGATATTGTTCCCATACTAAATTAATTACCTTTTTTACCTATCTCACACTTTGATGGTCCTGCAATCGGCCAAGTCCACTTTTAGCAGCGCGCTACAGCGACTATGATCTTCTGCGCGCTCAGTACACTTGTTATTAATGA
Organism: Leucophenga maculata; assembly: GCA_035044805.1. Lineage (NCBI taxonomy): Eukaryota > Metazoa > Arthropoda > Insecta > Diptera > Drosophilidae > Leucophenga > Leucophenga maculata. The sequence continues at coordinate 22,450 of JAWNNP010003341.1, forward strand.
CTAGTTCAGAGAAATCACTCAGATATGGTAATTTCCACGCGTGACCGGTTGAACTATATAAGATATTTAAGTTTGGGTTTCCCTATACACACCATGTGCACTCGAACTCTGTTGTGGCTAGTTATTTCAGATCCAAGATAGACGAAGTATTCTACAACACTGAAGTTGAAATTCTCCATCGTCACAGACCGTCCAAGACGCGATGACGATGTGCGAGAAGCCACCAAGTACTTCGTCTTGTCCTCGTTCACCGCTAGACCCATGAGCCGAGACTGTTTTTCAATCTCCGAGAACGCCTTGCTGACTCGCCGTTCCTGCACGCCGATGATATCGATGTCATCGGCGTAAGCGAGCAGCATCACTTCCTTTTAGAAGATCGAGCCCGACATACTCTGTATGTACGGGCACTGGCATAGGATCCCTTGGTATCAAAGGAATCGGAGAGGTTTTTCTCCACCCTGACAATGCTTTGTGTGTTAGATAGCGTCGTTATGCAAGGACGAACGAACTTTGCCGGGAAACCTAGTGCAGACAGAGCGTCGAAAAACTTCGATAGTATCGGCGTGTCCAAAGCGGCTTTATAGTCGACAAATAGGTTGTGTGTGCCTTTGTTAAGCCCACAGGACTTTTCCAAGATTTATTTGTACACTGGTCAACCTTATGGCTTCAGCCTATTGCACAATACGCGTGACGGAATCTTATATCCGATGGAAAGGAAACTTATTCCGCGGTAATTGGCGCAAACAGCGTGGTCTCCTTTCTTAAAGATAGGACGAAGGACACTGAGACTCCAGTCATTGCTTTTTAGCTTTTTAATAACCGAATCGACCTCGTTATAGTCCGGTGGCTCTACAATAGGGCCATCATTAACTGGTGGTTCCGGTGTCATTCCTCCTTCGGTGGAATTGTGCGCTTCATCGCCTCTTATTAGGTTGGAAAAATTACTTCTCCATTAATTTCAGTGAAACCTGTTCTCCATAACCAGATTTCCATTTTCATACTTACGGAAAGTTACTCCGGGTTTAAAAACTTTGGTCAGACGCTTGACCTTTTGACAAAATTTTTGTGCTTCAATGCTGTCACATCACATCTTAACATCCTCAAACCCCCGCTCTTCTTGCTTCTTTTGCTTGCGTCTGAAAAGGCATCTCTCCACTGTCCGTTTATCTCGATATCGCTCTCTAACAGCTCGCGTTTCTCCCGACTGCAGAGTTCGCTGATAGGAAGTGTTCTTCTCTGCAGTAGCATTTGCAGCTTGCCCACGTTTCGCTTTCGTTGCATGTTGGGACGTGCGGCGTGCACTACGCTGGGGCTAGTCAATGTTCCGAGTCAATGTTGGGACTACATAACGCTCGATGCGTGCCTTCCGTCAATCAGAACATGATCAATTTTGTTGCGTGTAATTTGATCTGCACTCAGCCATGTAGCCTTGTGGATGTTGAGGTGTTAAAATCTGGTACTGTTAACTAACATGTTTCGACCCGCAGAGAAATCGAAAGACGTGAACCTGGAGATGAGGCTACGTAGTTTCCTACTCACAACGAATCCACATCCAAATTCGTGCTTACTCGCATTGCGGGTATAGTAGATGTCCCAGGATGCTTTTTTAGTGCAACCCTGTTCTATCCATCGGATTTCTTGGATTGTGGTGATGTCAGCCTGGCATCTTTCGAGGACATCAACTAGCTGGATATTTGCACCATCTCAATTGAGGGTGCGGACATTCCAGGTGCATATCCTTAAATCGTGATCCTTATATCGTTTGCGGGGGTCGTCATCATAGTCTTCCTGCTCCTGCTAGTTTTCATTGGAGATTTATTTTTAGAGTAGCAGGTCCCAAGCCCAGCGCACCAACCCCTAATAAAGGGGAGAGGGTTTTCGCCTTCTCACTTTAGCTCACCTCTGGATGGCTGTTCAGAGGTTTTCCAGGAGATACGTGTCCTAGCGGACGTGTGAGTTGCTTGGACCGTTTGACACAAGAATCATTATTGGCCATTCCCAGGTGAATGACTGCCACCACCTTTTTGACTTGAGCAAACGAATCCTTCCGTCCATCAAAAATGATCAATCAGCTACTACTTGCACATCCCAACGGAAAATATATTCTTTAATTTATTTATTTATTCAATTTTTTTTTTATTATACTAAGCCAAGTGTACACAGTTGCCAGTTATCCATTTTCGTTGAGTTTATTGTCACATTTAATTAAAATTTGAAAATATTTGAAACTATTTTCAATGCATTGTGCTGAGCGTGTCGAATATATTCTACCGTCTGAACATTGCTTAACAGAAATTGTGCATCAATAATTAATTGGTTTCAAAGAAAATTAGTGTAGGTCCTCTGGGTGGAGCTAATCAACGCCTGCTGCTTTTGTCGATAGCAAGAGCTGTGGTCAACGGGTTATAGTGTTCACGAAGGCGTACAATATGAATTTTTAAATTTATTTTTTTATAGTTGCAAATTGTATAAAGTAGGAAGGGTATTTGAGGTTGTGAACTCATGAATGCTACATCCTAACTAGTTGTGCTCAGTATATTTGCAGCCAATGCAATAAATGTATGAATAATTGGTACAATTTTCATCACTGCTAGTGACAGCTAGGCGAAACTACTATTTTATGCCTTTAGCACACACTCGATTTGTCAGATATCGGCTTGGCATATTGCCTTCTGATATGATAATGCAGAAAAAAGAAAATATAAACGTACAAGATTCAAGTGGATCATTTGCATAGTTGAGACAATACTTTCTTCGTATATTTTGAATAGCATTTCTTCAAAAGCTGTGGTATTTAAAATTTGACGTCGCTTTTAGTTCGATATTGTCCTCATTTTATAGAAATGCTAAAAGCTTTAATGCAAAATATTTATTCAAAATTTAAATTCCTCAAATTGTGAAAGATGCATGGGACTCCCTCCAACATTGTTATGCATGCTTCAAGCATCAAGCACTATAGTAGGGCATGTTTTTTTCTTCCTTTTTTGCATAATCTGTTAAAAACGATTGGAAAACCAAAAAAAAAGTAAAAAATAAATTTTACACAAACGCAGATGCATAAAATCTGTACGCACATGAGCAACTTTGAACTATTTGGCAAAATGCCTTCAAAATGTTTACAAAGGACATTTTCCGATTTAATTTCACAGCGACTTTTGTTATTAGTGTGTGTGTGTGTGTGTGTGAGTCAGTACACATAAACAAGAAGAAAAAAAAAATAGAAAAACTGCACAAAGAAAAGCAGAAAGCAAAATATATAGCATAAAGAAAATAAAGAAAACAATATGGCAGCAGCCAAACAAGAATAAACTAATAAATCTTTGAGATTAAATTGCTGCACAGTGGATAAACTTCAAAAGTGAAATGCGAATCTCTAGAAGCAAAATAAAATGGCAAGTTAAACAAAATCGACACCGACTTTGCAAATACACACACACACACACACACACACACACATACATACAACGTGCTTGAAAAGTGTAATGAATTGGGCAGAGTTTATCCGAGAATTTTTCTTCGATACGAGTACCGTGTACACAATTTCATCTGCTTGTGAGTGTGTGTACAGAGTTTCAGAGTTTCTAATTGGCAAAGCTAATCAAAAAAAAAAAAAAAAAAAAATAGAAATAATGTGCGCACGACTTCTTCAACTAATGAGCCACTTTGAGCACTTTTCATTAAGCGCCTTCGTCGCAGTAGGTTGGCTGCATTTTGCATTTATTTCTATTTTATAAACAAAATTTTTTACTCTGCTTGGGGCAGGCTATACAGCAACGTTTTTGGGGGCGCTGCAATTGGTAACATACACACACACACACACACGCAAACACACAGACACAAACATTTGTAGTTAATATGGCAGCGACAACACCACGACAGGCCGCCATAAGCAATACATTTTCATGCTGGAGGAGCAGACTGTAGTTGGAGATGCAGAAGCAGATATCATCCCAAAAGTATGCTGCACTTATGTTGGCAATCATACCCACACACACATACATCTAACAAGTGAAAGCCACAGAAATGCATAAAAAAGACAGAGTCACACACTCACACACATACACACACGCAAACATAAAGAAACACAAGCAGCAAAGAAATGAGGAAACTGTGTCTCGCTGAAGCCTTCGGGTGCACTCAAAAATTATTACGGCAACAATTGCATACGGAGGACCAAAAAAAGAAGAAAAAAAAGAGCACGTAAAAGAAAGAAAATAACCGAAAACTTTTAACTTTAGTGGAACAGCAACTTTATATCCTTCACATGAACTGTAACATGAGAAAATGGATTGATTTAGTTTAAAATTCTTAGGACTCGCATTATACCAGAATAAAAGATCGATACTTCAATAGTTAAAAAACTAACCAACAAACCTACTTGGCTAGAACAACTCGCCTATACTTGCTGTTCCATAATATATAAGCATACTTTGGAAATTGTGTATGATGTAACACTGTTTCCGGTCTCATCTTCAAAGCAACTCTAAATTTAAGTTGGGAACATATTTCTATATGGATGCGTGTGGCATGTTATATTTTTATATATATCGTATATACTTCAAACTTGTAGTTTTAATCCAGAGAAGGTGTAGATTTGTATGGGAAGCTACTCCTTTCAGTGCCCTGATATGACCCTACTTGACATATTTTAGAATTACCGTAAGATACACCAAATTTCTACCATTTTTAGCTTAAATAAAAAGCAAAACAACTATATCCGGAGAACAAGGCTTTTAAGGGTACTACTCCGTATTGCGGAGTTGGTGCATTCATTAAATACTACTTATCTGATGAGGGAGTAGTTGAGACTAAGTATTCAAACTTGAACGCTCTATCTATTACAGTGTACAAGCTATCGATATTCAGACGGACAGCCCGACTGACGGACAGACGGACATGATATCTCGTCTCTTTCTTCCTGTTATCTAAATTTGCATAAACTTAATATACTTTTTCAATCTGTGGATACAGGGTACACAAAAAAAAAATGAAATATAAGATAGATATCCATTGATCAATTTGATATTTGACTTGAAAATCAATTTAGTCTTGGTAAGTCATATTATTTATGGGCGATCATAAATTTAACGACCTCTGCGATCACAGAAAATTTGAGAACCCAAACTGGTTTTCCGGTATAATAGCAAGCTGATCCAGCGCTTGTAACATTGTTCGCAATAGTATTTTTTTTTTTCAAATATCTTGAAAAATGCTACTAGCAAACTAATCGGATGGTATGACGACATAAAGTTCTCTTTGGGTTGATATAACCGAAGAACTGCATTATAACAATATGTTAAATATCGGACCCTTTTTGGTGGTAGATTGACACCATCAATTTTGTTAAAGCCAGGCGATGTTGAGGTATGTCAGAGTAAGCAATAAATGCCATCAGATCAGGTACTTTTCTAGGATGCGTGACACACTTACAAAGTTTCACTTATTTCCGAGCAATTAGCTCTTGCTATAATCTACAACCTTTATAGCTGGCAATGTGACTTACAAAGCAATTGCAAATATTGCAGGTGCTAACATGTTTCAAAGAGCACTTAACACAAACTTTTTTGTACAATATGGCTTAGTTCGAAGTTTATAAAAATAAGAATTTGTATTATTGTGCTTCAGGTCAATGTGAAACGTATTTAGTTGATCCTTAGTAATACGGTTCTTTATATCAGCTATCAGCATGGCCTTGAAATTCTATATCAGATATGATTAGGTCTATAGAAGTTGAGTAATGCAAACTTTTTACTACGTCCCTAAAGGGTCTTTTCTGTTTCAATTGCAAAGTATGAAAATAAATTTTATCATTTCTTAACGGTTTCATAGGTGCTCTATACATCTCGACAGTCTTAACCGGTTAATGATTAACCATTACTCCAACGTGACTATCTCGCCATGACTTACAGCGAAATTCATCTTTAGAAATTGAAGCTACGAAATATTTAATCATGCTGCTTATGTCGTTAATGAGTGAGAAGCAAATAAAAGGCGGCTTAATGCTAACCGAACGCACACATTCAGGATCAGCCGCCTTTTCAGCATCAGTCGACTTACTTCCAATTGTTTTGAGTGATGACGAATCAGAGGCGGTGTGATTCTTCATCACTCAAAAGAAACCTCGTCGATAGTCGTTTTGAATATCAAGTACGTAGAGATCTCTGCATACCTGGTCATTTCAACGCGTGCCCGTTCGTCCTCTTTTTCGGCGTCCACCAATCAAGTTTGGGTCCCCCATGTAAACTATGCATGCTGGAGCTCTTTCATCTATTCGAATGAGTTGACCAGCTCAGATCAGCTGCTGGACCTCACCGAATAGCTCGTACAGCTCGCGGTTCATACGGTACCTACACTCGTCGTCAACCCTAATAAGACCGAAAATCCTGCGAAGAATTTTCCTCTCAAAGACTTCCAACGCTGTCTCATCTGCCTCAGTCACGGTTCATGTCTCTGCGCCATACTATAAGATGATGGTCGATTTTTATTTTCGTCTTTCGAGATAGGGCTTTACTTCTCATTTGCTTAATCAGCTCAAAAAATAATATGTTTGCAATCCTGATTCTTCGTCTGATCTCCAGGCTGACGTTGTTGGTGCTGGTTATCTCGGATCCAAGATAGTCGATGTTTTCTACAACATTCAAGTTAAAATTCTCCATTGTCACTGACCGACATCAAGTACTTCGACTTTTCCTCATTCACCGCTAGACCCATGAGCCGAGACAGTTTTTCAATATCTAAAAACGCCTTGCTGACTGCCGTTCCTGCATGCCGATGATATCGATGTAATCGGCGTAAGCGAGCAGCATCACTTCCTTTTGGAAGATCGAGCCCGTCATATTCTGTATGTACGGGTACTGGCGCAAGATGTATTCCATCAGAAGATTGAAAAATCGCACGACAGAGCATCGCCCTGCCTGAAACCTCTCTTGGTATCAAAGGGGTCGGAGAGGTTTTTCCCCACCCTGACAACGCTTTGTGTGTTATATAGCGTTGCCATGCAAAAACGAACGATCTTTGCCGGGATACCTAGTGCAGAAAGGGCGTCGAAAAACTTCGATCGTATCGGCGTGTCACAAGCGGCTTTGTAGTCGACAAATAGGTGGTGAGTGTCTTTGTTGAACTCACGGGTCTTTTCCAAGATTTGGCGTAATGTGAATATTTGGTCACTGGTGGACCTTTTTGGTCTGAAGCCACACTGATATCGTCCTATCAGTGAGTCGGTATATGGCTTCAGCCTATACGCGCGACAGAATCTTATATCCAATGGAATTAAGACTTATTCGGCGGAAGTTGGCGCAAACAGCGGGGTCTCATTTCTTAAAGATTGGACAGAGAACACTGAGATTCCAGACATTGGGTATGCGTTCATGGGACCATATCTTGCATAAAAATTGGTGCATATTCCTAACCAACTCTTCGCAGCCGGTCTTAAATAACTCAGCTGGCTGTCCATCAGAGCCTGCCGCTTTGTTATTTTTCAGTTTCCGATATTAAATAACTGAATCGACCTCGTTATAGTCCGGTGGCTCTACAATAAGTGCCATCATTAACTGGTGGTTCCGGTGTCATTTCTCTATCGGCGGAATTGTGCGCTTCATCGCCTCCGAGTAGGTTGGAGAAATGACTCCTCCATAATCTCAGTGATTCCTGTTCAACCGTTATCAAATGTCTATTTTCATCCCTACAGAAAGTTACTCCAGATTTAAAAACTTCAGTCGGACGCTTTTCCTTTTGACAAAATTTTCGTGCTTCAATGCGTGTCACATAACATCTTAACATCCTCAAACTCCCGCCTTTCTTGCTTTTTTTTCTTGCATCTGAAAAGTTGTTTCTCCTCTCTCCGTTTCTCTCGATATTGCTCTCTAACAGCTCGCGTTGCTCCCGACTGCAGAGTTCGCTGATAGGAAGCGTTCTTCTCTGCAGTAGCATTGCGACACTCCTCGTCGTACCAAGAATTATTCACAGGTTTTGTAAAACCAATGAAAACTTTGGCAGCCCAATCCATGGAGCGCGTGATATGTTTCCACTGATGATATATATCTTGAAATGACGGAGAGGTTTCCCGGAGCAGTCGGGAGAGTGTGTTTGAGAAGGCTGCGGCGTTCTGTTCTGATTGCAGCTTGCCGACGTCCAGCTTTCGTTGCATGTTGGAACGTGCGGCGTGCACTACGTTGAGCCTTGGCTGCGACAACAAAGTGGTCCGAGTCAATTTTGGGACCACGTAATGTTCGCACGTCCAACACGCTCGATGCGTGCCTTCCCTCAATCAAAACATTATCAAATCGGTTGCGTGTTATTTGATCAGGACTCAACCATATAGCCCTGTGGATGTTAAGATGTTGAAATCTGGTAATACTATCTACCATGTTCCGACCTACGACTAAATCGATTAGCATCTCTCCAAGTTAAGGCTAAATTTTCCAACGGTTGGGCCAAAGATTCCATCCTTCCCAATCTTCCGTTGAAATCGCCAAACACGATTTTGACATCGTATTTGGAACAGCGCTCGCACGGACCTTCCTAGCGCTAATAGAACTCATCTTTAGCATCGTCGTCTTTCTCTTCCGTCGGGGCGTGCGCATAAATCAGGCTTATATTACAATGTCAACAGGTGTGAACCTGGAAACTAGGCCATTATAGCACCACTCGATCATTTTTTTTCTTTTTCTCTGCAAGCTAAAACTTCTTAAACAT
>JAWNNP010003342.1:0-36032 GCA_035044805.1 Leucophenga maculata
AAACAACCACAATAGACAAACACGAAAATAGACAGTAACACACGAACACACTTACAGTCTCGTCGACCGCTTTATTGTAGGCACTCATATTTTATGTGACGTCTTCAAACAAAAACTAGTAAAGAATGTCAAAACATTTGAATCACTCGAGTGATTCACACAAATTCACTCAAACTTATATCGTTTGAGTGCCGCCGGGTTTGATACAGAGGGACACTTAAATTCATATATACTCATTTTATTCCGTGCGTCGCACTCACTCAATTCAATTCAACTCTATGGTATTGTATTGCAGCTCTAGTAAGCACCTCCAAAAAAGATTGATTTCATCTGCATAGTATATTTGTTTAGTTGTAAGTTGGTCGTTTTGAATGAATTCTTCTAAATTTTTCCCCTGTAGATTTAAGTCGACGAATTCCATATCGTTTTTAAAATTTTTCAAGCCAACCAGAAGAATACTTGCACTCGGAGCTAATGATTAATTTAGAATGGAAAACCTTTGCCTTCACCTAAAATTTAAAATTCAAATTTCAGTAGAAGGGCACAAAATGTCGTTGAGATAACTGAAATTGGAGTTCCCTTAAATCTCTCTTGACGAAATTTATAGGTTGCGAAATCGACTTTTTGGTTTTCGGATTGTTTAAGTGTGTCTGTTTTTAAGTCCATGTAAAGAATCACTTTCTGAGCAAAACATAAAAATTTGTTTTTTGTTTTTCATAAATCGTATACAGTTTTTACGCAAACGCCATATTTTTTAGACAAAACGTTAGCAGATATGTTAAGTTTGGAATACTCATTGATAAGTTATACATATTTTCTTTTTAATGTCAAGAACTTTTCTTGCTCTTTTGGCTGAAAAAAAAACACATAAAATTTAATCACGGATAATAGAGGTAAATCGAGGTTAATAGAGGTGTAAAATAAATCACTAAGCATCCCGGTTTACAGATGTTCCCAGTAAATAGAGGCCCTGTTAATCGAGGTTCAACTGTAAAATGTTTTTTAGCAAATACATATGTTTAAATTATTAAATAATCATTTAACTAAATCTACTCGCAAACACTAGTTGAATTTGGTATTCACTGCCTACAGAAAAAGATATTTGCATTTCGCTGGAGCCACCATGTTCAAAGATTTTTAAAGTGAATTTCGAACTTAGCTTTTAAGAAGATAGGATTCTGCTGATGGTCGATTCCATGTCAACTCATAACCAAATTTTTTTTGATGGAATGGGATTCGGCTATAAACTGGCTTAAATAATATTATTGTAGTAAGGATAATTGAAACCAAGTACTTTTAAAAAATATCGGAGATACGGAACTTTAAATTTTGAAGCTACTTTGTCTTTGAAACACTATAACTTTTGTTCTAATCATTCGCTTTGCGTTTTTATGTCATACTAGCTTTTATCCGCGACTTCATCCGAGTAGATTCGATAAAAAGTATTTTTGTTTATTTTTTTGTATGATATTCTAAGCGTATGATATCTAGCAAGAATCTGATTTTTTAACAATTTTTGTTGAGTTTGGTCTCTTGAAGTTTGTAGTTGAAGTTAAAAAATAAACCTTTGCATCAACTGTTTAAAAAAAGGTCATCAAATGCGGGCATGTCGCTCTGGTTCTTGTAGAATTTGTAACTTAAAACATCAAACACTTTTAAATCTCAATAACAGTTCTTTCACAGCTCAAATGGTTTCTGCTTCAGCTTCACCTGCTGCTACTTTTGTTGCACAAGGTCTTTCTTCTGATGTGGTGCTTTTAGCTACTGCTGTTGTACTCGTTAAAAATCGCTATGGTTCTCTAAAGTTAGCATTAGCTTTCAGTCGCAACACTCGGATTACTCATTAACCTTATCAGCGTTAGTAGCTTCACAAATTACTGACAATCAACCGAATTTTAATATCGACACTTCAAATTGGAATATACCTTCTAATATTCGACTCGCCGACGAACGTTTTTTCAAATCAGAGAGAATTGATTTGTTTATTGGTGCTGGTGTGTTTTTTGATCTGTTGTGCGTGGGACAGATTCGGCTTAATTCCGGACATCCTTTGTTACAAAAACCCCGACTGGGCTGGATTGTATCTGGTGGCGGTCAACAACTTGTAAAATCAAATGCTCTTACAGTACAAAACAAACAGAGTCAGCACAATAATTGTGAAATCAATTTGGATGTGATAATTTGTAACTTTTGAGAAGTTGAAAATAATTATAAACCAATATCCAAAGCCATTAAAGAAGAACTGTGACTGTGAAGCTCGTTTCAAGGCACATTACACTCGTCTTCCTTCTGTTCGGTTACCCATGAAGCTCAGTGCCAGCTTATTGGGAGACTCATATCATCTAGCACTACGTCGCTTTTTGAATTTAGAGCGAAGGTTACATCATCATCCTGAACTTCATGATCAGTATTCTTCATTTATCAGAGAGTATCTTGAGCTAGAATACATGTCGGCGGTAGATGCTCTAACGGCAGATATTTGCAAAATGTATCGTTGCGTACGTATAGCTGCTCCTGACAACTATCTTCAGTGTATTTTGTGGCGCGATTCGCCTAAGGATGATATTAAAATCTATAAATTAGACACAGTAACATATGGCACGAAGCCAGCCTCATTTCTTGCCATACGCGCAATACAGCAATTGGCAATGGATGAATCTGGTTCTTTTCCTCTTGGCTTAAGAACAATTCAGCGTGATTTTTATGTTGACGATTTGATTTCTGGTGGAAATTCTTTGCAAGAAGTAGACGACATTATTCATCAAATATCAGAACTTCTTTCTAAAGGCAATTTTATACTAAGAAAATGGTGCTCAAACCACTCTTCGGTGATAAAAAGATTTGCCCCTGAAGATAGAGAATCAATGCTAAAGTTTGATGACGGAAGCAACATAACAAAAACATTAGGACTTGTTTGTCAACTATTGCTTGTTTTTACCATCCGCTTGGACTTATTGGACCTGTGATTACAAAGGCTAAAATCTTCATGCAGAGGTTATGGAAAGAAAAACTAGAAAAAAATCTCAATTGTGGAATGACTATAAATTATTGGAGTTAAAGCAGCCCGTAAAAGGGACCAGCAGCCTCTCTTCATTGTCTCCATTTCTGGATAAGCTTGGTGTACTCCGCTTGGGTGGACGTCTTAAAAATTCGACTTTGAGTTATGAAACACAACATCCAATTATATTGCCGAAAGGACACTGTTTGGGCCAGCAGCAGTCGTCGCAGCAGCTTAAATTAACATAATGGCACTTTTTAGTTTATCTTTGTATTTTTGCATTTATTCTAATTTGCTTATATGTATTTGTTATTTTACTCTCGCCTGAGCCGTGCTCAGTTATCTTAAATTCCAATGTTATGCTCATCGTTAATTATCTTAAGCTTCGGTAAAGTCAATGATCGGGTTCAATTGTTTTCGCGCTATTGTTCCATTTTACTTTGATTTTAATATTCAGTCGTAATTTGTCGCTCAAATGCCAATCATCGCTGTTCATCGCTTCGCACATATATCGCATACAAACAAATTGTTCGTAATAAACGTTTAACTTTAAAAATTAATTGTCGCTTTTCCTTTATTAAAAAAATTGGAAAAGCTCATAGGCTCAACATTTTGGTGACCCCGACGTGATTTTCTGACCAAAACTTTGGAAGATATAGCCAAATTAAAATAACCATATATTTTTTGGCTTAAAATTCAAACTGGCTTGTTGTTGTTGCGCACAAACTGTTTTCTTTTTATGCAATCAGAAGCGAGGATCATAAATAATTTGAAAACATAAAAACTTATTATAGTGTTTATATAAAGTACTTTCGTATAATTCGGTTACAAAAATCAAATAAAATAATTTATTGGCTTTATCGAAGCATAAAAAATTCATTATATCGTATAAATTGTGCAAATATTGAAAATTGAAAAGTGCCAGAAACAATGCAAGAAGACATTAGCCAAGCCGCTGCTATTAATGATTCTGCATTTTATAAATTAAAATGTGAGTCAATTAAATGAAAACTTGAAAGCTTTAGTAAATCTGAGCTAAACGAAATTAATAAATTCAATGAACATGATGTGTCAGTGCGTCTTGAACTAATTGAACGGTTTTATAATATTTTTGACCAGGTCTTGAGTAATGTGATTAAGGTGAACAGTTAAGCGATGATTGGTCGGTATTTGTGTCGGTATACCTTTACATATAATCAAAACTAAATAGAAAATTGCCTGAATGTCGCGGTAATGCGATGCCTCATTGTTCTACGCATATTCTTGACTCTACTCAGAACTCAACTTCCTATGGTGGTTCCAATTCGCATTCTCGGTTACCAGAGTTACGGCTTCCTACATTTAGTGGCGATTATTCTGAGTGGACCGACTTCTACTCAATGTTTAGTACTACCATTGACAAGGATACTGATCTCAGCAAAATAGAAAAGTTCCAGCATCTTCGATCTTGCTTGAAAGGTGCAGCATTAGACACTATTAAGTCATTTGAAGTCACCGACGGCAACTATTCAACTGCTTTAGATTTGCTTGACAAGCGGTTTAACAACAAGCGTCTGATATTCCAAGCACACATCAGGGAGATCTTTGGTTTGAAAAAAGTGGAATCAGCAGCAGCGGGTAAGCTTAGAGAATTTTCAGATCGACTTAACGCACACATGCGTGCTCTGAAGGCATTGGGCAAAACGGAACAAATTGCTGATTGTATTGTTATACAAATGCTGTTACAGAAACTGGATAATACAACACAATTAAAATGGAAAAAGTCATCTCCAATAAACGAGATACCGTCTTGGCAATTGTTCGAAAAATTTCTGGAAAATCGATGCCAGTCATTGGAGGTAGTGGAACATGCCATTACTGAGCGTACGTATAAATCTCAAGTAGAGAAAGTGCAGAAATCATTTGTCACACTAAATAATAGTGAAAATTGCTGTGTATTTTGCCATGCGGTAGATCATTTTATGTATGCTTGCTCTCGATTTGCCAATTTATCGCCTCCGCTTCGCTTAAAAGAAGTTAAAAAAATGAACATTTGCATCAACTGTTTAAAAAAGGTCATCAACATAATATCATTACATAAACCCATGTGGCAACCTCGTCCCTTCTCTTTTATCTTTCGTGTCTGCCTCGACTGCCTAACATCACTGCCTAACAACAGTTATGCACACGAAATCAGTTGCGTTTAAGTCCGACTACACATAAGACGTTCGAACAGTGCCACAGTGCAACCGCATTATTAACAATTGCTAATATTTTAATTTGCATTGTGATATGAATAACTTGTTTGTACATACATATATATATTTAATTTAACTAAATATAAGCCAATTAAACATATTTAAATTGGTGTGGTATTATTTCAAAGAAGAAATCGTTCCCCAAATATCATTGACGCCCTCACGCTCAAAAGGCTCAAGGTCGGCACAAACATTTTGGTGGCCCATGAGGGGACTTCTTCACTTGTACAAACAGTATTCATATCAAGTGCATATTAAATTAACAAACAATTGGTTAATAAGTGCGAGAAAATTCCATCACGACGAATTTTCTGCTGGCATAAATTCTGTTAAATTTGGGTGCAATCGAAATTGCAAACCAAAGCATCTACATACATATGTACATATCGACTTATATATGTAGAAAGGCAACGATCGTTCGCTGACAACAACAACTACACCAACAACGTTACCGCGACGTACGGGACAACATCATCATCAAGATCAACGCAAAAGGGAATCTGCGATAACGTTAGAAGTCTGCTGCTGCATCATCTACACCGCACCCCTTTGGGACATCATACCTTTGGACATCATACCTTTGGATACAGTACTTTGGACATTATCATCGTCGTCACAAGGCTTAAGAGAGTGGTAAGTGTGTGTGCATAATTTACAACCATACATTTTACATACATAGTGCTGAGCTAGGCATAATTATCTGCACTGTTAACATTTGATAACACAGTGTATTAACATTGAATATTACAGTGTAACTACAAACCTACAGTGTGTTTACATTTAACTTCTTGCCATTTCGTTTTCATAAATATTTGCTGCAGTTTAATTAAAGTTTTGTCAGCAATGGATAGTAGCACTAACAAAAGTTCATGCGATGATTTGATCAAATTGCAAATTGCTTTTAGAATCTTGGTTGAAACTTTTCTGTAAAGTTGAAGAGGTACCGGAGAGACAAACGATCACACCTGAGGACAGATGGTGTGAAACATATTTCAAACAGACCCATATACGACAGCCGAATGGCAGATATATGGTACGCTTGCCACTCAACATACGATTCGATACAAACATGACTCTAGGAAAACCATATCAGATGGCGTTGAATCGTTTTTTACAACTTGAACGGCGTCTGTCTAAAACTCCTCAACGGTGGCAACGATATTGTGAAGGTATCAAAGAATATTTCGATTTAGACCAAATAAATCTAGCTACAATCACTGAAAAAGAGTTAGCGACATCCTCATCCAAACAGAATCACGTTGCTTGTTGTATCTTACCACATCATGCAGTATTCAAGGAATAAAGTCTTTCAACGAAACAACGAATTGTTTTCGACGCATCTGCTACAACTTCAAATGGTCGCTTTTTAAACGATATCCTATGCACAGGACCCACACTTCAAAACAACATGTCAGCAGTGATACTCAATTGGCGTTTGTACGATTACGTATTTACGGCAGACATCCAAAAAATGTATCGATGTATCAACATGCATCCGGAAGACTCCCAGCGCATTTTATGGCGGGCGAAAGATGGACGCATTAAAGAGTACTGTCTAACGACAGTTACATTTGGGACAACATCGGCACCATACACCGCTATCAGAGTGTTACATCAAATTGCAGAGGATGAAAGGCACAGGTATCCAAGGGCTGAGCATGTATTAAAGCATGAAATGTATGTTGATGACATACTATCTGGAGACCACACCATCGATGCAGCAGAGGACAAACGATTACAAGTAACGGCAGCAATAAAATCCGCTTGTATGGAACTAAGAAAGTGGTCCAGCAACAATTCGTCACTATTAGCCGCAATACCTACAGAGCATCAATGCAGCCAAACTATGCTGAACTGGAATAGTGAAGAGACAGTGAAAACTCTCGGCATGTATTGGCTCCCAAATACGGATTCATTCAAATACAAAATAAACTTTGATATCACCTCTGGTTCAACAAAACGCATACTTCTATCGAACATTTCTCGATTGTTCGACCCACTTGGCTTAATAGCACCGGTTATCGTTATTGCCAAGATAATCATGAAGGACGCAACACTGCTTAAACGCACTAATGCCGATGGAACTAGTATCGCTTTAGAGTGGGATGACCCTGTTCCAAATCCACTTGCACTTGAACGATGGGAAATATTCAAACAGGCTCTGTGCGAGCTAAGCAACATTACTATTCCACGTTGGTTGTATTATACCCCAACACACAGTCGACATGTTCAATTACACGCATTTTGTGATGGCTCATCATCAGCATATGCAGCAGCCATTTATGCAAGAATCGAGCAAGCTGATGGGACTTTCAACACATCAATCCTCATTTCGAAAACTTAAATAACGCCTACTAAACCATTAACCATACCACGTACAGAACTTTGCGGTGCAGTATTGGCCGTTAAATTAATGAAATGGGTGACTTCAAATATTCGTTGGACAAACGAAACTGTGTCAACGTTTTACTGGACAGATGCTATGATTGTACTGCATTGGATACAGGGTGACATAAACCGATGGAAAACTTTTGTGTCTAACAGAATACCATACATTTTAAATCACTCTTCATCGAACCAATGGAAGCACGAGAGCACTAATGAAAATCCGGCGGACTGCGCCACACGGGGACTGACCCCTCATGAACTTTCTAAATTTAATTTATGGTGCTATGGCCCTACATGGCTGATGCACGCACAAGATTCTTGGCCAATATGCAGTTTCAACACAAGCTATATCGATGAAAATCTACTAGAAGCTAAAACTACGAAAATTCAATCAAACCTGATTGTACCTTAAGAATCGTTCCTTCACAACTTTTCTTCTTACAACAAGCTGCTACGAATTACAGCATATATTTTACGTTTCTTCCACAACATGAACTCCAAACAGCCACGACTTCACGGCTGTCTATCAGTAGAAGTACTAAACAATGCTTTATATTATATCGTCCGCATAGCACAGGCGGAAACATTTGAAGCAGAAATTAAAGCTATACGCAGAGCAAGTTGGTGAATTTGTCTCCTATCATTTCAGACGACAAAATCTTACGAGTTCGTGGTAGGCTGCAGAACTCAAACTTATCTTACAATCGTCAACATCCACTCATTTTTTCACAGATTTAGTGATTAAACATTCCCATGATATTACGCTACACGGCGGAGTACAATTAACGTTGTCAAATACACGACACCGGTTCTGGATTGTCAACGGCCGGCAGACAGTTCAATTCGAACATGCGTACGATGTTTTCGTACTAAACCGACAAATGCTAAACAGTTAATGGGAAACTTACCGCTGCACCGAGTGAATCCTCCAAACCGGCCATTTTGGGCAACTGGAGTTGATTACACTGGACCAGTCGAACTAAAGGCAGCAAGGCTACGAGGCACGAGTTACTACAAAGGGTACATCGTGGGTGGTTTTTATTTGTCTAGCAACTAAAGCTGTTCATCTCGAATCAGTCACTGGACTCACGACTGAACATTTTTTATGGGCGCTTGATCGTTTTACCGGTCGACGTGGTCTATGCAAACATATCTACAGTGACAATGGAACAAACTTTGCAGGGGCAGACAATGCATTAAAAGCAGACTGATGAACGCAAGACACGACGCTTTGGAATCTGTTAAAGAACTCGTCTTATTTTTATTAATCTTTCACTTATATACAATTCTTAAGAGCTAGTTGGACTGTATTTATGCATTATATGTATTTATGTATTATATTGCATATTGCGTGTATGTTTCTATTTTTATAACATAGCTAGTACGGTGTTATGAGTTTATTGACACATCTTTGTATATTAAAGATGTGTGCGCTGCATTGTTCGTTTGTCATCCAAGTACATAATTTATGGACCGTAAATTTAATCGCTAGACGTGCATGCTCAGCTTGCTCACACCTTATCGTACATCGTATTTATTATTTCACGTACAAGCAGCAGGAACAGTATTTATATATTTATATTTGTTGTGGAAGGCCAATGTGGTCTGTTTGTACTTGATAACCATACAAGTAGCGTAGCAGAAGCAGCGAGAACAATATGTTTAAATATGTTTAAACATTTTTCCGGGGGCCAGATACCGCTAGTGGCACCATTCTCCTCAGATAAGGCGCCTTTGGAGCAAAAGATACATCAAATGGTTTCGGCATGATCGGCATGATGCTCGTGTAAGTCCCTCTTTGCTGCCGCAGTTGTAGTTTTCCTCTCGTTGTTTCCTCTGAAACATTTGAAGCCGAATCTTTCCATTTCGTTCGGTGTTGCAAGTAGAGTAAGTTGCATTTGAGACGTTTTACAAACCTGCACCAGTCCATCCGTCTCATCTTACTCTCTTTATGATTGTATGCTGCGTTGTATGATGTAGCTTGCTTGAAATAAAGTTTAGTTAAAATATCATTAGGTTTCCTCACTTCTCCAAAGTGAGAACTTCCCGGGGGAATATATTGTTTCCTTATTTTTGCCAAGCCTGGTTGCTGGATTTGCAGTAGTTGCTTCTCTACTCTTATTTCGTCTGGTTGCATCTCAGATACACCATGATTAGCCACGAACGATAACTCATGCACCTTGCTTGTAGTCATCGGAACAGTCCGACTTGACACTGTCCCAGTCGGTGTAGTACCATCGGCTTTCTGTGGCTTCATATTGATTTTCGGCAATAAAATTGATTTATTGATTTTGTCTGTCTTGCCGTAAGTGTGCATCGTCATATTCATTGTACATGTCTCTACCGTGACATCTGGTTCCGATATGTTATCGGATTTAATAATGGCTTCATTGCTTTTGACTTCTTAAGTACTCATTGTATTTGAAGTCTCCGATTCGTATTGCGTTTTGTACTTCACAACACGGGATTCTTCACTCACAACTGTTTGATTGAATTTGATGCCTGCAATCGCAAGCTTGAATTCAGCCTCAGTCATTTTGGTTGCCGGTGGTTACTGTCAGAATCGAACAATATACTAGGCTGCTTGCAGCTCATATAACTGCTGGCGTTTTGTAAATCCGCAGCAATTTTTCTGTCGATTCTTTTGGTCAGCTCATATACAGCGCATTCTAAATCTCGCATTTCATCAGAGTCAACAGTATCTAGTTCAAACTCTGTATTCAATTGATATATCGCCTTTTCGATTTTTGACCACCAAAAGGTCAAATTAAAGTTGCAGAGCTCTAATTCTTCAGTACCTCCGCTTTGTAGAGTTTTTTCAGCCACACTTAGATTATTTCTGAGTCTTTGTTTCCACCTTGTTAGACCGGCAAAAATATTATCCATCAGCACTAAATTTCTTCCTTCAATAGATGTCTTGCAAATAGCTCCTGTTTTGACAGCTTCTGACGACATCTTGTTCACTTTAATATTCAACACTCTAATTTTTTAAATGATACAAAAAATTGCAATTGATCCGTTGGAGGAATTTTTGTTGTGATCACCTGGTTGATCTTGCTGTGCCTCGTCTCACAGCCAAATATTGATCAATTGCAATTCTTTTGTTTTTCTTTTTTAAAAAATTATGTCAAACACACTTCTTTGCATTTGACTGGTTCAAATGTTCAACAATGTTCTTGATGTTTTAGCCTCAAGACGCCTATTCTGATGTATAGCCTCAGACACGCTTGATTGAATTTTCTTTTTAAAACCAATCACCACAAATTCGGCCTAACGTACCAAAATTGTATAAAATTGACTTGGTTTTCCTTATTTAAACCAATCAACAAACAATTTGGCATCCCGCACAAATGTCAAACACACGTATGTTTGGTTCAAAATTTGTCAAAATGATTTCACTGATTCTTTTTTAATCTTTAAAAAAAAAAAAATTTGGCTCAATTGACCAAAAATGGAATCTGTTAAAGAACTCGTCTTATTTTCATTAATGTTAGTTAGTTAAATGGCCGTCAACCGGTCATGGCCGCGTCCAGGAAAGCGCGCCAGCCTCCATAATCCTGTGCGCGCTGGCGCCAGTCGTTCTGAATGTCAAGTACGGAGAGATCTCTCCATACCTGGTCATTCCATCGAGTGCCCGGTCGTCCTCTATGTCGGCGTCCACCAATCAAGTTTGGGCCCCCCATGTAAACCATGCGTGCTGGAGCTCCTTCGTCCATTCGAATGAGGTGCCCAGCCCCCTCCGATTTTGTCAAAATATAGCCTATGTTCTTTTCCATCATCCCATCTATCTCTATTCGAAAATTCAGACGAATTGGTTGAGCGGTTTAGCCGTAAGAGAGGAACATCCATACATATATCCATACATACATACAAACTTTCGCATTTATAAAATTAGTAGGATTGCCAATATTTTAATTTACTTTGTGATATGAATAACTTGTTTGTACATACATATATGTAATGTGAATATTAATGTTTATAATTATAGTTTAATTATTAGGTTTATTAATAGTAGTTTAATATAGTTATAATGTAATTATGATGTAGTTAAGATTAACGGCTTCCACTGCTGCGCGACTGCTTACAACTTGCTCTCGACTGCACCACAACTGATCTACCACTCGACTGCGTAACGACTGACAACCGATAGATGACTCGACTGCTTAATGGCTGCGTAATTACTGACTGCTGACTCGACTGCTTAACTGCTGACTCTCGACTCCTTCGGCTGGACAATTGAGACGACGACTTGTTGTCTATTCTGCTGACTGCGCTGCTTCTACTCAGTTTTGATCGACTGTGTTGTTGCCTTATCGTTGCTACCTACGCCTCCTCTCACCACTTAACCGCTATAACTATGTTACATTCGGCCATTCTGATTTGAGTCATCTGTCCCAGATGACAACAGCTCTTCATTTGTTTCAACGTACTTTCAAATTTTCATGTCGTCTGCGCTTGTAGATGTTAAATTTGGCCCTTCAACGTTAGCCATCTTTCTTACTTCATAACGGTTGTTGCGCTTTACTTTTGTGACTTCATACGGGCCAAGAAAAGGACTGGCCAATTTCTTGCTTGCAATGAACTGCGTACGCTTTATTGCCACTAATACACCTTTTTTGTACTCGACCGCTCCTTTACGTTTTCTATCATAATTTTTCTTATACGCAACTTGTGCCTGCATTATCTGTTCCTTTGAGTCTTCTCGGATTGTTTGCCTTTCTACGTGGAAATTTTCAATTATTTCCAGCTCTAACAACGAAATGATATTATCGCTGATCAAATTTCGCATTTTGACACCGAACATCAACTCAAACGGCGACTTTTTTGTCGAACAATGTATATGTGAGTTAATTGCTCTTTGAACTTGCGCCACATACTTGTACCACTTTGACGTATCTTCTGCTGAGATTTTAGATATTATAGACAAAATACATATATTCACTCTTTCAATTTGGCCATTGCCTCTCGCAACACCAGTCGTTGTACAAACATGCTCGATTCCACTCGATGAGACATATTGCTGAAATGCATTAGATGTAAATGCTGCTCCTCTTTCGCTTACAATTCTGTGTGGTTCACCAGAAACGTTTGACCACTAATTCAGTTTTTGTAACACTTCTTCACAACCAGTAGTCTTAGTAGAGAATAGCCATACATATTTCGAAAATGCGTCAACAACTGCAAAAATATACTTGTACTGCTTTGCCGTAGAATCCATAGGTCCTAGATGATCAACATGTAGCGTTTGTAACGGCTTATCACCCTTTTGCATCGTTTTCTGTACTGCAAAATGGCCAACAGTATGTGCTTCACTGATAATTTCGCGCTCCATTTACTTGGGTACGACAAGCAGATCGTTGCCATCAACGTTTTTGTAAATGATGCCACCCTTCAGCTTAAAACCATCGTACGGTCGAACTTTCAATCCTACTAATATTATATGTGCGAAAGTTTGTATGGATGTATGGATGTATGTATGGATGTATGTATAGATGTATGAATGGATGTCTGTATGGATGTATGTATGGATGTTCCTCTCTTACGGCTAAGCCGCTCAACCAATTCGTCTGAATTTTGGAATAGAGATAGATGGTGGAAGAGAACAAAGGCTATGTTTTGACTAAATCGGAGGGGGCGTTGCCCCACCCCCATATAAACGATATTTAAAATTTGTCACATATTTGCATCCATTTAAGGTACAGAGATGAAATTTGGTAGACATGTTAAAAGGATGAGGAGAAGTCAACCTGTAAAGTTTGGACAACATCGGAGGGGGCGTTGCCCCTCCCCCCATATAAGCGATAATCAAAATTTGTCATATCTTTGTATCCATTTAAGGTACAGACATGAAATTTGGTATACATGTTAAGAAGATGATTAAGTTTGAATAAAATCGGAGGGGGTGTTGCCCTACCACCCCTATTAGCGATAATCAAAATTTGTCACATCTTTGCATCCATTTAAGGTACAGAGATGAAATTTGGTATACATGTTAAGAGGATCATGAGAAGTAAACGGGTTAAGTTTGGTCAAAATTAGAGGGGCGGTACACCACCCCCGTATAGTTTCACAAATGAGGCAAAATAAGAAAAGTAATTAGATATGCTACTTTTTATCGGAAGATCCGTGAACGAAGTAGCGGGTAAAAGCTAGTATCTCATATATTGCTTTGGTGTAATCATCGTTTCGCTGAGCGACTTTTAGACGTGCTGTTATATCACAGGATATAACGAAAATATTCTGCGGATTTCGGCTTAAAAAACCAACGTGTTTCATCTTTTCTCCAGCTCGATGTTCGACTTGAAATTCGAAATCCTGCATGTACATTATCCACTGTGCCACTTCACGAGGTACATCTTTCTTTCTGACTGTTTGACTAAATGCTGCGCAATCTGTTACCAATGTAAAGTAAATACCCAGCAGGTAGTGACGAAACTTTTCCATCGCTAGATAAGCGGCTTTGACTTCCAATATGTAGCTGTGACGATTGCAATCACTCTGTGATGTCTTTTTACTCCAAAAGAAAACAGGGTGCATTTGGTTTTTAAACTTCTGCAGAAGCGTTGCTCCAAATCCGTCTTTCGAAGCATCTATATGCAGCTCTGTTAGTGCGTCTCTGCAGTAGATTCGTAGCACCGGCTCACTACATAATGAATTTTTCAACTGATCGATTGCATTCAGCTCTGCCAATCCTATCTTGAAGACGGCATCTTTCTTCAACAAATCTGTTAAGGGACGAGCCTTTTGCGAATATCCTTGGATAAATTTTCGGAAAAATCCTGTCAAGCCCAAAAATGCCTGCACAGCTTTTATGTTTTTTGGTGTAGCAAACGTTTTAACTGTATTTGTTTTTCCCAGACCTGGACAAATTTCTCCATTCTCGATTCGATGACCCAAAAAGTTTATCCTGCTTTGCAGAAAATGACATTTCTTCAACTTAATTCTTAATCCGTGCACAGCCGCTGTTTCTAAAACTTTTTTCATCTTATCAATGCACTCGTCTGCTGTTGCTGCGTGTATTATTATGTCATCCATGTATAAATCCAACACATCTTCATTTATCAGCTTTTGAAAAACCTGGTTTATGAAACGTATAAAAACGGCTGGTGAGTTGCAAAATCCAAAAGGCGCTCTGTTAAATTCGTAGAGACCATTTTTTGTCACAAAAGCAGTATACTTCTTGCTGCTTTCTTCAATTGGGACATGGAAGAATCCGTTTTCCATTCCATTACCGTAAAAAAGTTTGCAGCGTGGAGTTTCTCAAGAACTTCGTCAATAACTGGTACCGGAAAACAGTCCATCAAAACCATAGTGTTCAACTTTCGGAAATCGACGCAACGTTCGATGTAGAAGGCCTTATAATGTTCGTGTCGAGCCAGTCATCAATTTGTTTTTTAACTACTTCAGCCTCTGCTTCTGGTATGCGGCTTGGAGAGTGTCTAAACGGCATAATTTCACCATCTGGCACAATTTTCAGCTGTACTGGACATTCAGCAATAGTGTCCGCCGGCTTGTAGTTATCGATCATCGATTTAACAGCATTTTTATACTGTGGAGGAGTATCAATATCAGCATTTGTTTCAAAAATATTGTAAATACTTATCTGATTATGTTTCTCATAAGTTTCATGGTAGGTCCGACAATCCAACCAAAATTATTCAATATTCTTATTCGATTTCGGTCGTTTCCTATCGCTCTAACGGCAGATATTTGCAAAATGTATCGTTGCGTACGTATAGCTGCTCCTGACAACTATCTTCAGTGTATTTTGTGGCGCGATTCGCCTAAGGATGATATTAAAATCTATAAATTAGACACAGTAACATATGGCACGAAGCCAGCCTCATTTCTTGCCATACGCGCAATGCAGCAATTGGCAATGGATGAATCTGGTTCTTTTCCTCTTGGCTTAAGAACAATTCAGCGTGATTTTTATGTTGACGATTTGATTTCTGGTGGAAATTCTTTGCAAGAAGTAGACGACAATATTCATCAAATATCAGAACTTCTTTCTAAAGGCAATTTTATACTAAGAAAATGGTGCTCAAACCACTCTTCGGTGATAAAAAGATTTGCCCCTGAAGATAGAGAATCAATGCTAAAGTTTGATGACGGAAGCAACATAACAAACACATTAGGACTTGTTTGGGACCCTGCATCTGACAATTTTTTGTTTTCGTTTACACCAGTTCCACCTCCCAAGACGGTTTCAAAACGCACCATATTGTCAACTATTGCTTGTTTTTACCATCCGCTTGGACTTATTGGACCTGTAATTACAAAGGCTAAAATCTTCATGCAGAGGTTATGGAAAGAAAAACTGGATTGGGATGAAAGTTTGACATCGATGCTGGAAACCGCCTGGCTTCAACTTTATGGAGACTTCGACTCTGTTCAACATTCCGTTTTTCCCCGATATGTATTTCTACCCAATGCATATGTTGAAGTCAATGGGTTCTGTGATGGAAGTTTAGAGGCTTATGGAGCTTGCGTTTATATGCGTTCTGTCGTTCAAGAGGATGTTCCAAGTCCAGAGTTGCACCACTGAAAACTTTAACAGTTCCGAAACTGGAGCTATGTGCTGCCACACACTTGTCCACACTTATGCATGAATTAGTGCAAATGGACATGAACGTGAGTAAATTTTATTGCTGCTCTGATTCTGAAGTTGCTTTATGTTGGATTAGAGAGGAACCGTCAAAGTTTAACGTATTTGTCGCAAATCGGGTAGCAGCAATTCAGCACAATACTTCGGGCACGTTGGAGTGAGAAGTATTTGACCTTGCTTCAGCAGCGTACTAAATGGCGAACACCACATCCTAGTTTGCAAGTTGGTGATCTAGTCCTAACAAAGGATGAAAATTTACCATCACTGAAGTGGCCTGTTGGTAGGGTCAAGTAGTTAATTGCTGGAAAAGATGGTATAACTCGAGTCGCCGTACTACGTACGCCCACTGGAGAAGCTCGTCGCGCTGTTAACAAACTATGCCTGCTGCCGGTTAGAGATGTTGTTGTTTCAGTCGTAATTTGTCGCTCATGCCAATCATCGCTGTTCATCGCTTCGCACATATATCGCATACAAACAAATTGTTCGTAATAAACGCTTAACTTTAAAAATTAATTGTCGCTTTTCCTTTATTCAAAAAATTGGGAAAATATATGGCTTATGAAAAAGCTCATAGGCTCAACAATATTACTTACAAATAATTTTTAACTTACTTGACAATTAGTACTTATTAGGATTAGTTTGTTGAATGCTTTTATTTTAAATCGATATAATTATATACATTGTTACCTATTTTATTGCAGTTGAAGTAAGAAAAACGTAGCCTATGTTCTTTTCCATTGTCCCATCTATCTCTATACCCAAATTCATACCAATTGGTTTAGAGGTTTAGCCGTAAGAGAGGAACGTACATCCATTCATACATACATACAAACTTTCGCATTTATAATATTAGTAGGAGAGGATAGTATGATGATTCGTCTCAAAATAAACTAAAAAATGTAATTTAAAAATTAATTTTTTTGAGAAAAAAAATATTCATTTTCATTTTTGAATATATCACACCCTGCCAGAAGCAAAGTTCAGTTTGAAAAAAATTACTGCAAAAAGTGACTATGCCATCCCATTAAATTCTATCTGATCCTGTTTCAGAAATATTAACATTGCAATTTCAAGATCCAGAATCTTCGAGCTTTCAAATTTAAGTATTACTAAAAAGTCCATAACTTTTACACGACCTAAAGTAATTTGACTCTGTGAAATTCCATGGATAGAAATTTTCTTTTGCTAAATAATAATGTAGTGATGCCTTCACGAAAAAATGCATAATTTTTGTTCAAGGTGATAAAATAACTATCCTTGGGATAGACACCTCGACGCATTTTTTTTTTAAGTGTTATCTCCAATAGACCTAATAAACAAAGGATTTTATAAATGCTGAGAAAATGTAACTAACACTTTTTTTAATCGTGCTGAAAAAGGTGGATGTTTAAACATATTTAAACATATTGTTCCCGCTGCTTCTGCTACGCCACTTGTATTATTGTCAAGTACCAAGAGACCACATTGGCCTTCCACAATATATTTTAATATACTTTCCTGCTGCTTGTGCGTGAAATAATAAATACGATGTACGATACGATGTGAGCAAGCCGAGCATGCGCGTCTAACGATTAAATTTACGATCCATAAATTATGTACTTGGATGACAAACGATCAATGCAGCGCACACATCTTTAATATACAAAGATGTGTCAATAAACTCATAAAACCGTACTAGCTATGTAATAAAAATATAAACATATATAATATAATACATACATACATATACTACATAAATACAGTCCAACTAGCTCTTAAGAATTGTATATAAGTGAAGGATTAATAAAAATTTGGGAGATTGGGATTCGTTTGCTCAAGTGCACATTATGTGGAAAGTTGTTGACTGCCATACACCTGGGAATGGCCAACAATGATTCTTGTGTCAAACGGTCCAAGCAACTCACACGTCCGTTAGGACACGTATCTCCTGGGTAGCCTCTGAACATCCGTTCAGAGGTGAGCTAACGTGAGAAGGCGAAGGGGCCCCCTCTCCTTTAAAAAAGGGTTGGTGCGCTGGGCTTGGGACCCGCCACTTTAAAAAAAAACCCCCCAATGAAAACGAAAAGAAAGCCTCGGAAGGAAACGCTATAAGGATAATGATTTGAGGATATGCACCTGGAATGTCGAAAAATTCAAGGCTGACATCACCGCAATCCAAGAAATCCGATGGATAGGGCAGGGTTGCTCTAAAAAAAGCATCCTGTGACATCTACTACAGCTGCCATGCGAGTAAGCACGAATTTGGATGTGGTTTCGTGGTGAGTAGGAAACTACGTGGCCTCGTCTCTAGGTTCACACCTGTTGACGAGCGTCTAGCCGCGATACGCATCAAGGCTAAATATTTTTATATTAGCCTGATTTGTGCGCACGCCCCGACGGAAGAGAAAGACGACGATGCTAAAGATGAATTCTATGAGCGCTTGGAACGCCTGTACGAGCGCTGTCCCAAACACGATGTCAAAATCGTGCTTGGCGATTTCAACGCCAAGATTGGGAAGGAAGGAATCTTTGGCCCAACCGTCGGAAAATTTAGCCTTCACGACACTACCTCCAATAATGGATAGAAGCTAATCGATTTCGCCGCAGGTCGGAACATGGTAGTTAGTAGTACCAGATTTCAACATCCTAACATCCACAAGGCTACATGGCTGAGTCCTGATCAAAAAACACGCAACCAAATTGATCATGTTTTGATTGACGGAAGGCACGCATCGAGCGTGTTGGACGTGCGAACGTTACGTGGTCCCAACATTGACTCGGACCACTATCTTGTCGCAGCCAAGGTACGCACTAGGCTCAGCGTAGTGCATGCCGCACGTTCCAACATGCAACGAAGGCTAGACGTCGGCAAGCTGCAATCAGAGCAGACCGCCACAGCCTTCTCAAACACACTCTCCCGACTGCTCCGGGAAACCTCTCCGATTTCTCGAGATATATGTGAGCAGTGGAAACATATCACCCGCTCCATGGATAGGGCTGCCAAGGATGTCATTGGTTATACAAAACCTGTGAAGAATTCTTGGTACGACGAGGAGTGTCGCAATGCCACTGCAGAGAAGAGCGCTTCCTATCAGCGAACTCTGCAGTCGGGAGCAACGCGAGCTGTTAGAGAGCGATATCTAGAGAAACGGAGAGAGGAGAAACGCCTTTTCAGACGCAAGAAAAAGGAGCAAAAAAGGCGGGAGTTTGAGGATGTTTAGATGTTCCGTAACAAAAATGAAGCTCGAAAATTCTACCAAAAGGTCAAGCGTCTGACTGAAGGTTTTAAGCCCGGAGTAACTTTCTGTAAGGATGAGAATGGAAATCTGGTAACGGATGAACAGGAATCACTGAGATTATGGAGGAGTCATTTCTCCAACCTACTCCGAGGTGATGAAGCGCACAATACCGCCGATAGAGAAATGACACCGGAACCACCAGTTAATGATGGCACTATTGTAGAGCCACTGACTATAACGAGGTCGATTCAATTATAAAAAAGCTGAAAAATAACGAAGCGGCAGGCTCTGATGGGCTGCCAGCTGAGTTATTTAAGACCAACTTTTATGCAAGATGTGGTCCGATGAACGCATACCTAATGACTGGAATCTCAGTGTTCTCTGTCCTATCTTTAAGAAAGGAGACCCCGCTGTTTGCGCCAACTACCGCGGAATAAGTCTCCTTTCCATTGGATATAAGACTCTGTCGGGCGTATTGTGTAATAGGCTGAAGCCATATACCGACTCACTGATAGGACGATATCAGTGTGGCTTCAGACCAAAAAGGTCGACCAGTGACCAAATATTCACATTACGCCAAATCTTGGAAAAGACCCGTGAGTTCAACAAAGACACTCACCACCTATTTGTCTATTATAAAGCCGCTTTCGACACGCCGATACGATCGAAGTTCTTCGACGCCCTGTCTGCACTAGGTATCCCGGCAAAGATTGTCCGTCGTTGCATGGCGACGCTATATAACACACAAAGCGTTGTCAGGGTGGGGAAAAACCTCTCCGACCCCTTTGATTCCAAGTGAGGTTTCAGGCAGGGCGATGCTCTGTCGTGCGATTTTTTCAATCTCCTGATGGAATACATCGGGCTCGATCTTCCAAAGGGAAGTGAAGCTGCTCGCTTACGCCGATGACACCGATATCATCGATACGCAAGAACGGCGGGTCAGCAAGGCGTTCTTGGAGATTGAAAAACAGTCTCGGCTCATGGGTCTAGCGGTGAACGAGGACAAGACGAAGTACTTGGTGTCTTCTCGCACTCCGTCAATGCGTCTTGGACGGTCAGTGACGATGGAGAATTTCAACTTCAGTGTTGTAGAAAACTTCGTCTATCTCGGAACAGGTCCTACTGTATGGCGCAGAGGAATGGACCGTGATTGAGTCGGACGAGACAGCGTTGGAAGTCTTCGAGAGGAAGGTTCTTCTCAGGATCTTTGGTCCTATTAGAGTCGGCGACGAGTTTAGGTCCCGTATGAACCGCGAGCTGTACGAGCTATTCAATGAGGTTGACATAGTCCAGCGCATAAAATTCCATCGGCTGCACTGGGCTGGGCACCTCATTCGAATGGCTCCAGCACGCATAGTTTACATGGGGGGCCCAAACTTGATTGGTGGACGCCGACATAGAGGACGACCGGGCACTCGATGGAATGACCAGGTATGGAGAGATCTCTCCGTACTTGGCATTCAGAACGACTGGCGCCAGCGCGCACAGGATTATGGAGGCTGGCGCGCTTTCCTGGACGCGGCCATGACCGGTAGACGGTTGACGGCCATTGAAGTAAGTAAGTAAGTAACATTGACTATGTTCGTTGTGAAGTAATTGTCAACAATAGTATTCAAAGCTTTAAATGACGCAATGAAAGGCTGAATTTTAAATCGTACTCAAAGGATTCTGATGCGCTGAATCCGAATCCGTTCTCGAAATTTCAAATATACGTCTGGTTTTCGAAATATCATAACCTAAAACTGCAAAAAAACGGTTTTGTTCACTTTTAGGTTAGGATATCGGATTCGGATTCAGCGCATCAAAATCCTTCGGGTATGTCAGGTCTGGTCTCTGGGTCTAGACTTTTGTTAAATTTTGTCGGCCTGTGTTATCCACCTTAGGTTTATTTTACATTATTTTTATCAGAGATTTTTTTTAACAAGCTCTCTTATTTTTTCAAGGTCAAATTTGCCCAGCGTAGCGGCTGTGTCGTCGTTTTATTGTGCTCTGTGTTTAGTTAATCTACTTAAGCCGACAGAACATTTTTTTTTACAATAGAAATATATTTGTAGAGCATAGTTTACAACTGACTATGGTGGACGGCAAAATATGCAACGCCTTAACTGTCAAATATTACATATGTGGCACAAAACCGACAGATATGAATGCAAATGCTTAAGCAAAGACGTGAAAAAAGAATACTTCGAAATTGGTTTATCCCCACCTAATTCAAAAATACGGTTCTTTGAGTATTTCTTACATCTGTCAGATTTATAAATCAGTCATCAACATGTGGCAGGTTAGAGTTCCTGAGGAAAAATTAAAAGTTTTGGAACAAAAGCAGAAAATTCAAACGGCATTTCGTGAAAAAATGGGTATAATAGTAGACAAGCCCAGAGATGAAGGTAGAGGATCGTCCAACGACGGAAATGTGGCTAGAACATTTTTTTTCAAATCCAAAATTGGCTTCAGAGATTACAGGCCTTAATGAAAATCTGATCCATCGTTGTGCCACTATACTGCAAGCTATTGCTTCGGGTACAATATTTATGTGGCCAAATTTAATGAATATGCACTCGATTCCGCCAAGGAGCTGATCAAAGAGTATCCATAGTACTATTTGCCGGCTACAGTCCATAAGGTATTAATTCATGGATCTGCTGTGGTACAGCATGCGCTTATTTCAATCGGAGAGCCTTCGGAGGAAGCTGCAGAGTCTCACAATTCAGTAATAAAAAAATGTAGACTTTATCACAAACGAAAAATGTCACGCATTGCAACAAACACCGACATATTAAATTCACTCCTTTTACGGTCAGACCCATTTATAACTGGACAGAGAAAGCTTGGAAAAAGGATATGTCATCGTTACTTGAATCTGTATATGGCTTACTAGAGGAGACATTATAAAATTTGGTTGTTTGTTTAATAATTGCTGGTTAATGGCTGTGTAATTTTCAATATATTAAAATAGCTTATAATTTGCTTGTTTCATTTATTTGTTGCATTTTGTTTATTTATTATGATTATAGGTGGAGCTTGGGGTTGGTTGGGGGAGGTTTTTTACGAAAAATCATATTCAACTATATATCATGTTATTTTAATATGTTTTGAAGAAAATTTATAATAGCTGGCGCACAAGATTACAAAAGCTGGCGCGCAATTCTGAATGCAGCCATGACTGAACGACGGATGAAGGCCATTAAAGTAAGTGAGTAATTTCGTGCATAATAATACACGTCCATATAGTGAGAAGCAGGTACAAACTTGATCCAAACATGAATCTAGCCTTGTAACAGAAAAATGTATCAGGTTTTTAGGCTTTTCTTTCATCTATATATATATAAATGAAGATATATTTGTTTGTATGTCTTTAAATGAGTCCTACACCATTCATTCGATCACCATGAAACTTTGCGAAGTTATTGAGTACACTTCCGCGCATAGTATAGGCATAATACATCTATCCAAAAATATGATCTACATCGCGATCCAGAATTTTTAAAAGTTTATGAGAATTTTAATTGACATAATATTTATAAATTTCATATAAAAATCATATTAGTCTCCTGAATAATATTTATGCGTTAGGTTTCAGTTCAGTTGAAATCTGGTGTAACTAACTACTATGTTCCGTCGAAAGATTCCTTCCTTTCCAATTTTGGCGTTGAAATCTTCAAGCACGATTCGTGTTTGTACAGCGCTCTTGTAGACGTTCCATGCGCCTATAGAACTCATCGTCCTATTTCTCTTTATATCGTAGGGTTCCATCCGAGGCTTCCTTTTTGTTTTCGATGGAATAATTTTGTTTACGGTGGAGGGTCCCATACGCAGCACACCAACTCCTAATTAAGAGGGTTTTTGTAGGTTGTTCAGAGGAAAAAATGTTCTAGCGGACGTTGTGAGCTGCTTGGACCTATTACAAAAGAATTATGGTTAGCCATTCCCAAGTAAATGGCAGTCAAAAACTTTCCTCATAGTGTCCAATTAAACTTTGAATTCCGATTCTTTCTCTCCGATGTCATATTCACTGTTGTTCAACTTTTGAATCCGCTCGCTGCAGTTTCCAGCATTGAAGATAACCTCATTATATGGACACTTCTTCAAATTGTAATTTCCATATGACGTTTTTTTCGCCAAAAACTCATGATTTTTCGTACGACAAAAATGATTCAAATTCGCTTATATTTCAAAGTAGTTGTTGAGCCAACAAGCTTTTTGTTAGCGTTAGTAGCTATTATTATTTTAATAACTCAATATTAATGTTAATACTTGCCGAGATGTTGTTGTGCATAATTAAAAGCGCGTTCTTTTGAAGTAATGTTATAGTTTATTTGCACGTAATTCGCAATTAAAACCAAAAAAACTAGAATATATATGTATTTATGTTTGGAAATGTATGTAGGAGTGAGTAGACTCCGCAACAACGACCGACACGATTGAGTTCTAATTAGCAACTGATAGAATGTTAAGATACATAGTAAGCAAAGACAATAGCCGAACAAAAATCAACGAAGTTTTAGAGAAGATGATCTAGATAACCTGAGCGCGGCTCAGATTATAGATAATAGCGATTTACAAACGAACTCATGCGTAAAAAAAATATTCAAATTGAACAATAATTATAATGGAGCTGCAGCGACTGCGATAGACACTACAGCGGCGACTGCTGCTCGCCCGAACATACTCCCCCCGTTGGAAGACTGGGCTTTATTTTCTGAAATTGAGATTAAAAGACGAGAGTTAACTATAGCTGCAATATGACAGATGAGTGTGCGTAGTTCATTAAAGCACAACAGCAATGGTCCGACAGAGCGGTAAAACCGATATTTTGCTGTTTTAACCGCCTCCTCCCACCATCTTCCAAAATGAGGTGACCTGGGAGGTATGAATCGCCAATCAATATGCTCGCCGAGATATTGTTTTTGCACTGCACTTTGCTGTTCATCACTTAGAATCAAGTGACGAAGTTTGACCAATTACTTTTTTGCTCCGACGGAATTTGTAGCATTATCCGACCAAATTCATTGCGGACGTCCAAGAGTAAAAATAAAACGCTTTAATTCATCAATGAAGGCAGGCGTAGAAAGATCCTTAACAAGTTCAAGATGTATGGCCTTCGGTGCAAAATAAACCAATACGCTGACATAGCATTGGACAGGAAGCTTATTACGCCCTACAGCCTTTTAATAAAATGATCCGCAATAGTCAACTCCTGTTACGAAGAATTCCCTTGAGGTTTCTACACGGTCCTTTGGCAAATCTCCCATGATGTGTTCTACTAGATGAGGTCTTGCACGAAAACAAGTGGCGCAACTCTCGATTTCAAACAAGGTAGATGAATTTTAATATCTTCTTGACAAACAGATCGAATCGAAGCCTCTATGCTAACGTCGCAAAATCCACTGAACTTCCTTATATGAATTAGGTATCAAAACATAACGAGGGAAAACTGAGTGTTGAACTGAGCCAAAATCCTTGAGAAAATCACACAAAGCAGTTTCGAGCGCCAAGGGCAAGCTTTCATTCCAACAAAGTTTTTCTCTCCATAATAACTGCAAAAATATTTTCGCTTTTGCGAGCGATAGTTGATACTATAGTACGGTTGCATATTTTTGTAACTTCAGTGGGTGTAAACGAAAATAAAAAATTACGTTATATTGCTGCCATCATCAAATCTGAAAAATGATTCTATATCTTCAGAAGAAAATCCACTCAAAACGCCACAATCATTAGAGCACCACATCCGAAGTTTAAATTTCGCCTTCGCAAGAAGTCCTGAAGTCGGATCAATAATTTCAGATATTTCTTGAGTAGAGCTCGCACCGATGATCACATCAACAACAAAAAACTCATTTAAAATTGTCTTGGAAGCAATGGAGTAGGATGAAACTTTATCCATTACAAATTGATGCATTGCTGGCTTGGTACCATATATCATGGTGTCCAACATGAACATTTTAATTTCATCTATGGGCGATTCACGCCATAAAATACACCGCATATAATTATCAGGAGCTATAATGCGTACGCGTTCGTAATCTATTCAAAATAATGAAAAACTTCGGTTGTATGGTTGGTAATACCATAAGCAACTCATCCATTGAATATCCGGTAGAAGATGCAGCTGACCCATCAAAGACCACCTTTAGCTTCGTGCTTGTGCTATCGTTTTTAATGACACAGTGATGGGGCAAAAAATATCTGCATTTACTATAATCGTTGGTATCTACCAGTGGCATGATACGAATCTCCTAAAACATCTGGACTAATTTTCATTGGCAACCGAACGGAAAATTCACCAGACGCTAAACGAGAGTAGTCTTACTGATGGACACTTGATCATTTTCAATCTCCCAAAATTAACAAACTATTTTGTTTGATATCAGAATCACTAGATTGACTGGGCTTGTTTTGAACAGTGAGAGACAATGAATTGCAGTAACTATTAAGACGAAAGGAGATGATGAGTAATCCGGAAATTGAGACATTGGCTCCAATACCAGAAACTGATATATTTTTAGCTGAAGCTGATGGTCGAAGTGAGATGTGATGAAATTCAGCTGTTATCCCAAGTCAAAAAGAGCGCTGCAACACCATATCAGGGCAAGAAGGGCTGTGGAGGGTGAACCATTGCTAGTTGATGGAACAATTAAATTTTCTGTTTGAGAAATACGGACAGTTGAGGGTCCGATATGGGTTGTGAACGATAATTGTTGAAGTGAAGTAGAGTATGATGTTTTACATTGCATGTCATACAAGCGCCAGACCGCCACATAAGCAAATGATGTCCTTTCCTTTGGCAGTTAAACAAGTTGGCAAATATTGAGCAAGTGTATAGTGGCCTGCCATATCTCAAATAACGCAGGTACTAGCAGTGTTATTAATAACCAGGAACGATTTTTGCTGATTGTTAATAATTTTGTTGTTCTTGCTCACCTGAGATCCTTGTGTACGGGACGAAGTTGCATGCTTTACTACCTCCAAGGTCTGGCAGCTTCTGTCCAAAAATTACGCGAAAGATTACCACGATGGTATTTCTGATATTGGCGAAGCTTCCTCCCACTTTGCCTGAGTACTGCTATCCAGTTTCTGCAGTATTAACTGTATGATGAAACTACCAGCAATTTGCCGACGAGATCATTGCCGACGAAAGTGCTAAACATAGAATTAAATTCCGCCCATTCAGTAAAACCGCCACTGAAAGTAGGTA
Organism: Leucophenga maculata; assembly: GCA_035044805.1. Lineage (NCBI taxonomy): Eukaryota > Metazoa > Arthropoda > Insecta > Diptera > Drosophilidae > Leucophenga > Leucophenga maculata. Next base: position 26,645 of record JAWNNP010003342.1, read on the forward strand.
ATCGAAGTTGGTCTGAGGTAATGTCAAACGAATTATTGTTTACATGCGTTGAACTGTGCAATGGTGCACATGCTCGTTTTTCAAGCAACTGCCGACTGAACCTAGACGTAACATTCATGTATAACGAAATGAAACTTGACCGATCGTTGCTTTTAATTCCACTGCGATCGCATAATTCGAGTTGTCGAAAACGTTATAAAGCGTTTCGATTAAATCGATACGCACTTGAAGTTCAGCTTCACCGTACTCTTGTTTGTTATCATATGACACATTTAAGCTAACTAATTGTTGCTTAATTGTTTCACAATTGTTTTCCATTATAATTATAAAGCGGCTGCAGCGATTACGATAGACGCTACAGTGGCGACTGCTGCTCGAACAGTAGTGTTGTTTACAGATATCTAAGCTGACGTGAATAATGCTTTACTCCTGAACAGGAAGTGAACATGTTCACTTAAAAAATATTATTATGATATCTATAGACCGAAAATTGTTAAAAAGGAGGGATTCGTGTAATTTAAAAAGCATGATGTATCTTTAAGGTGCAGCAACCATACTGAAAAAATAATCATACTAAATGTGAAATGATTTAAAAGTTTTTTTTTAAATTAACGTTAAAAATATTCGTTTGCATAAATAAAACTAATATCGCAACACAGTCAAAGCATGTAGCTATCTACAATAAAATTAAAAAGTCTTTTAATTTCATGTTACTAATAACAATTAAGAAAACTAATGTATGATAACTTTTAATTGCAGATAAATTACTATAGCAGTCTGGTTGGAACGGCTGCAATTAAGAATATAAAACAAGTGATGACTATGCTGCATAATGAAAGTAGTCGATGCTTCAACGAAAATCTTTTGCATTTTAGAGACGATATATTTAGAATTATAGACGATGAAACTTTTGTTAAAATAAATTAAATCAAAAAAATATTATTGATAAGAGCTTTGTTAAAAATAATGAGACTTGAAAATTTCTCTGGTTACCTCCATTCGATTTTTTTTGTAGTAACAACACATATTATATTTTTTAATAAAACAAAAAAATGCTTCGAAGAATATGTACTTTATTTTGTATTGAAAATAGAATGTGGGGTGCTCTGGGGTACATTGAGCCAGAACAAATTTTTTTAAATGGTAAATACTCTTCACAGGAGTCCGAGATGTTATTGATGTCCGTTCTAGATGTCAGACCACGCTAACATCCAATAAAATCGCTGAAGTAGTGAAAAACATATTAATGCAGAATAGGCTTCTAAATATTTTAGAAGTATCTGAGGATGTTGGCATATCGGTTGGGCTATGCCATGCAATCGGATGTTATGATCATCAAAGTTTTTTCCAAAAGTAGAACATTTTGATTAAAAGAACCTTATACCATGACACAGGAATAATTGAATGATCTCCAGATTTGCTTAAAATGGACATAATAGGTAACGAAAGATTTAACGTCGAAAACAAAGCTTTATTTTCTTAATGCAAGAGATAAAACCGAAAAAGCATGCAAAGTTCAGTAATAGATGAAGGATTTGCTCACGGTTTTCTTCGATAACATTAGTGTGGTACATCGTGAGTTCTTGCCAGAAGGTCGTATAATAAGAAGTATTTCTATTATGAGCCATTTGCTTGAAAAAATCCAATCGATTGACCGGATTGGTGGCAAAATAATTCATGATGGCTTATTACTGATCAAGGTTATAACCAAATATGCATGTAAAAAGTGATTTGAAGTTTGGAAAAAGTGTATTTTATCTGAGGTGGCTTCTTTGAAGGGGTAAAGTAAATACTTATGAATAAATAATTTTCGATAAAAATTACAGGAAATTATATGTTACAAGTAAACCCGTCTTTTTTCGTCCTGTCCAATATTTGCCGAAAATAGAATAAAATCTAGTATAAACATCATTGAGTTCTATTAGTTTTATTGAAATCTAAAAAAAATAAAAGAATAATTACTGCAATTAATTTAAAGCTGCATGATACACAACAATTTTTGTTTTCTGCTGCGGATCATAATTGAAGAGTGGTTTCCCAACGGGAAGACGGCACATATAGCTGGCCGTATGCAAAGCATGATAGTCGATTACTCTGTCTTAAAGCGCACGGTTGTCATAGAAAAGAAGTCTCTGCACTTGTCGGTTTACGCCACTCTCGCAAATTTATATAGAATAGTCTAACGCATTGGAGACTGGGATTCGTTTGCTCAAGTTCACATTGAGAGAAAAGTTGTTGACAATCATTCACTTGGGAATGGCCAACAATGGTTCTTGTTACAAACAGTCCAAGCAACTCACACGTCGTTAGGATACGTATCTTCTGGGTAGCCTCCGAACACCCGTTCAGAGGTGAGCTCACAAAGGAAGCCACGGAAGGAACCCTATGATGACGACCCTCGCAAACGATATAAGGACCAGGAATTACGGATATGCACCTGGAATGTCCGCACCCTTAATTGGGATGGTGCAAATATCCAGCAGGTTGATGTTCTCGAAAGATGCCAAGCTGACATCACTGCAATCCAAGAAATCCGATGGTTAGGACATGCTTAATCTAAAAAAGCATCCTGTGACATCTACTATAGCTGCCATGTGAGTAAGGACGAATTTGAATGTGGTTTCGGGTAGGAAACTACGTGGCCTCGTCTAAATGTTCACGCCTATTGACGAGCGTCTAGGCGCGATACACATCAAGGCTAAATATTTTAATATAAGCCTGATTTGTGCGCACGCCCCCATGCCGAAAGTCGACGATGCTTAAGATGAGTTCTATGAGAGCTTGGAACGTCTATACGAGCAACGAGCGTGTTGGACGTGCGAACGTTATGTGGTCCCAACATTGACTCGGACCACTATCTTATCGCAGTCAAGGTACGCAAGCTGCAATCGGAACAGACCGCCGTAGCATTTTCAAACACACTCTCCCGACTGCTTCGGGAAACCTCTCCGTATTCTCAAGATATATAGTCATATATAATATTATACTTCTACTAATATTATACAAACACCCTTCATCTTATGTGAAGCTTAGAGTTTTAAGTTTAGTTTAAAGTCATTCACTTTGTACATGCAGTCGACTGAGAGTACATTTAGTCGAGATAAGAACGCTGACAAGTGGAGTTGAGATAAGAACGCCGACTGCAAAGGTCAAATGAACGCATTACCTACAAGCGTAATTTGTGTATCATTTAAATAGTTACAACGAAGACACAATAAATACAATTAAACAAAGATTAACACAATTTTATAACTGTGGCAAAGAAGCCACGTAATACATCAACGAACATATCCAAGTGGATAAGTTCCAACATGAATGGCGACGAGGAAAAAGAAATAAAAAATTCATAATTTAATTTCGCTGGCAATACGCTAAATTCAATAAATAAATACATACGTAAAATACAATTAATACATACGTAAAATACGATAAATAAATACGTAAAATACATTAAATAAGTACGCTACAGTACAATAAATAAGTACGCTAAAGTACAGTCAACTACAAAGAAATATTAAAACGCAACAACAACAAGAGCCAAGGTACGTCAATTATTTAAAACCGCATGGCCTAACAAAAAAAAAAAAAAACACATGGACGCATTCTCGACGCATTCATCAACATCATCGAAGATAGCAGCGCCGACTTGCATTAAAGCTTTTTATAACGGCTAAGCCCAGCAACGAGTTCAACGGCGAGCGGACGGAGGTACACCGAACTTGCCTTCAGCAACATCAACGAGATCAACAGTGAGCGGACAGAGGTACACCGAACTTTTCTTCAGCAGCATAAAAGAAGAGCGGACTGAACACACCGAAGCAATTAGGCACATCCAGAAAAAAAGAGAGTAAGTTTTTGACAAATACACACAAAAATAAATTAAAATAGCTTAAAATTGAAAAAAAGAATATACCAATATTGTAATTATATTTTGCTATATCGTATAATTGTAAAAACATAAAAGCAAAATGGATGCAAACACAATAGCAGCATTTGTCCTCACTTTGAATTTTATAAAGACAATACAAAACTTTGATGGTTCCGATATAAATCAACTATCAGATTTAATATCACAAGTTTAATGTATTCTGTCAACATTTAGTGTATTTAGTGAGGATACAAAGAAAATATTATTTAGTTACATAAAAAGCAAATGCATAGGAATAACTAGACCAGTTATACATAGATATGGAAAAATCGAATAATGGGAAAAATTTAAAGACATTTTAACAAAGCATATTGGCGAGAAAGAAAATATCGATGAATTAATGGACACGTTAAGATTGTGTAGAGTTGAGTCGACTATAGAACAATACTACGACAAAATTAATGAAACTACAAACAGGTTGCTTAATCGAATATTAACTCATAAAGATGAGACTTACACTACAAGCGAAGTTAACCGAATTGCACTTTGCGTTTTAAAGACAACTTGCCAGAACCAACTAAAACTATGATTTTTACTAGAAACCCAAGTACATTAGATGAAGCATATAAAATTATTGAGGAAGCTAGACATCAAAACTATACACTTTATGGGCCTACTAGGAAAAATAAGAATAGTAAACCTAGTTTTAGAATAATTTCAGCAATGACAATCGAAACAATAATGAGTCGCTCACACAAATTGATGAATCTAGTACGGATAAACCTAGTAGTTCATATCAAATATTCAAATAAAACTTATACAAAAAAATATGAAGGCAACACAAATAATGCAAAGTATAGGAGCCACGACAATCAAGCTCAGCCTCATTTAAATTCAGCTAGCAGTTCACGTGAAACAACATACAGTAGAAATACTCATGTATCTAAACAAAGTAAACAGAGCACAGAGCCGATGGATATAGGCCACTATAATGTAAATTTTGAGGGAGGTACGAAACGACTACCATATATAAAAATCAAATCAGAATTAAAAACACTTCATTTTATTATTGATACTGGAGCAGAGTTTAGTATCAATAATGAAAACATGTGTCGCCCTAAATGGAAAAAAGACGTTGACGTTAAAGTTACAGCGATTGGGAAATATCATCAAAATTAACAAAATTTGCAAATTTCCTTGCTTAACCGAGTTTAAAGTAGAAACTACTATTGCGAATTTTTAGAGTACAATTTTCACTCTAACTTTGACGGCTTAATCAGAAAGCAACATTGTATTGTTTACTAATGAAATTAAACATAAAAACAAAATTCCGGTCCATTCGAAAAATTACCGGTACCTTGAAATAAATAGTGAAGATTTTTCAAAAGACTTTATTAATTTGAACGATATAGGAACTATTAATAGTGCAGAATCAGATGATAAAAAAAATATAAAAATTACAGAAAAGGCACTCAATATATTCAAAATTCAAATGATAATAAAACTAAAGTTTTGTATAGAAAAAAAATAAGACACATTGTAAAAACCAATGGTGAAAATTCAAATATTCTTAAGTTCATGCAAGAAATGTTACCCGAAAAAAGATTGGTTGCAGTATATAGACAACATTTTGCTAGAAATAATAATTTAAAAATAATTAAATCATGTATATTGCTAAAAGATGTTAATGATAAAGAAAAACTTTTGCATATAATTGAAAAAGAGCTAAGGAAATTTCAGTTGGGCGTAACCGACTGTAAGAGGCCCTGTACCAGTTCAGTTCGCCTAACAAACACATTAAATGTTTCCCGAGCTTATGACCAAACACATGACCACTTCTCACTGCGCGAATATGAATGAAAGAAAAGGGGGGTCGTTCAAATTCAATTGCTTATAAAATCGTCATTTATTATCCGATTTTGATGAACTTTTCGGATTTTGGCTAAGAAGGACGAGATCCCGAAATACCGGCAATATGGACTTTTTTTGTGCCGAAGAAATTTTTACCCTTGGGGGTGATTTTATGGGGAAAGGGGGGAGGGAGTTCTCCGTAAAATAAACTTGTGAAATTCCGGAGCAGTCCTAGCTCGAATGCAAAAAACACGAAGTCTCTATCTATTACCGTTTCCGAGATCCTTTCGTTCATACAGACGGACAGACGGACGGACGGACGGACAGACTCGGACAGACGGACATGGCTATATCGACTCCTCTATCACTCCTGACCATAATGGGGGTAACTTTGGGGGTCTCCGACCATTATTTCTACCTGTTACATACATTTGCACAAACCCAATAGGCTTTTGTACCTTCGGTACAGGGCCTAAATATACAAGGATCAAGTAAAAAGGAAATACAGATTCCAAAATGAACCCCAACTTGATTCAAATGAACTAGATACTTAAATCAAACTTCCGAAATATCGGCTTAAATTTCAACAATTACTGTTGAAACTTGTGGTGGGGGAGTCATATATAATATTACACATATTATACAAACACCCTTCACCTTAGTTTAAGCTTAGAGCTGTAAGCTTAGTTTAAGTAATTCACACTTTGTACACGCAGTTGAGATTAGAACGCCAACTGAAAAGGTCAAATGAACGCACAACATACAAGATTAGTTTGCGCATCATTATTATTTGTGATAAAGAAGTACAATAAAGACATTATAAATAAATTTGGAAAAGATAATACAAGTTTTTTAACTGTGGCAAAGAAGTCACATAAAACATCAGGGAACATATCCAAGCGGATAAGTCCCAACGTGAATATATAAAAATTGTTTCAGCTCCTGAACGTGGTGCATTAGCCCTTTTGCATTCCAGAAAATAATTCGAACGTGTATAACTACTCAAAATGTAAACAAACTGTTCAACGTGCATTGTAATCAAAATTAAAAAAAATTAGCAAATTCTTGAAGCATTTGATAAAAATTGCCTCTAGCCAGACTCTTTGCGATAGAGAAGCTAACGAAAATTTTAATTTTATTTCCGTTTTTACTGATTGTTGTCGTATTTCTTTGTGTGTTCCTCTTCTTCGCTTAGAGTAATGCATTTCTCATCGTTTTCCCGAAGTATAATTGTTTTTTAATTGTATTAAGTTAAATTCAATATAATACAGATTTTTTCGAAAAGAAAAATAATATTAAAATGAATTATAACAAACGAGCTCTAGCGTCGTGGCTCTACGAAAAATGACTAATTTAATTAGTTTTGTTTCAAAACAAAGAAATGTGAAGTTATAGCTCGATCCGATAAGATTTGGAGATGGCTGTTTGAAGCCAAAGTTGCATTTTGGCGATTTTTTGTCAGAAATAGGTTTTTTTTTCAAGAATTTGAGATCTTACACCAAATTAAAATTATATATCACTTCAAATAAACCCTTTATTACCCCTTTTCTAAAAAGTTAAAATTTTGGTGAAAATCAGTGCAAAAAGTCGGTTTTGCCGCACTTTTAAAGAAAACATATCGTCCTATACCCATTAACACGCATATGTATATACTCGTACAATGTATAGTTATAATTTTTTGGATGGAGCCAAAAATATGCGGTAACTAAAAGTTTCAGGATTTAAAAATGTTTGTGTTGGTGTGAAGCAAAGAAATGTAAAGTTCTAGTCTGATCATACAATGTTTAAAGTTGGCGACTTAAGCTAAAACGATTATTTGGAGATCGTTTGACAAAAAGTATGGTTTTCTATAGAATTATTGGGGTTATACAAAAAAAAAGGTTATGTTTGTCACTGAAATTAAATTTAATTTATTGAAAATAAGCAAATATGATATCCAATATTAAGCATACGTGCATACAGTACCATACAAAATCAGTTTTTTAGAGACTTTTTAGTATTAAACGGGAATTGGCTGGTATATTCCTTTACGACTTGCAATAAATTTTGAAATTCATGCTCTTTGGTTGTCAGTTTCTGATTGTAATCTTGCATGAGCTTAACACCTCGCTCTGCCGTGTCATTAACTACTTTTAGTGTTTTTATAATTTTTACAGCATTCAGAAAATCTTCATTTTCATGCGATTTAGAAGGATCTTGGGTCAGAAACGCTCTTGAAATGTTGAAGCGATTGAAAAATTGAACAGAGTTCAGAGAGTAACAAACGTTGCCAAATCATTTTCTTTCAATTTTAAGCGTTTAACAGAATTGTCGACGTTGTCCTCATCAATATCAAATGCCAATAGTATGCTGCACCATTTTTCGCTTCTCAACGTAGGAAACGTTTTCGTCAAATAACGCAAGTGCGATGTTGTCATCAGCCAAATACCACAAATGATTGCAAGTTTTTTTTAGTACCGCATTTGAAATTTTTTCATTCCACTTTCTGGTAGTTGAACATAGCACGTATAAAATTTAAATCGTTATTTGGAGCTTCAACAGCTGCCGGTGCCCGAAACCAAAGTTGTGTATAAAAGCGCACAATAAAAATGGATAGGTCGAGCAAATATTTTTCCTCTTGTTTGGACAATTTAAATTCTTCTCGGAACAAATGTATTTTTAATGTGTAAATCGCCTTGGACATCCAGAGCACATGATGCATCGGCCCAGGCAATCGAAAATGATGTCCTTCAGGAATCAATCCCAAAAAAAGTAAGGTTAATTCCAATAGTTCCACATAATCAGTATGCGCATGGTCTCTCATCAATTCAGCTTGGCTGAAATCAATTATTTCGTTCTGTTTATCATGTAAATCTTTAGCTTCATAACTATTTGTCACACCAAACTTGAACTTATCCTGCTCAATATTGTGTCAAGAATCTGTTTCAGGAGAATACGTGAAGTATTTTGTCAGCACATAATTTAAAATTGAAATTGAATTTGAAATTACGATATGTAAATAATATGAGAAATATTCTAAACCTTTTTGGACTATTACTAAAGCCATTAAAAAGAAAAGACCGTTTATTCCTTGTTTATATGATACCGACCAAATCTATACCACCACTGAAGAAAAAGCAAACCTTTTAGGTGATATCTTCCAAAAGAAGCACCAAATGAAGTCGTCATTCTCAAATTTAGAAACGACAAGCGAAGTTAACAGTTCTATTCGACTTTTGGCAGCCGAAAGAATAATTGGCATAGAAGCAAGCTGTGTCACGCCCTCTGAAGTCGCCACCATACTAAAAAGAGCTTAAAAAGCTAAGAAGTCACCAGGGCCTGACGGTGTGCCCAATAATTGCTTAAAAAATCTACCACCTAGTGTCGTTGGCTATCTTGCACGTTTATTTAATTATTGCCTAATTGCTGGATATTTTCCAAGAGCGTGGTAAATTGCAAAAATAGTTCCCATCTTAAACCCAACAAACCTCCTGATAGGCCCAACAGTTATAGGCCCATCAGTCTACTATGCTGTTTGTCAAATGTTTTTGAAAAAAATATAAAAACTCGTTTGACAAATCATTTAGATCAGCACAATATTTTACCTACTGAACAATACGGTTTCAGAACAGGGTACAATTCCTTAAATCCGCTTATTAAACTTAAAGATTTTATTAATGAAAGTTTAAG
>JAWNNP010003343.1:0-12171 GCA_035044805.1 Leucophenga maculata
TGCTGGACCACTTTCTTAGTTCCATACAAGCGGATTTTATTGCTGCCGTTACTTGTAATCGTTTGTCCTCTGCTAATTCGATGGTGTGGTCTGCAGATAGTATGTCTTCAACATACATTTCATGCTTTAATACATGTTCAGCCCTTAGATACCTGTGCCTTTCATCCTCTGCAATTTGATGTAACACTCTGATAGCGGTGGATGGTGCCGATGCTGTCCCAAATGTAACTGTCGTTAGACAGTACTCTTTAATGCGTCCATCTTCCGCCCGCCATAAAATGCAATGGTGTTGGAGTCTTGCGGATGCATGTTGATACATCGATACATTTTCTGGATGTCTGCCGTAAATACGTAATGCGTCCAAAAACGCGAATTGAGTCTCACCTGCTGACATGTTGTTTTGAAGTGTGGGTCCCGTGCATAGGATATCGTTTGGAAAAGCGACCATTTGAAGTTGTAGCAGTTGCGTCGAAAACAATTCGTTGTTTCGTTGAAAGACTTTCTTCCTTGAATACTGCATGATGTGGTAAGATACAGCAAGGAACGTGATTCTGTTTGGTTGAGGATGTCGCTAACTCTTTTTCAGTGATTGTAGCTAGATTTATTTGGTCTAAATCGAAATATTCTTTGATACCTTCACAATATCGTTGCCACCGTTGAGGAGTTTTAGACAGACGCCGTTCAAGTTGTAAAAAACGATTCAACGCCATCTGATATGGTTTTCCTAGAGTCATGTTTGTATCGAATCGTATGTTGAGTGGCAAGCGTACCATATATCTGCCATTCGGCTGTCGTATATGGGTCTGTTTGAAATATGTTTCACACCATCTGTCCTCAGGTGTGATCGTTTGTCTCTCCGGTACCTCTTCAACTTTACAGAAAAGTTTCAACCAAGATTCTAAAAGCAATTTGCAATTTGATCAAATCATCGCATGAACTTTTGTTAGTGCTACTATCCATTGCTGACAAAACTTTAATTAAACTGCAGCAAATATTTATGAAAACGAAATGGCAAGAAGTTAAATGTAAACACACTGTAGGTTTGTAGTTACACTGTAATATTCAATGTTAATACACTGTGTTATCAAATGTTAACAGTGCAGATAATTATGCCTAGCTCAGCACTATGTATGTAAAATGTATGGTTGTAAATTATGCACACACACTTACCACTCTCTTAAGAACCTTGTGACGACGATGATAATGTCCAAAGTACTGTATCCAAAGGTATGATGTCCAAAGGTATGATGTCCCAAAGGGGTGCGGTGTAGATGATGCTTTTGCCGTTGATCTTGATGATGATGTTGTCCCGTACGTCGCGGTAACGTTGTTGGTGTAGTTGTTGTTGTCAGCGAACGATCGTTGCCTTTCTACATATATAAGTCGATATGTACATATGTATGTAGATGCTTTGGTTTGCAATTTCTGATTGCACCCCAATTTAAGAGAATTTATGCCAGCAGAAAATTCGTCGTGATGGAATTTTCTCGCACTTATTAACCAATTGTTTGTTAATTTAATATGCACTTGTTATGAATACTGTTTGTACAAGTGAAGAAGTTCCCCTCATGGGCCACCAAAATGTTTGTGCCGACCTTGAGCCTTTTGAGCGTGACGGGCGTCAATGATATTTGGGGAACGATTTCTTCTTTGAAATAATAACACACCAATTTAAATATGTTTAATTGGCTTATATTTAGTTAAATTAAATATATATATGTATGTACAAACAAGTTATTCATATCACAATGTAAATTAAAATATTGGCAATTGTTAATAATGCGGTTGCATCTGTGACACTGTTCGAACGTCTTCTCGTGTAGTCGGACTTAAACGCAACTGATTTCGTGTGCATAACTGATGTTAGGCAGTAATGTTAGGCAGTCGAGGCAGACACGAAAGATAAAAGAGAAGGGACGGAGGTTGCCACATGGGTTTATGTAATGATATTAACTATTATTTACTGTGACAAATGATTTCTGCACTTTCTCTACTTTAGATTTATACGTACGTCCAGTCATGGCATGTTCCACTATTTTTCGAACAATTGCCAAAACGGTATCTCGTTTATTGGAGATGACTCTTCCCATTTTAATTGTGTTGCATTATCCAGTTTTTTTTTAACAGCATTTGTATAACAATACAACCAGCAATTTGTTCCGTTTTGCCCAATGCCTTCAGAGCACGCATGTGTGCGTTAAGTCGATCTGAAAATTTTCTAAGCTTACCCGCTGTTGTTGATTTCACTTTTTTCAAACCAAAGATCTCCCTGATGTATGCTTGGAATATCGGATGCTTGTTGTTAGGCCGCTTGTCAAGCAAATCTAAAGCAGTTGAATAGTTCCCGTCGGTGACTTCAAATGACTTAATAGTGTCTAATGCTGCACCTTTCAAGCAAGATCGAAGATGCTAGAACTTTTCTATTTTGCTGAGATCAGTATCTTTGTCAATGATAGTACTAAACATTGAATAGAAGTCGGTCCACTCAGAATAATCGCCACTAAATGTAGGAAGGCGTAGCTCTGCTAACCGAGAACGCGAATTGGAACCATCAAAGGAAGTTGAGTTCTGAGTAGAGTCAAGAATACGTGTAGAACAATGAGGCAACGCAATACAGTGACATTCATGCAATTTTCGATTTAATTTTGATTTTATGTCCATGTATACCGACACAAATACCGACCAATCATCGCTTATCTGTTCACCTTGATCACATTGTTCAAGACTTGTCTAAGCCTGGTCAAAAATATTATAAAACCGTTCAATTAGTTCAAGACGCACTGACACATCATGTTCATTGAAATTTTTTTCGTTTAATTGACTCACATTTTATTTTATTAAATGCAGAATCATTAATAGCAGCGGCTGGGCTAATGTCTTCTTTCATTGTTTCTGGCATTTTTAAAGTTTCAATATTTGCACAATTTATACGTTATAATAAATTTTTTATGGTTCGATAAAGCCAATAAATTATTTTATTTAATTTTTGTAACCGAATTATACGAAACACTCAAAAGTAAGTTTTTATGTTTTCAAATTATTTATGATCCAACTTCGCTTATGATTGCATCAAAAGAAAACAGTTTGCGCACAACAAACCCGAGTATTGACTTTACTACGAGTGTAGAGCTATCACTGGGAAAAATTGGGGGTGCACCCCTAAAATAATGAAATGGATTAATCTCATAATGGTCGTGCCGGTGATAAAATACGGTACCAAATTAGCAGATATGATCTTGTGTCAGGCAAACCACTTAAAGAGCTACCAGATATAACAATTAGTTATATCAGAAATATTTACAATGCGGCAATTAGTCGAACTTATTTTCCTGCAGTGTGGAAAGTCGCACAAATAAATCCCATACCTTAACCCAATAAAGACGCAACAAATACTAGCTTATACAGACCAATAAGTTTATTGCTTGTATTATCCAAAATATTTGAAAAAATATTATATGACACAACAGCAAATTATTTCAAGCCATCAATTTGGGTTTAGAAGAAAATATCCTACGATACAACAAAGAAATAGAGTTATGCATAAAATACTGGATGATTTTGACAAAAAGAAATACTGTGTAGCAATCTACTTGGACATTGCCAAAGCATTTGATAAAGTATGGCACAGAGGCTTATTAAACAAATTACAACGATGTATACTGCACAAGATGTATAAACTTCTCGAAAGCTATATTTGCGACAGACACTTTTATATAAAATATGATGATGGATATTCTGACGTATTAAAAATGACAACAGGCTTACCTCAAGGCGGCGTACTGGGCCCATTACTATATCTTATATATACTGCAGACTTACCGACACCTACAAGCAATGAGTGTTTGATATCAACATTTGCAGACGATACAGTATTATTATCCTTATTTTGACGAAAAGAAAGCAACAAACACACTCCAAGAAATTCTAAACCACACAATTGACTGGTTTCAAAAATGGGACATAGAAGTAAACCAGGATAAAACAGTCCAAGTAACTTACAGAACTAGAAGAACGAAAACCTTCTATATTAAAATAAAAAACAACAACATAAAAATTAAACCCTATGCAAAATACTTAGGATGAACAATAGACTCTAAGCTGACATGAAAACCTCACATAAAATCAAACGAAATAAAATTAGACACAAATTTAAACAATTAAACTGGCTACTTGAGACAAAATCCACTTTATCGCTTGACAACAATCTTTAAATCTATAAAGCAATAACTATGCCAATATGGAAGTATGGCATCGAGATATGGGGTACTGCAAGCAAAACCAACTTGCAACTTATACAAAGGACGCAGTCTAAATTCTTAAGAATAATTTCTAATGCTGATTGGTATTGTTAAGTTTTTTAATGAATCGATTGTTTATATTTATTACAGTACTTTATTCAATATTTATTTTGAATTTAATTATCGCCCGTCTCTCCGAGTGCAACTGTCATTTTTATTCCTTTTCTTACCTTACTTAAATCTAACTTCGGTAATTAACATAGTAATCGAAGTTTCATTGTGGTTCAACATATCGATAATTACAACGTTACTTTAGATTTAAACTTATATAAATCTTACATTCCCCCCAACCGTGAATCGATCTAGGATTCACCACTTAATTTTAAAAGGATCAGTTTCGAGACCGGGCGACGCAGTGTTGTATCAGTCATCGATCGATTTGTTTGTCCTTTGCGGGATGCAGTTTAACGACGCGACCCCGCTCCCACATGTTGCGAGGCATCGTTGCATCCATTATAAGGACTAGGTCATCTATGTTGAGTGGCATGGTCTTGTCGTGCCACTTTGGGCGGTGAATCAGTTGTGGTAGGTATTCTGTTACCCACCGTTTCCAAAAGCGATTTTTCAATGATTGGGCGATACGCCACTGCTTACGCAGGCATGTCTCATTTTCAGGCGGATGTGGCGTTTGTGTAGAGTTAGCGCATCCAATCAAGAAGTGATTTGGTGTTAAGGGCTCTTCATCTTCATGTGTTAAAGGTAATTCCGTTAATGGACGTGAATTCAAAATATTTTCAGCTTCGATGAGAGCTGAGCGAAGAGTTTCAACACGTGGAGCCACTTCTCGTAACGTTTTCTGAAGAAGATTCTTAATTATACGAATAAGACGTTCCCAACATCCTCCGGCATTGGGCTGTGCTGGACAATTGAATATCCATTTAATTCCGTGGCGTGCAGTTTCATCTATTAAAGCATCGGTATCGGTATTTAAGGCGATAATTGGATTTTAATTATTTCTGGGCCCCGACAAAATTGGTACCATTATCACTTCTGATGGTAACAGGTATTCCTCTACGATTGATGAAATTGCGCAAACATACGATAAATGCGTCTGATGACAAATTTTCGGCTACTTCCAAATGCGTTGCTCGAATTGTTAGACAAGTGAATATAACCACCCAGCGTTTTTCCTGACGCCGGGCCACTGTTACAGTAACTGGTCCAAAAAGATCTACCCCAGTATGTGTATGTGTCGCTCCAGAAGATAGTCTCGTGAACTGTTAATTTATGATGTACTTGTATTAATGTATTTAGTCGAACTCCGAGAACAGCGGCCTGAAGTTCTAGGCGAGGAAGAGACAATAGTTTTTTAGGTGCAAGACGCGTTTTCCCCATGACGAAGACTACGTTAGTTGTCTTGTTGTAAGTAATGCGCAGATATGCGACAAATACAAAGGCGGTTTGACTAGCATCAACAAATATATGTAGTTGCAAGTTGCTGCAGTTATTCAAATTATGTGAATAGCAACGAGGTATCTCAAATTTGTACATGTTCTGTAGCTCATACCACCAACGTTTCCAGTCCTTTTGTATATCGTCCGGTATATTATCATCCCATGCTATTTGATAGTTCCACGTACGTTGAATCAAGACCTTGGCAAAAACATGAAAATCCAAAACCTTGTCGCTAGTACTTTGAATTTCCATATTAACCATTGCTTCCTGTTGTGATGTGTTATTCATTGCTGCATGTAGTTTGGGTGAATTTGAAACAAAATTACGTAATTCGAAACCGCCTTGCTTATGTATGAATGCAACTTGTTTACAAACGTTGATAGCGCTGTCTTCAGAAGCGAAACTTATGACAAAATCGTCTACGTAGTGATGATTGACGATAGCGTCGACTGCTTCAGGAAATTCTTTTCGATATTCTTCGGCATTTATGTTTTTAATATACTCAGCGCAATATGGTGAGGATATTGCTCCGAAAACTAATGATGTCATAACGTAATGTTTTACTGGTTGTGAAGTGTCTCCATTTCGCCATATGAAACGTTGAGCGGATTGATCTTCTTTACGAATTCTTATTTGTGAAAACATTTCCCTAATGTCCGCAGCTACTCCGACTTTGTGTTGGCGGAATTGAAATAGTACTGACATAAGCGACTTAGCTTGATCTGGGCCTTTAAGCATGAATTTAAAGATATTCCTTCCACAGATGCTGCGGCGTCAAAAACAATTCGAAGTTTGTCGGGTTTGTGTACTGTTTGTACTGCAAAGTGTGGCAAATACCACACTCTCTGATTGTCATATTTCAGTTCATTTGGAGTAAGCACTCTAGCGTACCCTTTTTGTATATATTTTTCCATTTCGTACTGATATTTACTGGAAAAGTCCTTGTCACGTTGCATTTTCCTTTCGATGCTAAATAATCGCTTTTCAGCCATGACATAGCTATCTGGTAGTTTGACCTTCTCTTTCCAAAGCAATCCTATTTGAAAATGTTTGTCCACACGGACTGTGGTTTTTGCCATTATTTCTTTGGCCCTTGTGTCATCTAAAGATTCTATTTTTGGTAAGTCATTCATACCAAAATTTTCAGATGAAAAATATTCCTTAACAAAAGGTGTAAGTCCTTTGAATTGTTGACTGTAACATGTAAAAAATTCGGTTTCGATACTAACATATTTTTAGTTGGTCCATAAGCTAGCCAGCCAAGTTTCGTCTTAATAACTACTGGATATTGAACTCCATAATCAATTAGTCCAAGATATAAGTTATCGAGTCCAATTATCATGACAGGCTTTGTGTCTATATAATCTTCTATTGGTACGTTATTTAAATGGTTGAAATTATTCTTTAAAAACGACTGCGTTGGTAAGTGTAATCCTTTAATTGTCTGTACATTTTTCAACGTAAAACGCACAGTATTCTTGCTGTCTGCAACTTCAAGACAAACTTTCTTTGACATTTCTATGTTCATGTAATTGTTAAACCATTGTAGAGTTCGGTACCCTTTAACCCTTATTTATCTGCTATATCATTTTCAATCATAGTAATAGCACCTTCGTCAAACATGGCAAATGTTTCTATCTTCCTATTAGGCCCATACAAGTTAACCGGCACAATCTTGAATAGTTGGCTGTCTAAATTGCTAGTAGCTTTACAATTGGCTGTGGCCTAACTGTAACTGCTTCTTTAGCTGTACCTACAAGACATTTATGTAAACGAGTTAAATTCTGTCTATTGTTATACCTGATATCATTTGTAGTGCCATTGAATTCGGCTATAAACAACGGCCATTCTTCAGCAGATCCAGGTCGTAGAGATGCACCGCAGCCATAGTGATGCGGGCTGGTGGTTCATACTGTATGTTGTTTAATTCTCCTTCGAATATTGGCGGCTTTGTTTGTAACAATTCTGATTGTACCTCTTGCCTCGTATTGAACATTTGTGCAACGCGAGCAATATCGTTTTGATTTTGTTGTACGGCTTTAGTCAGGGCGTTTATGCCCGATAACATGGCGGCGATTTCTTCCTTCATATTTATATTGTCTATTTCTCGAACCGTTTTTTCTAAATCCTCAATTTCATCTTCTTCACTCATATTTTTGCGGCTTCTTAAATTATATCTTTTACTCATATAATTGGTTCACTCACGGCGGAAACGAAGTTCGTTCTGCAGTACAGCGATAAGTTCATAGCTATTGGCGTCAGTTTGCGGTGTCATTATACGTGCATGTTAAACTATACATATGAAGGCGGCGAGACAATTTTTTCAATGTTCACATAATTTTACATGTACATATGTACACACCGGTTGGCTACCGCTTATATACATGCATATGTCCGTAAGATCGTTGTCACACGGCGTAGGTGACACGATCCTTAAATTATTTCGTTTTTCATATATGTATGTACATACGACGACAGATTGTATGTACATATCAATTTAACAGCAGCGGCAACACGGCGACTCTTTCAAACTCAGGCGTCAGTTCAAATATGTGTATATGCACATACTTTACATACATATCAAGGCGGCAAGACAATTTACATTTATACATATATGTATAATGTCTGTCGGTATAATGTCTGTCCATATTCATTTGTAACGGCGACCCAGCGAATCTTTTCAACCACGGCGTCCTTTTTAGATGTCACTGTATGTGTGTATTACTGTTCTTGTACGCGAGTTACATACACCGGACAGATCGCACTTAATATTGAGAACACGCTACTATATCGCTATCATAGTTTATAGTAAAATTGAAATTTGTTAAGTTTTTTAATGAATCGATTGTTTATATTTATTACAGTACTTTATTCAATATTTATTTTGAATTTAATTATATATATTTCTCGACGCGGCGATACGAACCGTTCTAATTTTGTCTTTCACTCGTCTCTCTGAGTGAAACTGTAATTTTTATTCCTTTTCTTACCTTACTTAAATCTAACTTCGATAATTAACATAGTAATCGAAGTTTCATTGTGGTTCAACATATCGATAATTACAACGTTACTTTAGATTCAAACTTATATAAATCTTACAGGTATATTACTAATACAGATATACATCGTGACCTTAGTGTACCTACAATTGAGGAAACGATGAGATGCTCTAGCACTAAATACACAAATCGATTGCTAACGCATACAAACCAAGATATGAGATATGCCTACAATAGAAAGCTCAACACGCAGGAGACTGAAGCGGCTCGATCCAACAAACATAATGCATAGATACCTATAAGCCTATACTATAATAACTATACAATAGATTTAATCTAACTGTAAACTTTTCTCTTATTGTCCATATGTATTTATTAGTAGTAATTCTATGGAAATGAATGATGCGATATTCCGCGAAGATTGGGGCAATCGCATGTAGTAAGATGACATAGATTACCAACGTAAATGTATATGAGTACAAATATTGTTTTTTTATTATTTTATTCTAATTATAGTTATTATGATAATTACATATATTACTTTAAGATAGAAATACATTAATGGCATTGGTCATTGAGCGTACAATATGCCCATTATAGTAAAAAAAAATTACTTATTGTTTAAAAAAAAAAGATTGTAAATGTTCAGGGAAATAAATAAAAAAATTAGCAGTAGCTAGCAAACAATTGAATAAAGTTCAAGGGTTAGCTTGTATAGCTATGACAGAGGCTATGTGAACCTGTCCTAGTGCGGCGTTAGATATGCTTTTTTATCCAATGCCGCTGCACCTTTATATGCAACAACAGGCAAACAGAGCCATCATTAGGATAGAAAAGAGTAATAGTGGTAGTAAGGCTTAAATCAAGAATTTAGTAAATGATGTCTTGACGGATGGCCGCCCACTCCTACTATAACCTAGTGAAAATTAAAGGTAGGGCTCAGTGCTTAAGAAAAATGGGAAATATGTTCCTAAACTACAATGTCAAACCAGTAGCAACCAGCTTCTTTACGTCTCCCTAGCAGATGAAGTAACTGGCGCAGGGATTTACTTTGAATTGAATAGGGAAATTCATCAAATTCAAAAAAAAAAATTATGTTGCAGCATTGAGTTCAATTTATGTAACTGTAGATGTCGCATAAACAGGTATTTTGCGTAATAACGAAATATAAATTTTAATGAAATGTGTCTTATAATTACTTATTTATTTCAACTGCATAAAAAGTAAACAGTTACTAACAGATCTAAACTAACGCTTTGTAAAGCCCTACTAGACAAAAAATCACACTAGATCAATACAAGAATTATACAATATTAAAACTTAAGGTACAAGATTCGTAGCTATTCTCGGCTTATAATTAAACAATGTGAAACACGTCTTCAATCAATTGAAACCATTAAGAGTAAACAAATTTCAACTGACCAACCTTCATACTGGCCAACAATCTCGAATTTGTTATTATTATTAAATACTACATAAATTAATTCAGTTGCATTAAAAATATATTAAGACTAAGTTGCTCACTGAAATAGGAGGAAAGTTACGACCACTCAGACCCGTTGGAGGATTTTTGTTTCGTCGCCCAGTTGACCGACTGTGCCTCAACTCACAGCCAGGGAGTCCAAGCAGTCGCAATTACAAATCATAAGATGAAAATGAAATTACAATTTATTGACGTTCAGAATTAAGAACAGATTTCTTTATATAGTTTAAAGAAGAATTGTATATAGCAGAGAGACCGAACTGAATCGTGGCAAGCATAGTTTGTTGTGCAAAATGACAACCATAAACGCGCAATGACAACGCGTAAAGCGTGAAGGAACATTTAAAGAGAGAGATTGCAGTAAATAAGGAGAATCTACTTCCCCACAAAGAATCTTGTGAAGGAAAACGACAAAGAGTATTGACCGTCGAGCAGATAGAGTTGGAAGATCAATAAGTTTCAATCGATCAACATATGGAGGGAGATGTAAATCAGAAGCCCAATTAAGGTTTCTGAGAGCGAATAATAGAAACTGTTTTTAAACAGACTCGATACGATCTTGGTGAATTACATAATATGGGTTCCAACCAATGATGCAAATTCCAAGATCGGACGAACAAGTGATGTGTATAGAAGTTTAGTAGTATAAGGGTCATTAAATTCCTTAGACCCCCGCTTAATAAAGACAAGAACACCTTTAGCTTTATTAACCACTAGCTGTACCCGGCACGCTTTGCTGCGCCCAGTAAAAATTATTTTCATTACACAATATATTCTCCTCATACTCGACTCCAAACACTTCTTTACTTTTTCCAGCAATATTCAAGACCGATAAATAAAAAAACTGTATTATATCTTTTAAATTATGAGACTTTTTTCTCTTTTCTTAACTTGATTACTTCATCCGATGCCATTAACATGTGTAATAAATTTCGTCCCCGTACCTCAAATGGATGCAAAGATATGTTGAATTTTGTTTATCGCTTGTATGGGCGGTGGGGCACTGCCCCCTCCGATTTTGACCAAACATAACACGATTACTTTTCTCGATCCCATTAACATGTGTAATAAATTTCGTCCCCGTACCTCAGATGGATGCAAAGATATGTTGAATTTTGTTTATCGCTTGTATGGGGGGTGGGGCATAGCCCCCTCCGATTTTGACCAAACTTCACACGATTACTTTTCCCAATCCCATTAACATGTGCAATAAATTTTGTCCCCGTAACTCAAATGGATGCAAAGATATGTTGAATTTTGTTTATCATTTGTATGGGGGGGTGGGGCATAGCCCCCTTCCATTTTGTCCAACCTTAACACGATTACTTTTCCCGATCCCATTAACATGTGTAATAAATTTTGTCCCCGTAACTCAAATGGATGCAAAGATATGTTGCATTTTGTTTATCGCTTGTATGGGGGGTGGGACATAGCCTCTACGATTTTGACCAAACTTCACACGATTACTTTTCCCAATCCCATTAACATGTGTAATAAATTTCGTACCCGTACCTCAAATGGATGTAAAGATATGCTGAATTTTGTTTACCGTTTGTATGGAGGGTGAGGCACTGCCCCCTCCGATTTTGACCAAACATAACACGATTACTTCTCTCGATCCCATTAACATGTGTAATAAATTTCGTACCCGTACCTCAGATGAATGCAAAGATATGCTGAATTTTGTTTACCGTTTGTATGGAGGGTGAGGCACTGCCCCCTCCGATTTTGACCAAACATAACACGATTACTTCTCTCGATCCCATTAACATGTGTAATAAATTTCGTCCCCGTACCTCAGATGAATGCAAAGATATGCTGAATTTTGTTTACCGTTTGTATGGAGGGTGGGGCATAGCCCCCTCCGATTTTGACCAAATAGCATTCCTCGATAAATGTACTATCCAACACTGAAAGAATTTTTCAATCGGACCAGCGGTTCCTGAGATTAGCGCGCTCAAGCAAACAAACAAACTCTTCAGCTTTATAATATTAG
>JAWNNP010003345.1:0-14833 GCA_035044805.1 Leucophenga maculata
AAAGATCAATGCTGATAAATCAATACATGTCACATTTACGCTTAGAAGGGATTCATGTCCAAAAGTGCAAATTAATGGAGTTGACATACCTCAAAGTGACTTTGTCAAGTATCAAGGGATACATCTTGACTGCAGGCTAACCTGGAAAGCACACATTAAAGCATAGAAGACACACCTTGCATTAAAAACTAAGTCAAAGCTAAGCCTAGAAAACAAAATTATTTTGTATAAAGCAATGCCAAACCGGTCTGGACGTATGAACTGCAACTTTGGGGTACTAGAAGCAACTCAAATGTAGAAATTATTCAACGCTTTCAAACAAATTGCTTCGAAGCATTGTGAATGCCCCCAATTATGCCATTCACCAAGACTTGAACATACCTTTTGTCAGGGATGAAATAGTCCAAGTCATTCAAAAATACTTAGACAGACTAAAATGGCTAAAAATCTTCTGCATAACACTGGAACTGTGAGGCGGTTGAAAAGATTCCACATCCTTGATTTACCATCCAGATTTTAAAAACTGAACATAATTTGTATATATGTATATGTATAGAAATATAATATTAAGCGTAAGAAGATTCATCTTTCATACCAAAACAGGATAGAACTATACTCGAGAAGCGTGTCTACTTTATTACAACATTTTAGTTCGCATTCGTGTCTGTCTTTCTATCCACATGTCGACCGATCTGTCTCTCTATCTGTCTACCTGTGTGTCTGTCTTAGGTAATCTAATGTTCAACATGATTTTTGCATCGAACAAAATAAAATTTGCTACCTGCAACAGAGCGAGAATCAAAACATTCTCTTTGATTCGCGGAAAACGGATTACTTTATTTATTACATGCAATTTAGTGGGATAAGTTTGGGTTATCCCATTTTATTACAGCAGCTAATTTGTGTAAACTGGACCGTTCGCTAATTGCGGATTGATTACTACCTTAAAACAGATTTCCATCCTGAAACTGTATTTAAAAGCAGCGCAATTTGCAGAGGTCAATCAGTTAAACTATAAACGACAAACCGTCAGGTCCTTAAAGGAAATTTATATTTATTTAAAATGGATCTCGATTACGATTTAGAGTTTGATTTTGATTCTATTTTCGATAAATGCATTGGCACTGGGATTGATTTTATGAAGAAAACTGAGGAAGAGTTATGTGCCTCATTTCAGGAAACTATAGAACTTGAAACTGAGACAACACCACCACCATCACCAACACTACCATCAAAAGAATTTGACCTTCTTTTCAATCAATGCTTTGACAATGCGAAAAAGTTTTTGATGAGAAATGAAAAAGAGTTACGTGCCTCATTTCAGGAAACTATACCAACATCTCCGAACGATGTGGATAATATAGAACGTCAAGATGAGACGCCACTTCGAACACCAACAACATCGAGGCACCACGAAGAGTTACGTGCCTCATCTCCGAGTGATATGGAGAATGTCAAACACCAAGCTGTGGAACCACGACCGCCACCACCACGAGCAAGGCACCACGAAGAGTTACATGCCTCATTTCGGGAAACCATCGCCACATCTCCGAGTGATATGGAGAATGTCCAACGCCAACCTGTGGCACCACGACCAACACCACCAAGAGCAAGGCATCACGAAGAGTTACATGCTTCATTGCAGAAAACCATCCGATCATCTCGGAACGATATGGAGAATGTCCAACGCCAAGTTGTGGCACCACGACCAACACCACCACCACCACGAGCAAGGCACCACGAAGAGTTTCGTGCTTCATTGCAGAAACCCACCCGAACATCTCCGAACGATATGGAGAATGTCCAACGCCAAGTTGTGGCACCACGACCAACACCACCACCACCACGAGCAAGGCACCACGAAGAGTTTCGTGCTTCATTGCAGAAAACCATCCGAACATCTCCGAACGATATGGTGAATGTAACACGTCAAGCTGCAACACAACTTCCACATCTAACACGAATACCACCACCACCACAAGCAAAGCATCAGGAAAAAGCACCGCAAACGTTAATGGAAAACAGGGAAGTGATGCGTCAAAAACAAAAAGAGCAAGTTGGACATCAACCAGCGCGGTCGCTGACAAAGGTAATCCCACTGAAAAAGCCTAGTCCAGTGGGGAAAGTAAGTCCAGAAGGACTTACAGCAAAGCAGCTGGAGGAGGCTGCGCGACGAGCAGTGCCGCATCCAACAGGATCGAAGGCCCAACCATTAGGGAAAGGACTCACAATAAAGCAGCTCGAGGAAGCTGCTCGACGAGCAGTGCCTCATCCAACAGGATCGAAGGCCCAACCACTAGGAAAAGGACTCACAATAAAGCAGCTCGAGGAAGCTGCTCGACGTGCAGTGCCTCAGCCAACACTATCGTCGGCCCAGTCAGTCAGGAAAGTGAGTCCAAAAGGACTCACAACGAAGCAGCTCGAGGAAGCTGCACGACGTGTAGTGCCAACTACGACGGTATCTACAGGACCTTACAACCCAGCTAGATTGCCTTTGGTACAAAATCGAAGAGAGAGCTTGGCGACATCAAACCAACATTGTGGGAAGGCAAAACGTCAAAAAACCATCAAACAGCATTCAATGGCACCCATAGTTCACTAAAAAACCTCTGAGGTTTAAAATGAAAACGATTGTGTCCTTCTAAATAATTTAAGTATTTTAAAAAATTTTAGATTTTAGTTAAATCCATTTCTGTTCTTTAGTTCAGATTATATTGTAACATTTACATTTGTTATTGCTTGGGGTGCCGCTGGGGAGGCGTAATGAAAATATACAGTTTTAAGATTCAAATAACCTTTTTATTTAGGACCACGTCCTGTGTGCAGCAAATGATGTAGAAAAAAACGAGAGCGATTTAATTATGGCGGCCATATACAGGGCTAAAAATGTACATATTTGAATCCGGTACAAAGGATGTTCAAATACGTGTTGTCGATACGCGCAGGCATCGTGGTAGGTTCTAAATAATTCGGTTACATTTTAAAATATAGATTCGATGTCCTTAGATATCAACAACATTTATGTGTATTACAAATCTTATAAATAAAATTTTAAAACATAAACAAAATTATTTTTTTTTTTTAACTGAAATATTAAAGCGTAAATGTGACATGTATTGATTTATCGGCGTTGATCTTTATTTTCCATTTTTTAAGCCAATCCTCTATTAAATTTAGCTGGAATTGAACATATTCATACGCTTCTCTAGTCGAACATTCTTATACACCATAGCACAGTAGACTAAGAAAATAGTGTAAGGCATGAGGTTATTTGAAAGAAGTGCACATTAGTGGGGCAAGTTATTGACTTCCATTCACTTGGGAATGATCGAAATAAGTAAATTTGCAAACGGCTCAAGCAGTTCAGAAACATCCATTGGGATGTTATGCAAGAAGTTGGCCGTAAAATCATTGGAGAACAATACGAAAAAAATGCTTTGCCTATACATTGCTCTCGAATGACTGAAGTCACGACCTACAAGACGCTCATAATCCCGGTTTGGCGCATGACACAGAAGCGTGGACCATAATTGGATTAGATGTAGGGTCTAAACTTCGTGGATGAAACATAACCACAATTGGCACCAGCTC
Organism: Leucophenga maculata; assembly: GCA_035044805.1. Classification (NCBI taxonomy): domain Eukaryota; kingdom Metazoa; phylum Arthropoda; class Insecta; order Diptera; family Drosophilidae; genus Leucophenga; species Leucophenga maculata. The sequence continues at coordinate 3,592 of JAWNNP010003345.1, forward strand.
ACGCCGAACTAAATCGTTTTGAGCGCGTTGCTATATACGGCCATGAGCGAAAAACTTCTGTAAGACCATTTAAGGAAGCAAGCTTAGAATACAGAAGCTAAAGCTAAATTCCCTACCAAGCCTAGCAGATGTATGCAGCATAAGATTAATATGCACGGTGTCCCAATTTCCCTTAACAAGGAGCTACAACATTTCAACTTACGTAGTATGTTCAAATGACTTTCTTGGTTGCTTCTTATAATCCTCCGCCTCTTCGTCCTTCTCATCATCAGTGTAGCTGGTGCTTGAATCATACTTCTTTCCAACACCAGTGTTTTTGTTATTTTTAATCCTCTCTTATGACCCACACTATTTTCGTGACACGTACGCCTAAAATACTGTTTGCTCGATCTGCAGCGAAAACGAACATAAAAAATTGTTTAAGACAATTATTTAGACTCGAATTTTCCTCGGCTTATTGCCATTCGATTCCATGTTTGCAGTGTCTTTGGAAATTTTCACCTTCTTCTTTTTTTCTCTTATATACAACGACTCTATGAGTAATAAAATATTATCCAATGTCTACAAACGTCAACTAAAAGCGACAGCATATTCAAAGAAAATTTGTCTTTCTTTCTTAAAAAAATTGATTTAATTCTGTCATTCTGTTGTTTGTATACTCCAGAATACAGCATTGTGGGTCTCTTAATATAATTGTTGAACCATCAAGCTTTTTTGATGGCGTATGTATTTATTAATATTTCAACATTAATAAATAACAAGAAATGGTTTGTGCATAAATAAAAGACGTTTTATCAATTTAAGTGTTCACAATATATATTTGCGCGCGGCGCCTTGCAATAAAAGGAATTAACGCGGAGCACAATACGCTGACCCGTTGCACGAAATAAATGTATGTATGTATATATGCATGTATGTAGGAGTACGCAAAAAACTCCGCAACAATTAACCGACAATAGCGACAGACTGTGATCGAAAAAAAAAGAAGCAAAAGGGCGATAGTGCGCAGACTATTTAGCCCGAACGAAGTTAGCTAAAATGATCTAAATAACGGAGCGCGTCTTAGAATGTAAATAACGGCGATGCACAAATGATTTGAAAGAAAATGAACAATAATTATGATGCAGTTGCAGTGACTGCGATAGACGCTACAGTGGCGACTGCTGCTCGCCCGAACAATAATCTATATATATAAAAATTAATCTTGTATATATCTATGTATGTTCCTTATAGCAAGCTAAATCATCAAACCGATTGAGCTGAAATTCATAGACGAACTCCAGTTCATTAAGGAAAATGTTCGAGTAAAGTTTGGTCAAAATCGGAGGAGACTGTGCCCCACCCCCCAATACAAGCGATAAACAAAATTCAACATATCTTTGCATCCATCTGAGGTACGGGGATGAAATTTATTACACATGTTAATGGGATCGGGAAAAGTAATCGAGCTATATTTGGTCCAAATCGGATGGGGCTATGCCCCACCCCCCATATAAGCGATAAACAAAATTCAACATATCTTTGCATCCATCTGAGGTACGGGGACGAAATTTATGTACACATGTTAATTGTTTTGCGAGAAGTAATATCGCATCATAAGGGCGATACCCCTCCCATATAAGGGATAAACCACATTCGTCATATTTTTGCATATATTAAGGTACAGTGAAAATTAAAAAATACAATAGTTAGGATCGATTTAGAAAATAACGGATATGCAGGTACAACAAATTTATATTTGGCTATGTAGCATATATGTATACCATTTTTTGTACCTGCCGCTTTGCCCGCTATTTTTTTGTAAATATGTATATGTTGCTACCTGCTCCTTGCATGTTATATGATAGTTTTAATAAAAAGGATAATTAATTAGACCGTAATGGAGTCAGAGGAGACGGTGTTGACAGTCTTTAAGAGAAAGATTCTCCGCCATGATTTTTTGTTCTTTTAGAGTCGGCGATGAGTTAAGGTCCCGTATGAACTGTGAGCTGTAGGAGTTGTTCGATGTGATTGACATAGTCTAGCACATAAAATTTCAATGGCTGCACTCATTCGTATGGATGAAAGAGCTACAGCATGCATGGTGGACATGGGAGTCCAAACTTGACTGAAGGACGATGAAATAGAGAACGACCGGGAACGCATTTGGAATGACCAGCTATCGAGCCAGAGCGAGTTAAGTGAATATGTATAATACTTAGTATTATACATATATTTCTAATGAAAGAATTTAAACACTTTTTAGATTTTACAAAATTATTTTTATTCGACGTGAACGTCAGCACTTGAATCTTAAGACTAACTTATTCTAGTTGATTAACATGTATGGGATTTCGTGAGATAAGGTCTAAGATGGTTTAAGCGTGGGAATTTTAAAGATAAGAATTTTAGTGGATTAGTGTTTGTATTATAAGATAGTCTTCATTTGGGATTATATTAAGTAATGATATCTTCTATTCGTAAAGGGTTAGTATGTGGTTGTGGAAGGTATGTAACTCGCGCACAAGCCTTCAGCAGCTGGTGCGCCTTTGTAAATGCGGCCATGACCGAAAGACGGTTGAAGGACATCTAAGTTAGTAAGTATTTGAGAGTTATCTTTGCTATTAATATATAAATTATGTCAATTAAAATTCTCATAAAGTTTACAAAAATTCTGGATCATATTGTGGGATAGATTTATTATGTCTATACTCTGCACGGGAGTGTACGCAATAACTACTGTGTTTAATGGTGATCGGATGCATAGTGTTGTGCTCTGTAAAGGACATAGAAACATACAGGCACACATACAATCTTTTTATGTGCATATATCGATTCACTTACAGAAAATTGAAATAAAAATCTGAAAGATCCAAGATGCCAAGTTTGAACTTTCGTTAGGAATTTTTACCTCCCAGCTAAAACGTCCCACATAAAATCAATTTTAATATATAATCTTGTAAATAAAATTTTAAGTTGATTCGTTTATCATTTTGAATTTACTTAGTTCTTTTAGTTCAATTTCGGTCGCGCACTGTGTGGCAAACTTGGTAATATTTGTTTCTTGATGTTTTTAACTGATAGAGTACAAAGTTGTATATCCTGGAGAAGCATTGAAACTCTAATTGATATAGACATGTTCATCTGCCCGTCTATCTGGCAAATCATATAAAAAATGAGAAATCGGAGACTATAAAAGATAATGTCATCATATGTAGATTCGTATGCTTTCTTCAGTTAACTTATTTTCAATGCGCCTCCACTTTAAGTGGACGGAACTTACCATACAAACCTACCCCCTCCTTCTAAGAAAAAATGTGTCGTCGCTATAGACTTGTCCGTATGTCTGTATGACTGTCCGTATTAGCATATTTAGACTCTTTTGTTTTCAAGTATTCAAAAAAAGTGTAAGACCCTCTAAAACGAAATTAATACATTCCTGCTTCTTCTTATTTCCTTATTTTATAAAAAAATGTTTGTATTTCTTGCTATTTGAGCAAAAATAAAGCCGAGCTTATTTCAATTCTTATAAAAAGTCTTGATCCGACTGCTGTGATTTGTTTTGTTTTTGCACAATTTTTTCTATTTTTTTTAACTTTAAGAAATTAGAACAATTACAATTGCCTAAAAATTAATTCTTGCATACAACAACAATAATAATAAAAGTACCGCTACGTCACGTGTGAAGACGTCGATGATGATACCGCTATTGCTTAGCAGACTCCAACAACATCAAAACAAAGCAACAAATATTATGCAGCGCTGAGTAATGACACGCAAATCGTGGAAATAAGTGAAGATGAGGACAACAACAACACCAATTCGACTACAAGGGCTGATATTGAAGATTCTGCTAAACCATCACCAATATTTCTATCTGACGTCAGTCTCGTATTAACAGCATTTTAAAATATATTTCAGCCAAGATATGTAAACAGGAATATAGCTATAAGTCACAAAGTGATGGACATGTCCGAGTTATGGTGACAGTTGGAATAGGAATATTTAATATTAAATTTCATACATTTCAACTAAAACAAGTTGTAAATGCAAATCATCCGGACGGTAGAGCTCATGGAGGCGCCGCAGTAATAGTGAAAACTGGACAAAACTATAAAGTGCTGGATTGTGTAGTGGATAGCGCCATTGAAGCTGCGAGCATAGAAGTTCAATGTATGCACAAATATTTAACAGTGACAGCGGTTTATTTTCCCCCGAAGATTTTCGATAAAATCGTCTGAATATGATAAATTCTTTAATTCTCTAGGTTCAACGTTTATTGCTGGCGGTGACTTTAACGCTAAACATCACTGGTGGGGTTCTAGATTAATAAATCCAAAGGGCAGAGAGCTATACAAGTGTTTGAATAATAACAGATTTAGTACCTTATCAACAGGAAAACCCACATATTGGCCTACCGATAGTAGAAAAACTCCTGGACTGCGTTGTATATACAGGATTAAGCCAACAACATTTACACAGAGAAAGATATGGTCTGAGCTCCGACCACTCTCCTTTTATTGTCACATATGCAGCTGTAGTACACGGCAAAGAGAGATCATATAGAATTATTACGAATTCGACAAATGTACCAGCATTCATGTCAAGGACTAGCTTGAAACTAAGAAACTAAGAAATGAAAACACGACAAACTATTTGAGACAACTGGATCCCATTTCAGGAAGTGGACAGCATAACCTCTGGAGAGCCAAAAAGTATCTCAAGCGACCCAAACAGAGGAGCGTTGTTATTATAAATAACAATGGTGAATGGTGCAGATCTGATGTTGATAAAGCTGACGCTTTCGCCAGCCACTTGCAGACAGTCTTTCAGTTTATGAAGATGAAGTGTTAAACTTTCTTCAGCCCCCTTGTCATACCGTCCTATTAGCTTGCTGGTATTTGAGAAAATACTTTTAAGAGGAATATTACCAAACCTGCACGAACACACCATTGTACCAAAACATTAGTTTGGACCCAGAAGACACCACGGTACACCTGAGCAATGTCACAGGATTGTCAATACAATATTTGATGCTTTTGAGGAGAAACAATATTGTACGGCCGTATTTCTTGACATCCAGCAAGCATTCGATAGAGTTAGGCATCCTAGTATTCTCTACAAAATAAAAAATCTGCTTCCTGCGCCATATTTTCTTTTTTTGAGGTGCTACCTTACTGATCGCTGCTTCTATGTTCAGCAACAAAGTGGATCATCTGCCCTACATCGTATTAGGTCAGGTGTCCCACAATGAAGTGTATTGGGTCCGGTACTTTACACTTTATTTACATCGGATATACCTACTACATATGATGTGAAAGTAGCAACGTACGCTGACGATACTGCGATCTTCGCTGTAAGTGATGATCCTAGAGAAGCGTCTGAACATATTCAAAAAAAAAAAGGAAAATAAAGATCAATGCTGATAAATATACATGTCACATTTACGCTTTAATATTTCAGTTGAAAAAAAAATAATTTTGTTTATGTTTTAAAATTTTATTTATAAGATTTGTAATACACATAAATGTTGTTGATATCTAAGGACATCGAATCTATATTTTAAAATGTAACCGAATTAATTAGAGCCTTCAATTATGTACATTTTTAGCCCTGTATATGGCCGCCATAATTAAATCGCTCTCGTTTTTTTCTACATCATTTGCTGCACACAGGACGTGGTCCTAAATAAAAAGGTTATTTGAATCTTAAAACTGTATATTTTCATTACGCCTCCCCAGCGGCACCCCAAGCAATAACAAATGTAAATGTTACAATATAATCTGAACTAAAGAACAGAAATGGATTTAACTAAAATCTACAATTTTTTAAAATACTTAAATTATTTAGAAGGACACAATCGTTTTCATTTTAAACCTCAGAGGTTTTTTAGTGAACTATGGGTGCCATTGAATGCTGTTTGATGGTTTTTTGACGTTTTGCCTTCCCACAATGTTGGCTTGGTGTCGCCAAGCTCTCTCTTCGATTTTGTACCAAAGGCAATCTAGCTGGGTTGTAAGGTCCTGTAGATACCGTCGTAGTTGGCACTACACGTCGTGCAGCTTCCTCGAGCTGCTTCGTTGTGAGTCCTTTTGGACTCACTTTCCTGACTGACTGGGCCGACGATAGTGTTGGCTGAGGCACTGCACGTCGAGCAGCTTCCTCGAGCTGCTTTATTGTGAGTCCTTTTCCTAGTGGTTGGGCCTTCGATCCTGTTGGATGAGGCACTGCTCGTCGAGCAGCTTCCTCGAGCTGCTTTATTGTGAGTCCTTTCCCTATTGGTTGGGCCTTCGATCCTGTTGGATGAGGCACTGCTCGTCGCGCAGCCTCCTCCAGCTGCTTTGCTGTAAGTCCTTCTGGACTTACTTTCCCCACTGGACTAGGCTTTTTCAGTGGGATTACCTTTGTCAGCGACCGCGCTGGTTGATGTCCAACTTGCTCTTTTTGTTTTTGACGCATCACTTCCCTGTTTTCCATTAACGTTTGCGGTGCTTTTTCCTGCTGCTTTGCTTGTGGTGGAGGTGGTCTTCGTGTTAGATGTGGAAGTTGTGTTGCAGCTTGACGTGTTGCATTCACCATATCGTTCGGAGATGTTCGGATGGGTTTCTGCAATGAAGCACGAAACTCTTCGTGGTGTCTTGCTCGTGGTGGTGGTGGTGTTGGTCGTGGTGCCACAACTTGGCGTTGGACATTCTCCATATCGTTCGGAGATGTTCGGGTGGGTTTCTGCAATGAAGCACGGAACTCTTCGTGGTGCCTTGCTCGTGGTGGTGGTGGTGTTGGTCGTGGTGCCACAACTTGGCGTTGGACATTCTCCATATCGTTCCGAGATGTTCGGATGGTTTTCTGCAATGAAGCATGTAACTCTTCGTGATGCCTTGCTCGTGGTGGTGGTGGTGTTGGTCGTGGTGCCACAACTTGGCGTTGGACATTCTCCATATCGTTCCGAGATGATCGGATGGTTTTCTGCAATGAAGCATGTAACTCTTCGTGATGCCTTGCTCTTGGTGGTGTTGGTCGTGGTGCCACAGCTTGGTGTTTGACATTCTTCATATCACTCGGAGATGAGGCACGTAACTCTTCGTGGTGCCTCGATGTTGTTGGTGTTCGAAGTGGCGTCTCATCTTGACGTTCTATATTATCCACATCGTTCGGAGATGTTGGTATAGTTTCCTGAAATGAGGCACGTAACTCTTTTTCATTTCTCATCAAAAACTTTTTCGCATTGTCAAAGCATTGATTGAAAAGAAGGTCAAATTCTTTTGATGGTAGTGTTGGTGATGGTGGTGGTGTTGTCTCAGTTTCAAGTTCTATAGTTTCCTGAAATGAGGCACATAACTCTTCCTCAGTTTTCTTCATAAAATCAATCCCAGTGCCAATGCATTTATCGAAAATAGAATCAAAATCAAAATCAAACTCTAAATCGTAATCGAGATCCATTTTAAATAAATATAAATTTCCTTTAAGGACCTGACGGTTTGTCGTTTATAGTTTAACTGATTGACCTCTGCAAATTGCGCTGCTTTTAAATACAGTTTCAGGATGGAAATCTGTTTTAAGGTAGTAATCAATCCGCAATTAGCGAACGGTCCAGTTTACACAAATTAGCTGCTGTAATAAAATGGGATAACCCAAACTTATCCCACTAAATTGCATGTAATAAATAAAGTAATCCGTTTTCCGCGAATCAAAGAGAATGTTTTGATTCTCGCTCTGTTGCAGGTAGCAAATTTTATTTTGTTCGATGCAAAAATCATGTTGAACATTAGATTACCTAAGACAGACACACAGGTAGACAGATAGAGAGACAGATCGGTCGACATGTGGATAGAAAGACAGACACGAATGCGAACTAAAATGTTGTAATAAAGTAGACACGCTTCTCGAGTATAGTTCTATCCTGTTTTGGTATGAAAGATGAATCTTCTTACGCTTAATATTATATTTCTATTTATACATATATACAAATTATGTTCAGTTTTTAAAATCTGGATGGTAAATCAAGGATGTGGAATCTTTTCAACCGGCTCACAATTCCAGTGTTATGCAGAAGATTTTTAGCCCTTTTAGTCTGTCTAAGTATTTTTGAATGACTTGGACTATTTCATCCCTGACAAAAGGTATGTTCAAGTCTTGGTTAATGGCATAATTGGGGGCATTCACAATGCTTCGAAGCAATTTGTTTGAAAGCGTTGAATAATTTCTACATTTGAGTTGCTTCTAGTACCCCAAAGTTGCAGTTCATACGTCCAGACCGGTTTGGCATTGCTTTATACAAAATAATTTTGTTTTCTAGGCTTAGCTGTGACTTAGTTTTTAATGCAAGGTGTGTCTTTTTTGCTTTAATGTGTGCTTTCCAGGTTAGCCTGCAGTCAAGATGTATCCCTTGATACTTGACAAAGTCACTTTGAGGTATGTCAACTCCATTAATTTGCACCTTTGGACATGAATCCCTTCTAAGCGTAAATGTGACATGTATTGATTTATCAGCATTGGTTTTTATTTTCCTTTTTTTTTGAATATGTTCAGACGCTTCTCTAGGATCATCACTTACAGCTAAGATCGCAGTATTGTCAGCTTATGTTGCTATTTTCACATCATCTGTAGTAGGTATATCCGATGTAAATAAAGTGTAAAGTACCGCACCCAATACACTTCATTGTGGGACACCTGACCTAATGAGATGTAGGGCAGATGATCCACTTTGTTGCGGAACATAGAAGCAGCGATCAGTAAGGTAGCACATCAGAAAAAGAAAATCTGACGCAGGAAGCAGATTTTTTATTTTGTAGAGAATACTAGGATGCCAAACTCTTTCGAATGCTTGCTGGATGTCAAGAAATACGGCCATACAATATTGTTTCTCCTCAAAAGCATCAAATATTGTATTGACAATCCTGTGACATTGCTCATGTGTACCGTAGTGTCTTCTGGGTCCAAACTAATGTTTTGGTACAATGGTGTGTTCGTGCAGGTTTGGTAATATTCCTCTTAAAAGTATTTTCTCAAATACCAGCAAGCTAATAGGACGGTATGACAAGGGGGCTGAAGAAAGTTTAACACTTCATCTTCATAAACTGAAAGACTGTCTGCAAGTGGCTGGCGAAAGCGTCAGCTTTATCAACATCAGATCTGCACCATTCACCATTGTTATTTATAATAACAACGCTCCTCTGTTTGGGTCGCTTGAGATACTTTGCGGCTCTCCAGAGGTTATGCTGTCCACTTCCTGAAATGGGATCCAGTTGTCTCAAATAGTTTGCCGTGTTTTCATTTCTTCGTCCAGGAGTTTTTCTACTATATGTGGGTTTTCCTGTTGATAAGGTACTAAATCTGTTATTATTCAAACACTTGTATAGCTCTCTGCCCTTTGGATTTATTAATCTAGAACCCCACCAGTGATGTTTAGCGTTATAGTCACCGCCAGCAATAAACGTTGAACCTAGAGAATTAAAGAATTTATCTTATTCAGACGATTTTATCGAAAATCTTCGGGGGAAAATAAACCGCTGTCACTGTTAAATATTTGTGCATACATTGAACTTCTATGCTCGCAGCTTCAATGGCGCTATCCACTACACAATCCAGCACTTTATAGTTTTGTCCAGTTTTTACTATTACAGCCTCCATGAGCAGAAAAACACCTCACAAATAAATACAATTTCCTAGTTCTGAGAGGCTGAGGGCACTGTAGACGCTGGTGCTTTAACCCGCCTGATGGGGCTGTGGCCTCCGTGAAGCTGCTTATTGTGTGCCTCTCCACAGTTCATTCAACGATACTTGCTCGTGTAGTCCCTCGCCGCATGATCGTGTGAGAGGAAGCTCATGCCCAAACACTCCGGGCGCTTTTGTAGAGGGTGGTCGCCTACGCACACGCGGCAAACCACAACTCTTTGTTGCTTCTCCATCTCGATAGATGCTGTAAAGAATCTCATTTTTTGAAGCAAACAAAAAGTTAAGAAATGATCGAATAAAATAAGTAGCTTAACAACAGGACGCGTAATCGCACCACGCCCTATTTTTATATCAGCTCGTCTGACTTTTTTGTCCCTCCCTGCGTACGTTACAAAAATGCGACCTAACCGACATTTATTCGGGAGGAGATTTTTCTCGCGGTTTGCCACAATATGTCCGACCTCTAAATTCGGTTGTTGGTACTTCCACAAAAATCTCAAAAACAAACAAGCTCCATAAGCTTTTTCAGAAACGTCTGAATAGCCATGGAACAGAAATGAAGCCAGAGGGGAGAAATTCACACAATGAGGAATTTGGATATATTTTATACGCACATCTTCCTCGCAAAAAGTTATCCATGATTGCTGTGTAGATGCAGACATACAGTCGTCACAATTCATCTTCTCCAACCCAATTTTTGGCAATAAAATTTTGGTGGAAACGACTTTTGGGGCTAACCTGCATGCCGGATCAAACAACTTAGCGACTGACAAGCAAAAAATTTACAGAAAAAAGTCGCTTCTTCATGATTCGCAGTCCACTTTCGCATTGAAAACCCTGCTGGATTCAATGCTACTATCAGCTTAACACGTGAGCGAATAGCAGTGGCTACATCATGAGCACCAGCAAGTGCATCATGCACATACACCATCGAGCGCAGACTCTCTGCCGCTAGCGGATATTTATCCTGGACGTCATCTGCCAAACGACGTAAAGTCCGAACAATTGACATCAAATGTGACCGTAGTCAACGCGAAGTTTTCAATTTCAGCTTTATCAGACGAACGAAAAACAATTCTCTGCTAAGCTGAATTACTTTTCTCCACGAAAAAAGTAGGGGTGCTTTCCGGTTTTAAATATGTATAATGAGTTAAATTATGTCGCTCATTGAAATCTAGGGGGGTTAACTTATAAATGGGCTGCAAGGTCAAACACTCATTAACTTCCTCATCATAATTAAACTCTGAGATCCGGAGTAGTGCAGTCTCATTACGCATGAACTGCTTTAGCGCTACAGAGCGTGAAGCTCCTAGAGGCTGCTCACACTAATAGTTAGGGCGAATAGGAAGAGTGACCACATGTTTCTTGTCACTATCGCTTTGAGTGGTGTTGACGAAATTTCGTTCATAGAACTCGTCCTCAACACTCTGAAGAGCCCTACTGGGAATGGTCTCTAATTGCTGACCCAAGCTAAACTTTGTAAAACAGGATACAATTGAATTCGTATTGCACCTGGTGGGGGGAGAGAGTGGACCAGCAAGAATCCACCCAAAAACAGTTTGTTGAGCCAGCAATGTAACCAAAATAT
>JAWNNP010003346.1:0-58095 GCA_035044805.1 Leucophenga maculata
TCGTATTGAACTGGTCTGAACTTTGACCTTTTGTTTGTTTTTTATATTGTGGTGTTTTTAAATTATGTAAATTTCATAATATAAAGTTTTTGTGCACAGTTAAGTGCGTAGCACAATTTTAGTCGTAGCTGAGATTATTTTTTGCGATATTTATTAAATCTCGGAAAAATAATCAGTCGGCCGCAACGGAGCGTTAGTAAAACACGTCCGTTCGTTACGATTGTACTTGAAGAATAGCAAATAGAATAGAAAAAATGCAAGCAAGAGAGAAGATGCCGGTAATTATCTTTTCTCTATTAACATTTGTTATTGTAATAACCCCCCACCACCTTTTGCATATATTTTGTTTCTTTTTAATCGCTTGCATTTGAAAGTTCAGTTGCAATTTCGTCACCGCGCCTTCAACTCGATCGTGTTAGGTCTCTGCCACGGTGGGCAGAGCTAATATTTTTGTTAGTGGTTTTATGCTCCAACTAAATTGTGTTGTTGGACGCATTTATATACTTTTAGTTTGTATTATTATTTAGTGAAAATAATAAATTATAATAAGTGGTGCGACGTGGCACCATATAGTGAACATTAGTTAATTGTGCACATATTCTAAATAAACTTACATATATATTAAAACGAAAGCAAAGGCGAGTGTTTTCATTACCAAACAAGAAAAACAGTGTTCATTGAAGAAGGACTAACCAGCCGTGATTGCTTTTGGAACGGCTGCGGATTATTAGTGGTTTTATTTCTTTTTGGCTTACTGGATCAATTGCAGGACTATAAGTTGGTGTGTATATAAAGCATCTTATATGCATCAATGCTGTGCGGATTATTTTCTTTTACAGGGATTGAACCCAGCACCGCTAGCGACTAGTTCGCTAGTTCAGCTAAGGTGACGACGTCGCTGAAGCTGGAGATTTTGGTTGACTGGTTACGCCGGTGAACAAACAGCTACCTTGATAGACAACGACAGCTTGTTATTGGCAGATAGGAGCCACGTTCTTTTTCATCTTTGCTACGGACCGTTGGCTGAACCATAGTTGTTTGTCTAGCAAATGTTACCTTTTTGTTCAAGACAATACCAAGTTATTTGTAGGCAGGCTTTTGTTGAAGAGGTGAGACTAGCATTGATATGTCTGAACAAGTGCCTCTTTTATTATTGAAGGTTACGCTTTAAATTCTTAAACTTTCTCCGGAGGCCAGCGTGCCACACCCTATCGAAGGCTTGCTGGATGTCCATGAACACCGCTACTGCTTACTTTTTTGTTCCATGGCTTCCGAAGTTGACCAGATGGAGGATACGTTACGGGGTTCCATGACGTTTCTGAAAACCAAACTACCATTTTGGGAACACCTGTGCCACACCCTCTATCTACATTATCCGGTCCAGAATGATTCTCTCAAACATTTTTGCCAGTGCAGGGAGAGGACTAATAGGCGACTCCCTGCAATGTCAAAAATATGTCCTCTAGATTGCTAGCGAAGATCTCGGCATTCTGCTCGCTGGTATTACACCATCCTCCTCTTGGATCCTTTAATGGACTTCTCGCAGTACCTTGTCTCTTGAAGCGGTTTGTTAATTTCCAAAGCGAGTAATTGGAGTCTGCGTTATGGCTCGCGTTGTCCAGCATAACACCCATTTAGTGTTGTCTGCTTCTCGCAAGAACCTTTTCGCCAGTCTGTTATATATTCGCCAAATGCGAATGACTCCTGTCCTGGCGTACTCTCTTCTTACCCTTCTTTTCAGGCAAAGGAGAGCGGCAGCAATAGGAGGCAACTGTGCTCCGTGGTGTTGGTTTGAAATGAATGTGGTCCTCGAGGGAGCTTTTGCTGCTGTGTATTCTATGTTACTCGCGAGCAATGAAACTGCGTCTTCAACATCCTCAGGACCATGTTTTTCCGTGTTGAGGTTTATTCTGTTGTCCAGTTCTGCTCTGAAGACTTCAACAGAAGAGCCAGGTAGGAGAAGCCGATCTCTGCGGGGCTTGTATAGGGCCGAGTGGAGCAATGTGGCCATTATTGGTAAATGATCAAATGTAAGATTAAAAAGCCTATCAACGAAAAGTCTATTAGAATCAACACCGTTGAATAAATAAAATCCAACGCTGTCGGCGTGAGCTGAGTATTGTACGAATAGAACGTTGGATCTTCGGTTGCTAGTACTTGACAAGTGCTACTGACTAATGCTTCTTGCAGTCGCTTACCTCGCGCGGTTTTTAAGTATATAGACGCGCATTCCATTGCTTGCGCTTTTTTAATTGTTTGTGCGTGTGTCACTCAGCTGTTTGCAATCAACAACGGTGTTTGTTGTTGTTTTGCAATTTTTTGATTCTCGTTCTTTTCGTTAGAACAGAGCTGCAGCACTATACGTTAAAGTTGTTGTTGCTAATAACGTTAATAAAATAAAAATTCTGTTTGATTGTTTACAGTGCGACCAAAAATTATTGTGCAAAATTTAATATTGAAACTTTAAGTATTTTTCTCTTTGAAGAATAAATAAATTAAAGTGCATATATGTTCTATATTTTTTGCGCAAATTAATAGAAACATTCGTTTATTTAGTTTTATTTTCTTCGTTTGTTTGGAAACCCAAATAAAGTTAATAAAATTAATTAAATAAATTTTTGGTTGCTGCTGTTGTTCGCATAATTTATAGCAACGCGGTTGTGTTTGAAAGCGTTTGCTTATAGGAGTTATGGCGAGGAAAAAGCAAGGTAAAGGAATTAGAAGAAGCAACAACAACAGTAGGCAGATTTAAACAAAGTGCGTTGATTTTAGCAATTTTATTTGAAGTTTTGAATTTTGCAATAATTAAATTCAAGTGCGATATTTTCGTGCACACATTTGTTTTACGAACCAATGATTAATAGTTTCCCGTGCATGAAGAATTTTGTAATATGTTACAATGGCATCTATGAATATATTTAATAGTTGCGTAGAGCATTTATTACCATTTGAATTAGAAGCTAACAGAATTCCAAATTGTGAGTTTTCCTTAGAAGATCAAGACAACGAGCTAAAGAAACGCTGGAAAGCCGTTAAATCAGCATACAATGATAGTGTGGGTACGGTTCCCAGTGATGAGGATGGGGACCGACAGTTCAGAGACATGTTGACGCGATACAATTTGTGCTTTCGAACCTTTGCACGCGGTTGTAGCCAGATTCGTAAGACTATTCAAAATTTTAAGAGTAATCCGCCGGTACATACTTTTGAGCCAAATAATAGTATGTCACCTGTGCCTTCTGCAGATGCAGTCAAGGCAAAAAGCAATGAGATTCGGTGCAAGTTGTGCATTGGGTATCGACATCTTTTTAGACAATGTCCAAAGTTCGAAATGTTTCTCTAGTTCGCACTTAGGTAAAAATTGTACTAAAAGAAATAATTGTGTATTTTGTAAAGGAGAGCACAACATATTGTTGCACAAGGATTCAGATAAGTCATCCGATTTGGTAACAACAAATATTTCGAAGCCAATTGCTGTTTCGCAGCAACTACCCATGACAATAAGTCAGCCGTGTCTCTCTTTTTCTGAGCGGAGTGATGTTGATAGTCTAATAGGTTTTGATGCGATAGTTGGTGGAAAAACTACGCAGGCCTGTTTAGACATGGATATCAATATTGCTAGGGTTGAAATTAAATATTTCAACAAATAGTACGGTCAGTTTGGAAAGCCAAGTGTCTAGAACTGAGAATCATAGTACAGGTGTTGAGAATCTAAATAGAGGTTTTGATGCGATAGTTGGTGGGAAAACTATGCAGGCCTGTGTAGACATGGATATCGACATCGTTAAGGAGAGGAAGGAGTATGGGTCTCAAAAGTGTATTGCAGACCCAGCACCTTTAAGAAGTTCGACAAATAGTTTAGTCAGAATGGAGGAACAAGTGCCCAAAATTGAGAAAAGCAGTACAGGTGTTGAGGATGGACGACTTCGATTGGAACAAGTCGATCTTGAAAAACACAAAGCCAATTTGCCAATTTGGAACAATAGGCAAAATAAGTTGAATAGTGAGAACGAGTTTCAGGGTTCTGCTATAGTGGAAAAAACAAGTATATGGGAACACAGGGTTATAAAAGTCGATGCACACAGAAAAGTTTTTGTTGATCGACTTGAAAAAGAAAAGCAAGCTGAGAGGTTTACTCTAGGTTGTGATGAGATAGTTTGTGGAGAAACTTCTCAGGCCTATTGTAGTATTACTCCTGTGCAGGATGTGGACAATTTTGTTACAGGTTTTGATGAGGCAGTTTATAGAAAAACTACTCAGGCCTTTTTAGAGTTAGGTCACGTGCAGCCTAGGTTAAAAATGCACACAGATCAAAGCTTAACTAACCGTGTGATAAAAGAAAAGGGAATGTTTCCATACAGATGGTGTGGAGCCACTTTTCTTTTATATATTTGCAGGGACAGACCTCCAGAGCAGCAATGGTAAAAATCGTGCACATCGGACAGCTCGTCGGCACGTGCACCTGGACGAACAACGGCACCAAGTTTGGGTATACCAGCGCGAGAACTCCAAACTTGGTGGCCTAGTGCACATCGATCGGGTTTGGCAACGGTGAAAAGGGCTCATCTGCAAAAAGTGTGGCGCGTATGGAGTTTAATGAAGTCACGCGTAGTGCGCGCCACACGTCGAGATGGAGGGAGATGCCACTTGACGCGGATTAAGAGTCGAGCCTTACAGGACTCCAACCAGGGTACGCTTGGTCCTCGACGTATTCATCCGTTCGATGCTCGTGAACGGATTCGCACGTCTTGGTGCGAGGCACTTCGAGGCGGAGGGAGACGCCACTCGACGCTGAGTAAGAGTCAAGCCTTACGGGACTCCAACCAAGGTGCGCTAGGTTTTCGGCGTGTGCATCCGTATCAGGCGTATATGGATATCGCTCGCATAACTAGTCCCACTTCAATGGTCAGTGGAGCAGCTGTCTTCTGCAAACAAAGTTTGCAGTCTTGCTGATGGTGTCGTCGGGGCAAAGTGAGCCTAAAGTTGCCCGACAGCAGAAACCACACAAATGGTGTGGAAATTACCGTGGTGCCACAGTTGGCACGCAGTGTACCGTCGAGGTAGGTCGAACTAGAGCGTTTAACGCATCTCCGGTACCGGCAGTTGGTCGACCCCAGCTTTTACGAGGCTGGTAGAATCGGATCGAGAATTAATGATACGCGAGGATCCAGATATTCCTAAACAACAATCGGCGCAGCACCAACGCTATCAATTTGAGCGTCCAGTAGCAGTTGGTCCAGGAGATCTGATCATCTATAACCGCAGATTCAGCATATATTTATAACATATTTTATAAGATTAATAGATGTAATAATTTTGTTAAGTTTTTTGCTGCGTAGCTGCAAGGTGGGCGGAATGTTTATGCCGCGAATGTCAATAATGGGTTAAGTTATTTTTCTGAAGTTGTACAATAGCCAATAGAATAGAAAAAATGCAAGCAAGAGAGAAGATGCGGGTAATTATCTTCTCTCTATTAACATTTGTTATTGTAATAACCCCCCACCACATTTTGAATATATTTTTTTTATTTTGTTTCTTTTTAATCGCTTGCATTAGAAAGTTCAGTTGCAATTTCGTCACCGCGCCTTCAACTCGATCGTGTTAGGTCTCTGCCACGGTGGGCAGAGCTAATATTTTTGTTAGTGGTTTTATGCTCCAACTAAATTGTGTTGTTGGACGCATTTATATACTTTTAGTTTGTATTATTATTTAGTGAAAATAATAAATTATAATAAGTGGTGCGACGTGGCACCATATAGTGAACATTAGTTAATTGTGCACATATTCTAAATAAACTTACATATATATTAAAACGAAAGCAAAGGCGAGTGTTTTCATTACCAAACAAGAAAAACAGTGTTCATTGAAGAAGGACTAACCAGCCGTGATTGCTTTTGGAACGGCTGCGGATTATTAGTGGTTTTATTTCTTTTTGGCTTACTGGATCAATTGCAGGACTATAAGTTGGTGTGTATATAAAGCATCTTATATGCATCAATGCTGTGCGGATTATTTTCTTTTACAGGGATTGAACCCAGCACCGCTAGCGACTAGTTCGCTAGTTCAGCT
This sequence comes from Leucophenga maculata, assembly GCA_035044805.1. Classification (NCBI taxonomy): domain Eukaryota; kingdom Metazoa; phylum Arthropoda; class Insecta; order Diptera; family Drosophilidae; genus Leucophenga; species Leucophenga maculata. The sequence goes on from JAWNNP010003346.1 coordinate 6,070, forward strand.
AAGGTGACGACGTCGCTGAAGCTGGAGATTTTGGTTGACTGGTTACGCCGGTGAACAAACAGCTACCTTGATAGACAACGACAGCTTGTTATTGGCAGATAGGAGCCACGTTCTTTTTCATCTTTGCTACGGACCGTTGGCTGAACCATAGTTGTTTGTCTAGCAAATGTTACCTTTTTGTTCAAGACAATACCAAGTTATTTGTAGGCAGGCTTTTGTTGAAGAGGTGAGACTAGCATTGATATGTCTGAACAAGTGCCTCTTTTATTATTGAAGGTTACGCTTTAAATTCTTAAACTTTCTCCGGAGGCCAGCGTGCCACACCCTATCGAAGGCTTGCTGGATGTCCATGAACACCGCTACTGCTTACTTTTTTGTTCCATGGCTTCCGAAGTTGACCAGATGGAGGATACGTTACGGGGTTCCATGACGTTTCTGAAAACCAAACTACCATTTTGGGAACACCTGTGCCACACCCTCTATCTACATTATCCGGTCCAGAATGATTCTCTCAAACATTTTTGCCAGTGCAGGGAGAGGACTAATAGGCGACTCCCTGCAATGTCAAAAATATGTCCTCTAGATTGCTAGCGAAGATCTCGGCATTCTGCTCGCTGGTATTACACCATCCTCCTCTTGGATCCTTTAATGGACTTCTCGCAGTACCTTGTCTCTTGAAGCGGTTTGTTAATTTCCAAAGCGAGTAATTGGAGTCTGCGTTATGGCTCGCGTTGTCCAGCATAACACCCATTTAGTGTTGTCTGCTTCTCGCAAGAACCTTTTCGCCAGTCTGTTATATATTCGCCAAATGCGAATGACTCCTGTCCTGGCGTACTCTCTTCTTACCCTTCTTTTCAGGCAAAGGAGAGCGGCAGCAATAGGAGGCAACTGTGCTCCGTGGTGTTGGTTTGAAATGAATGTGGTCCTCGAGGGAGCTTTTGCTGCTGTGTATTCTATGTTACTCGCGAGCAATGAAACTGCGTCTTCAACATCCTCAGGACCATGTTTTTCCGTGTTGAGGTTTATTCTGTTGTCCAGTTCTGCTCTGAAGACTTCAACAGAAGAGCCAGGTAGGAGAAGCCGATCTCTGCGGGGCTTGTATAGGGCCGAGTGGAGCAATGTGGCCATTATTGGTAAATGATCAAATGTAAGATTAAAAAGCCTATCAACGAAAAGTCTATTAGAATCAACACCGTTGAATAAATAAAATCCAACGCTGTCGGCGTGAGCTGAGTATTGTACGAATAGAACGTTGGATCTTCGGTTGCTAGTACTTGACAAGTGCTACTGACTAATGCTTCTTGCAGTCGCTTACCTCGCGCGGTTTTTAAGTATATAGACGCGCATTCCATTGCTTGCGCTTTTTTAATTGTTTGTGCGTGTGTCACTCAGCTGTTTGCAATCAACAACGGTGTTTGTTGTTGTTTTGCAATTTTTTGATTCTCGTTCTTTTCGTTAGAACAGAGCTGCAGCACTATACGTTAAAGTTGTTGTTGCTAATAACGTTAATAAAATAAAAATTCTGTTTGATTGTTTACAGTGCGACCAAAAATTATTGTGCAAAATTTAATATTGAAACTTTAAGTATTTTTCTCTTTGAAGAATAAATAAATTAAAGTGCATATATGTTCTATATTTTTTGCGCAAATTAATAGAAACATTCGTTTATTTAGTTTTATTTTCTTCGTTTGTTTGGAAACCCAAATAAAGTTAATAAAATTAATTAAATAAATTTTTGGTTGCTGCTGTTGTTCGCATAATTTATAGCAACGCGGTTGTGTTTGAAAGCGTTTGCTTATAGGAGTTATGGCGAGGAAAAAGCAAGGTAAAGGAATTAGAAGAAGCAACAACAACAGTAGGCAGATTTAAACAAAGTGCGTTGATTTTAGCAATTTTATTTGAAGTTTTGAATTTTGCAATAATTAAATTCAAGTGCGATATTTTCGTGCACACATTTGTTTTACGAACCAATGATTAATAGTTTCCCGTGCATGAAGAATTTTGTAATATGTTACAATGGCATCTATGAATATATTTAATAGTTGCGTAGAGCATTTATTACCATTTGAATTAGAAGCTAACAGAATTCCAAATTGTGAGTTTTCCTTAGAAGATCAAGACAACGAGCTAAAGAAACGCTGGAAAGCCGTTAAATCAGCATACAATGATAGTGTGGGTACGGTTCCCAGTGATGAGGATGGGGACCGACAGTTCAGAGACATGTTGACGCGATACAATTTGTGCTTTCGAACCTTTGCACGCGGTTGTAGCCAGATTCGTAAGACTATTCAAAATTTTAAGAGTAATCCGCCGGTACATACTTTTGAGCCAAATAATAGTATGTCACCTGTGCCTTCTGCAGATGCAGTCAAGGCAAAAAGCAATGAGATTCGGTGCAAGTTGTGCATTGGGTATCGACATCTTTTTAGACAATGTCCAAAGTTCGAAATGTTTCTCTAGTTCGCACTTAGGTAAAAATTGTACTAAAAGAAATAATTGTGTATTTTGTAAAGGAGAGCACAACATATTGTTGCACAAGGATTCAGATAAGTCATCCGATTTGGTAACAACAAATATTTCGAAGCCAATTGCTGTTTCGCAGCAACTACCCATGACAATAAGTCAGCCGTGTCTCTCTTTTTCTGAGCGGAGTGATGTTGATAGTCTAATAGGTTTTGATGCGATAGTTGGTGGAAAAACTACGCAGGCCTGTTTAGACATGGATATCAATATTGCTAGGGTTGAAATTAAATATTTCAACAAATAGTACGGTCAGTTTGGAAAGCCAAGTGTCTAGAACTGAGAATCATAGTACAGGTGTTGAGAATCTAAATAGAGGTTTTGATGCGATAGTTGGTGGGAAAACTATGCAGGCCTGTGTAGACATGGATATCGACATCGTTAAGGAGAGGAAGGAGTATGGGTCTCAAAAGTGTATTGCAGACCCAGCACCTTTAAGAAGTTCGACAAATAGTTTAGTCAGAATGGAGGAACAAGTGCCCAAAATTGAGAAAAGCAGTACAGGTGTTGAGGATGGACGACTTCGATTGGAACAAGTCGATCTTGAAAAACACAAAGCCAATTTGCCAATTTGGAACAATAGGCAAAATAAGTTGAATAGTGAGAACGAGTTTCAGGGTTCTGCTATAGTGGAAAAAACAAGTATATGGGAACACAGGGTTATAAAAGTCGATGCACACAGAAAAGTTTTTGTTGATCGACTTGAAAAAGAAAAGCAAGCTGAGAGGTTTACTCTAGGTTGTGATGAGATAGTTTGTGGAGAAACTTCTCAGGCCTATTGTAGTATTACTCCTGTGCAGGATGTGGACAATTTTGTTACAGGTTTTGATGAGGCAGTTTATAGAAAAACTACTCAGGCCTTTTTAGAGTTAGGTCACGTGCAGCCTAGGTTAAAAATGCACACAGATCAAAGCTTAACTAACCGTGTGATAAAAGAAAAGGGAATGTTTCCATACAGATGGTGTGGAGCCACTTTTCTTTTATATATTTGCAGGGACAGACCTCCAGAGCAGCAATGGTAAAAATCGTGCACATCGGACAGCTCGTCGGCACGTGCACCTGGACGAACAACGGCACCAAGTTTGGGTATACCAGCGCGAGAACTCCAAACTTGGTGGCCTAGTGCACATCGATCGGGTTTGGCAACGGTGAAAAGGGCTCATCTGCAAAAAGTGTGGCGCGTATGGAGTTTAATGAAGTCACGCGTAGTGCGCGCCACACGTCGAGATGGAGGGAGACGCCACTTGACGCGGATTAAGAGTCGAGCCTTACAGGACTCCAACCAGGGTACGCTTGGTCCTCGACGTATTCATCCGTTCGATGCTCGTGAACGGATTCGCACGTCTTGGTGCGAGGCACTTCGAGGCGGAGGGAGACGCCACTCGACGCTGAGTAAGAGTCAAGCCTTACGGGACTCCAACCAAGGTGCGCTAGGTTTTCGGCGTGTGCATCCGTATCAGGCGTATATGGATATCGCTCGCATAACTAGTCCCACTTCAATGGTCAGTGGAGCAGCTGTCTTCTGCAAACAAAGTTTGCAGTCTTGCTGATGGTGTCGTCGGGGCAAAGTGAGCCTAAAGTTGCCCGACAGCAGAAACCACACAAATGGTGTGGAAATTACCGTGGTGCCACAGTTGGCACGCAGTGTACCGTCGAGGTAGGTCGAACTAGAGCGTTTAACGCATCTCCGGTACCGGCAGTTGGTCGACCCCAGCTTTTACGAGGCTGGTAGAATCGGATCGAGAATTAATGATACGCGAGGATCCAGATATTCCTAAACAACAATCGGCGCAGCACCAACGCTATCAATTTGAGCGTCCAGTAGCAGTTGGTCCAGGAGATCTGATCATCTATAACCGCAGATTCAGCATATATTTATAACATATTTTATAAGATTAATAGATGTAATAATTTTGTTAAGTTTTTTGCTGCGTAGCTGCAAGGTGGGCGGAATGTTTATGCCGCGAATGTCAATAATGGGTTAAGTTATTTTTCTGAAGTTGTACAATAGCCAATAGAATAGAAAAAATGCAAGCAAGAGAGAAGATGCGGGTAATTATCTTCTCTCTATTAACATTTGTTATTGTAATAACCCCCCACCACATTTTGAATATATTTTTTTTATTTTGTTTCTTTTTAATCGCTTGCATTAGAAAGTTCAGTTGCAATTTCGTCACCGCGCCTTCAACTCGATCGTGTTAGGTCTCTGCCACGGTGGGCAGAGCTAATATTTTTGTTAGTGGTTTTATGCTCCAACTAAATTGTGTTGTTGGACGCATTTATATACTTTTAGTTTGTATTATTATTTAGTGAAAATAATAAATTATAATAAGTGGTGCGACGTGGCACCATATAGTGAACATTAGTTAATTGTGCACATATTCTAAATAAACTTACATATATATTAAAACGAAAGCAAAGGCGAGTGTTTTCATTACCAAACAAGAAAAACAGTGTTCATTGAAGAAGGACTAACCAGCCGTGATTGCTTTTGGAACGGCTGCGGATTATTAGTGGTTTTATTTCTTTTTGGCTTACTGGATCACTTGCAGGACTATAAGTTGGTGTGTATATAAAGCATCTTATATGCATCAATGCTGTGCGGATTATTTTCTTTTACAGGGAGTGAACCCAGCACCGCTAGCGACTAGTTCGCTGGTTCAGCTAAGGTGACGACGTCGCTGAAGCTGGAGATTTTGGTTGACTGGTTACGCCGGTGAACAAACAGCTACCTTGATAGACAACGACAGCTTGTTATTGGCAGATAGGAGCCACGTTCTTTTTCATCTTTGCTACGGACCGTTGGCTGAACCATAGTTGTTTGTCTAGCAAATGTTACCTTTTTGTTCAAGACAATACCAAGTTATTTGTAGGCAGGCTTTTGTTGAAGAGGTGAGACTAGCATTGATATGTCTGAACAAGTGCCTCTTTTATTATTGAAGGTTACGCTTTAAATTCTTAAACTTTCTCCGGAGGCCAGCGTGCCACACCCTATCGAAGGCTTGCTGGATGTCCATGAACACCGCTACTGCTTACTTTTTTGTTCCATGGCTTCCGAAGTTGACCAGATGGAGGATACGTTACGGGGTTCCATGACGTTTCTGAAAACCAAACTACCATTTTGGGAACACCTGTGCCACACCCTCTATCTACATTATCCGGTCCAGAATGATTCTCTCAAACATTTTTGCCAGTGCAGGGAGAGGACTAATAGGCGACTCCCTGCAATGTCAAAAATATGTCCTCTAGATTGCTAGCGAAGATCTCGGCATTCTGCTCGCTGGTATTACACCATCCTCCTCTTGGATCCTTTAATGGACTTCTCGCAGTACCTTGTCTCTTGAAGCGGTTTGTTAATTTCCAAAGCGAGTAATTGGAGTCTGCGTTATGGCTCGCGTTGTCCAGCATAACACCCATTTAGTGTTGTCTGCTTCTCGCAAGAACCTTTTCGCCAGTCTGTTATATATTCGCCAAATGCGAATGACTCCTGTCCTGGCGTACTCTCTTCTTACCCTTCTTTTCAGGCAAAGGAGAGCGGCAGCAATAGGAGGCAACTGTGCTCCGTGGTGTTGGTTTGAAATGAATGTGGTCCTCGAGGGAGCTTTTGCTGCTGTGTATTCTATGTTACTCGCGAGCAATGAAACTGCGTCTTCAACATCCTCAGGACCATGTTTTTCCGTGTTGAGGTTTATTCTGTTGTCCAGTTCTGCTCTGAAGACTTCAACAGAAGAGCCAGGTAGGAGAAGCCGATCTCTGCGGGGCTTGTATAGGGCCGAGTGGAGCAATGTGGCCATTATTGGTAAATGATCAAATGTAAGATTAAAAAGCCTATCAACGAAAAGTCTATTAGAATCAACACCGTTGAATAAAAAAAATCCAACGCTGTCGGCGTGAGCTGAGTATTGTACGAATAGAACGTTGGATCTTCGGTTGCTAGTACTTGACAAGTGCTACTGACTAATGCTTCTTGCAGTCGCCTACCTCGTGTGTACTTTCTGGCGTTGCCCCACCGTGGATGTTTGGCGTTGCAGTCCCCGCCGGGTATGAATCTGTAGCCCAGGGAGTTAATCAGGTTTACAAAGCCATTCTTTGTCAATGACTGATTCGGATGCAGGTATATTGAGGCGATTGTGATATTTCCAACGTTAATTTGCAGATTCACACTGACTGTGACTATGCAACCGGCACGAATGATAATTACCGAACCACCTTTTCTGCTGCCACTAGGATGATATACAAGGTCTGTCGCAAAAGAAATAGGACTGTTAAAAAAAAACAACAGAAAATTAATATTTTTCAAAAGTTATATTTTTTATTCAAAGTAGTTTCCTTGTGCTTCGATACAGCGTTTAGCCCGGTCAATTAGCATTTCAAATGAGTGTTTAAGGTCATTTTTCGGAATGCTCTTGAGAATATCGGTCGTCGCCTTTTGGATAGCGGAAATGTCATGAAACCAGTGTCCTTTCATGGGCAAATGAAGTTTTCCAAATAGGTAAAAATCACAGGGTGCCAGATCAGGTGAGTAGGGTGAGTGATTAATGGTTAATATGGAGTTTTTTGTCAAAAAATCAGTGACAAGCGTCACCGATGAGACGGCGCATTATCGTGCATCAGGCGCCAGGACCCTGCCTCACGGTTTTGTGGTCGAACACGACGAATGCGTGACAAAAGACGCTTCATAACACCAAGGTAAAACACAGCATTAATCGTTTGGCCAGGTGGGACGAAGTCTCGGTGTACAATACCCTCGGAATCGTAAAAACAAATCAGCATTGTCTTTATTTTTAACTTCTGAAGACGACTTTTTTTCTGTGATGGCTCGTCTGGATGCTTCCATTCGGCACTTTGACGTTTGGTTTCGGGATCATATTGAAAGCCCCACGTTTCATCACCAGTCACAATCGAATATTTGCAGTTTATGTCCTTTCTCGACTCCTTAATCAAATCCTTACAATGTTGGATTCGTAGCAATTTTTGCTCTTCAGTCAATTTGTGCGGAACAAACTTGGAGCACACCTTCCGTAGACCCAATTTATCTATCTAAATGCGATGAATGGAGTCTTTGGTGATATTTAACTCCATTTCCATGTAACGCAAAGAAGATTTCGGCTCATTCTTAATAAATTCCTGCACTTTTTCAATATTGTTTTGGGTAATCACTGATTTTGGTCGGCCCGACTTGTGATCGTCACAGAGGTCCTCACAACCTTCTTGGAATCGCTTAAACCACTCATGCACATTACTACGGGATAGGCACTGATCACCATACACTTTTTTCATCATTTGAAATGTTTCAGTGAACGTTTTCCCAAGTTTAAAACAAAATTTAATATTTGCTCTTTGTTCAAAATGCATTTTACGACCGATGACCAAAAGCTGCTGTCACTTTTTGATCGATAACTTCGATTGTAGTTGTTCAATTGTCTTAAAATTTTTACGAAATGTCAACAAGAGATCAAACTTTTTATTTCATATACCCACCAATATGTGGCGCCACCAGAAACAGTTATATTTAAAAATTCCTGTTTCTTTTGCGACAGACCTTGTATAATATATCCTGGCAAATGTATTTTATCTTGAGTGCAACAGAGCGTCTCCGTTATTTACCTGACATCGATTGCATTAGCGTTAAGGAATAGCCTCAACTTATTTATGCTGTTAGCCAAACCTCGCGTGTTCCATTACACAATTTTTATATTTGAGGTACTCATTTTGTGATGAGATGCTGTATAAGCACATGGAAAGCCCTTTGCGTCCATCGCTTCTTGAATGAGCTTATACATTTCATCTTTTCTTGAATTTATATCGCTTATAGCATTTACTTAGCTGCTAAACTTAGCGCTGAATCCATTCCCAACGAATTTATTTGAGCCTCTGTCATATTGTTTGGTTGGCCGATTAGAATGCACATTGAGTCTTACCATGTCAGCATAAGAAAAGCCGTTCTTGACAACGGCATGCGGAATGAATTCGCCCATTGTGTTTCCATTGGACCTGTTGCTTTTATTGCCAAAGCGTGGATGGCGGTCCTTCGGTAGGGCTTTTGTTTTTTTTTCGAGGTCAACTCTGACTTCGCAGCCCTTGATGCTTGAGACGTGATCGTCTCCGCTGTTTGCGCGCACGTTTGTGTCAGACAATGCGAGCTGACGGGAACTTACGGCGTTGTCACAGACTGTCTCTTTTAGGCAATAATTTCGTGAGTGTCCGAAGTCCTGACACCGAGAGCACTGCAGCTGGTCCTTGCTCTGCTTGGCCTTTTGGACAGTAACCCTATAATTGCAGATTTGGGTTATTTTAATTTCGCCACATTTGGGACCTGCTTGAGATTTACGAATAACATGTATTGCCTAGTTTTTACGTCAACTTCTTGCTTATCGTCGTCCTCGTAGGTGGCAATATGTTTCGCCACTCAAGCTTCCTGGGGCAATATATGTTTAATACTTAGAACCCATTGTCTGTAAAGGCCTTAGCAATTTGTTCTTTGGGAACATTGGGGTGAATATCCCTAAGCACCAATCTGTACGACTTATTCCAGTCCAAAAATATATTTTTTTCATTAAGGCCGCATGCGCAGCAAAAGGGCAAGCGTAAGCACAGCTAACTGGTATTTTTTTTTTTTTGCTTTGACCGTATTAGACGCCGCTTTGGTGTTAAGCGCCAATTATGTTTTAGCTACAATTGGAAAACAATATAGTAGAAAAATACAACCGACAGCATTGAATGCATCATGGCGACTCAGCGCGGAGTATCAGGGTTAAAATTAGTGAAAATATTAACAGACAATGCAAAACCAATCTCCGTTATGAGTTGTTACATTTGTAACTTCGAACTATTTTCAGATTGCACAAAGACGTTCGTAAACACGAAAAGTTTTATGGTGACTTTCGTAATTTTTCATTTAAGCAACAGTTTTCAAATCTTCGAAATGTTGCTGATTTGTCACCTGTTGAAGAACTAATTACTTACTTACTTGAGTGGCCGTCTACCGGTCATGACCGCGTCTAGGAAGGCGCACTAGCCTCCATCGTCTTGTGCGTGCTGGCGCCAGTCATTTTGAATGACAAGTACGGAGAGATCTCTCCATACCTGGTCATTCCATCGAGTGCACGGTCGTCCTCTATGTCGGCGTCCACCAATCAAGTTTGGGCCCCCATGTAAACCACGTGTCACTGGTCGACCTTTTTGGTCTGAAGCCACACTGATATCGTCCTATCAGTGAGTCGATATATGGCTTCAGCCTATTACACAATACGCCCGACAGAGTCTTATATCCAATGGAAAGGAGACTTATTCCGCGGTAGTTGGCGCAAACAGCGGGGTCTCCTTTCTTAAAGATAGGACAGAGAACACTGAGATTCCAGTCATTGGGTATGCGTTCATCGGACCATATCTTGCATAAAAGCTGGTGCATACTCCTAACCAACTCTTCGCCGCCGGTCTTAAATAACTCAGCTGGCAGCCCATCAGAGCCTGTCGCTTTGTTATTTTTCAGCTTTTTAATAACTGAATCGACCTCGTAATAGTCCGGTGGCTCTACAATAGTGCCATCATTAACTGGTGGTGGTTCCGGTGTCATTTCTCTATCGGCGGAATTGTGAGCTTCATCGCCTCCGAGTAGGTTGGAGAAATGACTACTCCATAATCTCAGTGATTCCGGTTCATCCGTTACCAGATTTCCATTGTCAAATTTTACAGAAAGTTACTCCGGGCTTAAAACCTTCAGTCAGAAGCTTGACCTTTTGATAGAAATTTCGTGCTTCATTTCTGTTACGTAACATCTCAACATGCTCAAACTCCCACCTTCCTTGCTCTTTTTGATTGCGTCTGAAAAGGCGTTTCTCGTCTCTCCGTTTCTCTCGATATCGCTCTCTAACAGCTCACGTTGCTCCCGACTGCATAGTTCGCTGATAGGAAGCGTTCTTCTCTGCAGTAGCATTGCGACACTCCTCGTCGTACCAAGAATTCTTCACAGGTTTTGTATAACCAATGACATCCTTGGCAGCCCTATCCATGGAGCGGGTGATATGTGTCCACTGCTCACATATATCTCGAGAAGTCGGAGAGGTTTCCCGGAGCAGTCGGGAGAGTGTGTTTGAAAAGGCTGCGGCGGTCTGTTCTGATTGCAGCTTGCCGACGTCCAGATTTCGTTGCATGTTGGAACGTGCGGCGTGCACTACGCTGAGCCTAGTGCGTACCTTGGCTGAGACAAGATATTGGTGGAACATGATCAATTTGGTTGCGTGTTATTTGATCTGGACTCAGCCTTGAAACCTTGTGGATGTTAAGATGTTTAAATCTGGTACTACTAACTCACGTAGTCACGTAGTTTCCTACGCACCACGAAACCACATCCAAATTCGTGCTTACTCGCATGGCAGCTGTAGAGACGTCACAGAATGCTTTTTTGGAGCAACCCTGTCCTATCCATCGGATTTCTTGGATTGCGGTGATGTCAGCCTTGCATCTTTCGAGGGCATAAACCAGCTGGATATTTGCACAATCCCACAGTGGTCTGAAACTGGAATTTACTGTTCAAAATCGACTACAGCTTACAAATCTTAACCGATTTCAAATTTTATTATTTTTTCTGATCATTTAAAAAAAATAAATTTGAAATCGGTTAAGATTTGTAAGCTGTAGTCGATTTTGAACAGTAAATTCCAGTTTCAGACCACTGTGCATCCCAATGAAGGGTGCGGACATTCCAGGTGCATATCCTCATTTCATGATCCTTATACCGTTTGCGGGGGTCGTCATCAAAGGGTTCCTTCCGAAGCTTCTTAGTCGTGTCCATTGGAGGTTCTTTTCTTTAAAGTGGCGGGTTCCAAGTCCAGCGCCCCAACCACTTATTAAAGGAGAGGGGGCCCCTTCGCCTTCTCACGTTAGTTCACCTCTGAACTGGTGTTCAGAAGCTACCCAGGAGATACGTGTCCTAACGGTCGTGTGAGTTGCTAAGACCGTTTGTAACAAGAATCACTGTTGGCCATTCCCAAGTGAATGGCAGTCAACAACTTTTCTCACAATGTGAACTTGATCAAACGAGTCCCAATCTGAAAAACTAATTAGTGCACCGCAAATAGAAGAAATAGTTCGTAAGAAACTTTGTTGGTGAAATTGTGACAAAGTAGGCCACACATTCTTTGATTGTGAAGAAGACCGATAACTTCACTGTCACCGTTGTTAAACGAAAGACGTATAAACACTGCGCTGTAATTAATGCAAACCTTCGGAAAACCGACCGAGGGATGCTCAAACTTCCACTCATTAGGCGCATCCAACCAAAAAAGAACCGATTACTGTACACAGACCACAAATATATATTTCAGTCTTCTGAACCTCGAAAGATGAAAGTGCAGTATCGAATTACATTCCATTTCATGTACGACTGGATAGCTACAATAAAGTGCGTCAACGCATATTTGGCGAGTTATACTTTTTACAAATGGCTCATACTACTAATCAATTTACTTTACGCTTAAGTAAATATTGGAATAATATTCTTACTACTCGTAAAATATTAGTTTTGTCGATATTTCTCAACTCAGATAATAGACTGTATACCGTAATCCATAAGCTGTATCGGCAACCTTGCAGCTAAGGAGTTAATTAATAATCCCAAAATGCCGTCATATAGAAACTGCTGACGCAAAAATGAGTCCGGTCATTGGCAAGCTTACTCATTTGGTCACCTATCGTAATATTACCGAATGTGTCGAATTTTTCCTGATTCCCGATCTAAAACAAGACGTATATTTAGGCATTGACTTTTGGAAAAAATTTTCATTATTAGACCATCTCTTAAATCTTACTGTTGCGAAACTATGTGAAAATACATATAGCTGAGAAGATTCTCCTAAACTTATAATGTTTCCGATGAGCAACACAAGCATTTAACTGCTTCATTCTTTATTATCCATAATATCTTACACATATCTTATATTTACTTTGTTATATTGAGTTTAGCTGAGACTAGCTTTACAACTAAGTAATACATTTTATTTACATTTATTTCTGAAGAGTTTATGTTTGTAAGAAAAGTGGGAAAAAAACATACATTTCATTCTTAATCTAATGACTATTTTCTAAAGATCGGTGCATTACTATAAGTAGCTAATTTTAGTTAGCATAAGAAGCACTAATCAACACATAAGTTGTGTGGTATGCCGATTTCGTAAATTGAAATTGTTTCTGGTCTGAGTTATTTTAGAATTATTCATGCTTATATTTGCCATTTCGTGAAGACGAATAGTGGAGTGAAAGAAAGGGAGATCAAAAATCATTTTAAGGAGCTTATTCTGCAATAGTGTAATAGACCTCAGAACCAAATAACATTATTGGTAAAAATATACTTTTAAAAATGATTAGTTTGATTATCTATTGACATGTGTGATTTCCTATTGATGAATGGGTACAATATTTTAATAGTTTTGTTAATTTTATCAATTGTCATTTTAATATGAAAATTGAAAGTGAGTTTATTGTCTAAATATAGACCGAGATATCTAATGAAATTTTCCCACTGTATGGTTATGTATTTTATTTTACGCTTACGGGTGAAATAAATAGCTTTGGTTTTATGGGCATTAAGTTTAATTTTCTATTTGTGAAAAAAATTAGCCTGTACTTGCAAGGCCTCTTCAAGACTATTTTTTATTTCATTGAAGCCGACGCCAGAACTGTAAATAGCAGTATCATCAGCGAATATTAATGTAGCGCAGTCACTAAGTGATGGTATGTCATAGGTGTAAATGTTATAAAGCATTGGTCTTAAGACTGATCCCTGGGGGTCACCAGCTTTAATTAGCTTTTTACTTGACTTTATACCGTCCAGCTCAACCCAAAAGTATCTAGCAGAAAGAAAACTGTAAATAAGGTTAGTGAGGTACGATGGGGTCCCCGTATTTAAGCGTTTCTGGATTAAACCTTTGTGCAATACGGTATCAAAATCAGCTTGAACATCTAAGGTAACCAGGCCTACTGATTTTTTGCTTTGTAGCTCATGTTTAACAATTTTTTTAAGCTTTATGAGTGGATGGGTACAGCTTAAATGGTTCCTAAAACCGTATTGGGAATTTGGAAGTACATTGTTTATACCGAAATGCGCGTTAAGTTTTTTCTTAATAATACGCTAGAAAGTTTTGGAAAACCCACACAAGAGACTGATTGGACGGTAGCTCTCCGGAGAGTCGGGAGGTTTGCCTGGCCTTGGAATCGACACAATTTTAGCCATTTTCCATTTGCGTGGAAAGTAAGCAATGGAATAGCATTTGTTCATTGTAAGCGTCAGAAATTCCAGAGCACTTTTTGGAAATTGTTGTAAGCAAATGTTAGGAATTTGATCTGAACCCGGAGACTTATTGTTTCTGAGGGAAAGAATTATGTCTCTCACGTCAGCAGAGGTGATACATTGATTATTTGAGGACTGGTAGCTGTTTAATGTCCTCAGTGAATTGTTAACATCTAAAACAGTGGCAGCATCTGAGAGCAATTCAGACAAGCAAGGTTTTTTTTCGAAAATTTAACTCAGTATATGTACTTTCTGCTCTCTAGTGCAATATATTTGATCATTGTGCGAAAAACTGGGGATAAATTGTTTTTTGTAATTTTCCAAAATAGTTTCGAATTGGTGTCTAACTGTGAAAGTTTAGAATTCCAATTACCATTATTGTGTTAAAAAATTTTTGTTTTATTTGGCGGTTAAAGAAATTTAGCCTGGCTTTAAATATTGTTTGTCTAGTGCGTATCCAAGCCTTAATGTAATATTTCTAACTTTTATAAGCTCAGAAATAAATAGAGGTTATTTAGTGTATGTGAGTGTATCAATTTTCCTACATCTAGAGATAATTTGGTCCATTGCACTCCGCACAGTTTCTGTCATAAATTCAACAGTTGAATCAATGCTATCAACGGATGGCCTTATGTTTAAGTCGGTATTCAACTTGTGCTGAAAAGGTTGATTGAGGACGCGTTTGAATTTCTTCCAGTTTGCTTTCGATAGCATCAACGCTTGTTTATTTGTAAACGTTACTTTAAAATTTATTTTGCTGACTATAGGTAGATGGTCAGACGACAACTTTTAATCCACTAAAGGCTCTGTTATAAAGTGTGGTAATGAAAAGGTCAAGTGCAGAAGGCTTTACTTTGTGATTGGCTGGAATGTATACCCAAGAGACCCTACTCTTGGGTATACAACACTTAATTTTCCTTGAACTGCAAGCTCATGCAGGGTGTTACCCCAACAATTAGCTCTGAGGCAATTGTCGGTTACGACAATTAAAGTCGCCACCTATTACGAAGTTGCCATCAATGTGATGAAACTTTATTAAGTCGGACTTAAATATATCTTTTTTTATGTTTTGTTGGAGCGGCTACAAGTGTTTGATAAACATTTCGCTGAATTGCCGAGATAAAAGGCACAAAATATTTTAAGGGAATATCCGCTTAAATCCAGTTCAATGCCAACATTTTCAATAAGGTGAGTGCTAATATTGGGAGTCTATTTATGCTTAATATAACTTTTAACAATTATAGCGACTCCACCCCCTCTTGTATTGCGTCGATCGTTTCTATACACGCAATAGCCCGGTAATCTATAACTATCATTAAAGGTGAACCACGTTTCGCTTAGAAGGCAAATATGAATATGATTTTCTTGTAAAAAGTTCAAGAGCTGTATTCGTTTGTTTTTAGCGGAACGTGCATTCCATTCCATGATATTAATATTTTCTCTTAAATTATTTGTTAGAAAACACGTTAGGGAGCATCGATTTTGTTCACAAAAAATGGTACCCAATTTTTAGAATTTACGGCCAATTCTAAGATGTTTTCACCAAAAAACCATAGTTCTAAAATCAATTTCTGGTCCGCGCTTTTCCAGTTGAAAAATTCTGACAAAACTGGTATCAACACTCTTGTTTGGACAAGGACTTTTAAAAATTCTATAAAATCAAAGGACTAATTGTCCTTAAAACATAATTTAAAAAAAAAATAATAATTTAATTTTAAAAAACATAAAAATACTTGGACTGGCGCCCCCTCAACTGGAGTTATGTATTGCGGGCAGATGAGGGCAACATAGTTTCAAGCTTCAGACAGTATGTTCTTCATCGACAGTTAAGTATGGTGGGCTGAACATAATAATATAGGTTTGTTTTTCATAAACTGGCGTTGGTCCTATTTATTTACTACATAAAACTAAACAGTTGCTTTGCAAATAATATAGCAACATATTACTCTGTTGAAAATAGTACATCTGGCTACACGCTATACTAGTAGTCCTCTGGCAACCCTGCGGGTTTGCCACCACAACCCACGCTCAGTGCGCTCTCGTTCAGTTGTACAGATCCCGCCGCCGTAGTAAGAACGCACGCAACGACTGCACACGAACATCAAATACATATATATATAATATATACCGAAAACTATATTAACCATTGTAACATTTAAATATCTGCTAAATAAACAATATATACATTTAAATAATAATCCAACAGGTTATGTGCCAAGAACGCTTCCGAATGCGCAGAAAGAAATTATAAAATATTAAAAGTGCAAGTGTTACAATAAAAATACGCATTTTACGTAAATGTATATATATGTATGTATGTGCAGTGATTGACATTGTGGTGGTATACAAATTCGAAATAGAGAAAAATTTGTTGTTGCAAAAACAGTGCGTGTACATTCAAATCGTCGCGTCGGTTACAAAAACGTCTGTGTGACGAAACGAAGCCGCCTGTGTGGCGCCGCGAAAACCGTAAAGAACATTCGAGAATTGCTTGTGTAGCGATCGCGAAAAAAAAAAAAAAATTGTGTTGTTGGTTTGCTGTTGTGTACGGCTTATGTATGTATATACGATTTATATGTACATACCAACAAGAACTGAATATGAACAGTGAATGTACAAAACAAACAAACGGTAAGGTGTAAATAAGAATAACGAAAAAAACAGTAGTGCGCAAATAAATAGTGACAGTACCAAAAAAAAAAAAAAAAAAAAAAATGAGCGTGCGCATAGAGCCATTGGGCAAAGACAATTTTGATACATGGAAAATACAAATGCAAGCACTCTTAATTAAAAACGATACGTGGAAATATGTAAAAGGAAATTGCATTAAACCTGAAGAAAATGCAGAAAAATGGGAAGCTGAAGACGCAAAGGCAAAGGCCGACTTAATTCTGGCTATAGCAACTTCCGAGTTAAAGCAGATTAAGGAGTGCGTTACTTCAAACGACGTGTGGAAAAAGCTGCACAACATTTACCAATCCACGGGTCCTGCACGAAAAGCAATGCTTTTGAAATCGCTGTTATTGACGAAGATGAGTCCAGGTAGTGATATGAGATGTCACATAGACAAATTTTTTGACATTGTGGACAAAATAAACGAGATTGATCTGGTAAATATAAATGATTTATTAACTATATTGCTGTTGTATAGTATACCAGACGAGTATGAATCATTTCGTATTGCGATTGAAACACAGGACAAATTACCAGCACCAGAAGCACTAAAGATTAAGATGTTGGAAGAGTATGAGGCGCGAAACAGAAACAAAAGTGAGGCCCAAGGTGAGGCATTGTTGGCAAATAAGAGAAGCCAGCAGAAAACAGGAAAAAAGATGCCAAAACAAAAATTTAACTTCAAGTGTTATTCCTGTGGAAAAATGGGGCACAAAGCAGCGGAATGTAGCTCAAAGAAAACAATTGAGAAGCCTAAAAACTCTTTATACGTGCATACAGCGAACTTTATTAGCAATAATAAAAACTGGTGCCTAGACTCTGGAGCTTCATCACACATGTGCTCACAAAAGGAGAGATTTGATAAAGTGTATGCACCAAAGTCCTTAAACCTGAACCTAGCAAATGGAGAATCCACACAAATAAAAGGATGTGGATCTGTGCCATTGACAACAAATAATGGGCATTCAACAAACCTGAGGAATGCGTTGTACGTGCCAGATTTGCGAACAAATCTGATGTCCGTTGCTAAGGTATGTGATCATGGTTACAATGTGTTGTTTAAAAAGGACAGTGCCTATATAATAAATAAAACAAATGGCGAAAGAATCATTACAGCATATCGTAAGGACGACCTCTACTATGTAGGAGAAGTAAAGGAAAGAAGCCACGCAGTCACAAACGATAACAACGGCATCAAGGAGTGGCACGAACGCTTTGGCCATTTGAACGAGAAAGATTTGAAAGAAATCATAAAGAAAGATAAGGTACATGGAGTAAGCGCCAATATCAACGAATGTTTACCAATTTGTGAGGTATGCATCAAGGGGAAGCAGTCCCAAAGTCCTTTCTCGACATCAAGTTCAAGGTCAAACGAGGTACTAGAGCTAGTACACAGCGACGTATGTGGACCAATGCGTGTGAGTAGTAATGGAGGAAGTCGATACTTCGTAACGTTCATCGACGACTACTCTAAATGGAGTGAGCTGTACACTCTAAAGAATAAAAGCGAAGTTATTCAAAAATTCCAGGAGTTTACAAATTTTGCAGAACGAAAAACTGGCAAAAAGTTAAAAACTTTGAGAACAGACAACGGTACAGAATACACAAGTAACGAGTTTAAAAGGTATCTCGTTGAAAAGGGCATCAAGCACGAACATTCTGTAGAATACACCCCTCAGCAAAACGGTGTTGCTGAAAGAAAGAACCGTACATTGGTAGAAATGGCGCGCTGTATGATGATACAGGCAAGTCTGCCACCGAATTTTTGGGCAGAAGCAGTAAACACAGCCAATTATATACGGAACAGATGCCCATCTAGAAGCCTGTGTGGCGAAATACCATTTGCATTGTGGTTAAAAAGAACTCCAGTAGTAAGACATTTTCGTATTTTTGGTGAGATAGCGTATATGCTCAACAAAAAGTCAAAAGGAAAATTCGACCCGAGGTCAAGACGCTGTATTTTTGTTGGCTATAGTAATGACGCCAAAGCATATCGATTATACGACACAGCTGCAAGGACTGTTCATAATAGTCGTGATGTAGTATTCACAAACAAGTTTGGCAACGCAGCATATGAAGAATTCATTGAAAGGCAGACCGAAGTAGAGGTACGAGGTTCAACTGTGAATCAACCAGTGGATGTTCAGCAGGATGAATGTGAGTCATCCGAAGGCAAAAGTGATGGAGTTACCACAAAACGTGGCCCAGGTAGGCCAATGAAACTACGAACTGGAAGACCAGGACGACCGAAGAAGGTGTACAACCAAGTAAGTGCGGCAGAAACGGAATCAAGTGATACTGAAGGCGTATCTGAATCAGAAACAGAAGAGTTTTTTGAAATTACTTCACTAGCAAGTGAAAGCGATCCGTTCACAGCAAATGAAGCCCTTACGGGTCCATACGCCTCAGAGTGGAAGGAGGCGATGATTAAAGAATATAAAGCTCTACAGAAAAACGGTACTTGGGAAGTCGTACATAAACCAAATAAAGAAGTGATCGAAACGAAATGGGTTCTCCGTACTAAATACAAACCGAGTGGTGCGGTCGAGTGTCGAAAAGCTAGACTAGTAGCTAAGGGTTACAAACAACAAGAAGGTATTGATTACAATGAAACATTTTCTCCAGTAGCGCGAATGGGATCAATACGTACCCTGATAGCACTTGCAGCAGAGTTGCAGTTAGAAGTACATCAATTGGACTTTACAAGTGCGTACTTAAACGGGGACATCGATGAGGAGATCTACATAAAAGTACCACCAGAATTCCATACAATATTGACCAAGCACGAGAGGAAGAAGTTCGGTCAAAACTGTGTGTGTCGCCTCAAAAAGGCGTTGTATGGACTGAAGCAGAGTGGACGGCAGTGGTATAAGAAACTTGACAGCAAATTAAAAGAAATAAACATGAAACCACTTGCAGCTGATCCTTGCGTCTATTTCAGAAAAGAAGGTGAGAAAACAACAATTGTGTCATTGTATGTAGACGATTTGATAGTTGCATCAAACGATAAAAAGATGTTGCACCATATAAAATCAGAACTGTCCAAAGCTTTTGACATGAAAGATTTAGGTAAGCTCGAATATTGTCTTGGAATCGAATTCAAGCTAAACAAGGACAAAAATGAGTTCTCGATGTCACAATCAAAGTATATTAGAGATTTGTTGAAACGATTCAACATGGAAAACTGCAAACCAATAAGCACTCCGATAGATAGTAGCTGCAAACTATCTAATGATATGTGTCCGAAAACAAAAACAGAAATAGAAGAAATGAAGCAAATTCCGTTCCAGAGTTTGATTGGTGGCTTGATGTGGTTAGCAGTTACAACAAGACCAGACATTGCACATGCAGTTAGTGTGCTAAGCCAGTATAATGCAAATTTTGGAAAGCAGCATTGGGTAGCTGCGAAGCGAGTACTACGATATCTTAAAAGTACTGAAGAGGTTGGCTTAGTATATACTAGAAATGGTATAGATCTAGTTGGCTATGCCGATGCTGACTGGGGCGCAAGCCTTGATGACCGTAGATCTTTTACGGGTTACGCATTTGTACTGGCAAACGCGGCAATCACTTGGGAGTGCCGTAAGCAACGAACTGTTGCTATGTCCAGTACAGAGGCAGAGTATATGGCTTTGTCCGAGTCCATGAAGGAAGCCCTGCATCTTAGAAGCTATCTACAAGAGATTTTGGGCCAGCTCCATACTACGAAAGTATACAACGATAATCAAGGAGCTGGACAACTCTCAAGAAATCCAGTATTCCACAAGCGCACCAAGCATGTCGATATTCGCCATCATTTTGTGCGCGAACTTGTTGAACGAGGTGATGTACAGATTGAGTACATTCCAACAAACAAGATGCCGGCTGATGTTTTGACAAAGGGTCTATCAACATCGAAACACGACTCCTGCAAAGCGGCATTGGGCATGAAGTTGGTAAAATAGCGGTGTACCATCTGAGGGGAAGTGTTGAAAATAGTACATCTGGCTACACGCTATACTAGTAGTCCTCTGGCAACCCTGCGGGTTTGCCACCACAACCCACGCTCAGTGCGCTCTCGTTCAGTTGTACAGATCCCGCCGCCGTAGTAAGAACGCACGCAACGACTGCGCACGAACATCAAATACATATATATATAATATATACCGAAAACTATATTAACCATTGTAACATTTAAATATCTGCTAAATAAACAATATATACATTTAAATAATAATCCAACATACTCACTGTACATTTTATTACTAAAACTTATCGCTAAAAAGAGGAAAGTTAAGACCACTCAGATCCGTGGGAGCATTTTTATTTGGTCGGCAGGGTGACCGATTGTGCCCCACTCACAGTCCTGGAAGTGGTCCAAGCCGCCGTAATTACAAATCAAAATACTAAAATGAAAATATGACTTATTATAATTTATTAAAGTTCAGAATTAAGGATATTACCCGACTGCGCAACGCCAAAAAGGGAAATGTGTTGACCTGTCTACCTGTATGTTTGTTCTACTCTAGAGACCAGACGCGTGGATCCATGTTGACGGTTTTTACGAATATCGTTGTGTTTTAATTTTGCGGTCGTCATTAAAGGTATGAGAATTGTCTAAATTCAATATGGCGACAACCAGACTCCATGTTGTGAAAAACGAAAAAAAATTTAAGGTGAACTGTATCGTTGGATAGGTATTTGAAAATGTCTTAGGTTTCTCTTCACATTTTTCACTTCGAATGACCATTAACGATCTATATCAATTTAATGCTGTATTTTCATTTATAGTCGGGTCAAATTTTTTCAAAAAAGCAATGTTGGCAGCATGTCTTTCGATTTTTTTAAAACTTTGTGTAATTTTAGTACTATATAAGAGAGGAAAGAGTGTATACAAAGTGAGTTTATTGTCTAAATATAGACCGAGATATCTAATGAAATTTTCCCACTGTATGGTTATGTATTTTATTTTACGCTTACGGGTGAAATAAATAGCTTTGGTTTTATGGGCATTAAGTTTAATTTTCTATTTGTGAAAAAAATTAGCCTGTACTTGCAAGGCCTCTTCAAGACTATTTTTTATTTCATTGAAGCCGACGCCAGAACTGTAAATAGCAGTATCATCAGCGAATATTAATGTAGCGCAGTCACTAAGTGATGGTATGTCATAGGTGTAAATGTTATAAAGCATTGGTCTTAAGACTGATCCCTGGGGGTCACCAGCTTTAATTAGCTTTTTACTTGACTTTATACCGTCCAGCTCAACCCAAAAGTATCTAGCAGAAAGAAAACTGTAAATAAGGTTAGTGAGGTACGATGGGGTCCCCGTATTTAAGCGTTTCTGGATTAAACCTTTGTGCAATACGGTATCAAAATCAGCTTGAACATCTAAGGTAACCAGGCCTACTGATTTTTTGCTTTGTAGCTCATGTTTAACAATTTTTTTAAGCTTTATGAGTGGATGGGTACAGCTTAAATGGTTCCTAAAACCGTATTGGGAATTTGGAAGTACATTGTTTATACCGAAATGCGCGTTAAGTTTTTTCTTAATAATACGCTAGAAAGTTTTGGAAAACCCACACAAGAGACTGATTGGACGGTAGCTCTCCGGAGAGTCGGGAGGTTTGCCTGGCCTTGGAATCGACACAATTTTAGCCATTTTCCATTTGCGTGGAAAGTAAGCAATGGAATAGCATTTGTTCATTGTAAGCGTCAGAAATTCCAGAGCACTTTTTGGAAATTGTTGTAAGCAAATGTTAGGAATTTGATCTGAACCCGGAGACTTATTGTTTCTGAGGGAAAGAATTATGTCTCTCACGTCAGCAGAGGTGATACATTGATTATTTGAGGACTGGTAGCTGTTTAATGTCCTCAGTGAATTGTTAACATCTAAAACAGTGGCAGCATCTGAGAGCAATTCAGACAAGCAAGGTTTTTTTTCGAAAATTTAACTCAGTATATGTACTTTCTGCTCTCTAGTGCAATATATTTGATCATTGTGCGAAAAACTGGGGATAAATTGTTTTTTGTAATTTTCCAAAATAGTTTCGAATTGGTGTCTAACTGTGAAAGTTTAGAATTCCAATTACCATTATTGTGTTAAAAAATTTTTGTTTTATTTGGCGGTTAAAGAAATTTAGCCTGGCTTTAAATATTGTTTGTCTAGTGCGTATCCAAGCCTTAATGTAATATTTCTAACTTTTATAAGCTCAGAAATAAATAGAGGTTATTTAGTGTATGTGAGTGTATCAATTTTCCTACATCTAGAGATAATTTGGTCCATTGCACTCCGCACAGTTTCTGTCATAAATTCAACAGTTGAATCAATGCTATCAACGGATGGCCTTATGTTTAAGTCGGTATTCAACTTGTGCTGAAAAGGTTGATTGAGGACGCGTTTGAATTTCTTCCAGTTTGCTTTCGATAGCATCAACGCTTGTTTATTTGTAAACGTTACTTTAAAATTTATTTTGCTGACTATAGGTAGATGGTCAGACGACAACTTTTAATCCACTAAAGGCTCTGTTATAAAGTGTGGTAATGAAAAGGTCAAGTGCAGAAGGCTTTACTTTGTGATTGGCTGGAATGTATACCCAAGAGACCCTACTCTTGGGTATACAACACTTAATTTTCCTTGAACTGCAAGCTCATGCAGGGTGTTACCCCAACAATTAGCTCTGAGGCAATTGTCGGTTACGACAATTAAAGTCGCCACCTATTACGAAGTTGCCATCAATGTGATGAAACTTTATTAAGTCGGACTTAAATATATCTTTTTTTATGTTTTGTTGGAGCGGCTACAAGTGTTTGATAAACATTTCGCTGAATTGCCGAGATAAAAGGCACAAAATATTTTAAGGGAATATCCGCTTAAATCCAGTTCAATGCCAACATTTTCAATAAGGTGAGTGCTAATATTGGGAGTCTATTTATGCTTAATATAACTTTTAACAATTATAGCGACTCCACCCCCTCTTGTATTGCGTCGATCGTTTCTATACACGCAATAGCCCGGTAATCTATAACTATCATTAAAGGTGAACCACGTTTCGCTTAGAAGGCAAATATGAATATGATTTTCTTGTAAAAAGTTCAAGAGCTGTATTCGTTTGTTTTTAGCGGAACATGCATTCCATTCCATGATATTAATATTTTCTCTTAAATTATTTGTTAGAAAACACGTTAGGGAGCATCGATTTTGTTCACAAAAAATGGTACCCAATTTTTAGAATTTACGGCCAATTCTAAGATGTTTTCACCAAAAAACCATAGTTCTAAAATCAATTTCTGGTCCGCGCTTTTCCAGTTGAAAAATTCTGACAAAACTGGTATCAACACTCTTGTTTGGACAAGGACTTTTAAAAATTCTATAAAATCAAAGGACTAATTGTCCTTAAAACATAATTTAAAAAAAAAATAATAATTTAATTTTAAAAAACATAAAAATACTTGGACTGGCGCCCCCTCAACTGGAGTTATGTATTGCGGGCAGATGAGGGCAACATAGTTTCAAGCTTCAGACAGTATGTTCTTCATCGACAGTTAAGTATGGTGGGCTGAACATAATAATATAGGTTTGTTTTTCATAAACTGGCGTTGGTCCTATTTATTTACTACATAAAACTAAACAGTTGCTTTGCAAATAATATAGCAACATATTACTCACTGTACATTTTATTACTAAAACTTATCGCTAAAAAGAGGAAAGTTAAGACCACTCAGATCCGTGGGAGCATTTTTATTTGGTCGGCAGGGTGACCGATTGTGCCCCACTCACAGTCCTGGAAGTGGTCCAAGCCGCCGTAATTACAAATCAAAATACTAAAATGAAAATATGACTTATTATAATTTATTAAAGTTCAGAATTAAGGATATTACCCGACTGCGCAACGCCAAAAAGGGAAATGTGTTGACCTGTCTACCTGTATGTTTGTTCTACTCTAGAGACCAGACGCGTGGATCCATGTTGACGGTTTTTACGAATATCGTTGTGTTTTAATTTTGCGGTCGTCATTAAAGGTATGAGAATTGTCTAAATTCAATATGGCGACAACCAGACTCCATGTTGTGAAAAACGAAAAAAAATTTAAGGTGAACTGTATCGTTGGATAGGTATTTGAAAATGTCTTAGGTTTCTCTTCACATTTTTCACTTCGAATGACCATTAACGATCTATATCAATTTAATGCTGTATTTTCATTTATAGTCGGGTCAAATTTTTTCAAAAAAGCAATGTTGGCAGCATGTCTTTCGATTTTTTTAAAACTTTGTGTAATTTTAGTACTATATAAGAGAGGAAAGAGTGTATACATGTTTTTTGAAAATCTTCAATATTTTGATTTTTACCGGACATCAAAGTTGAAATTTTTCAGTAGTTTTGTGTTTTTAGTATATGCTTTAAGTATTAATATCTTGGAGACATTAAAACCGATTTTTTTCGTGTTTTTTTTTTTTTTTGTATAATAGGTAAAAATTCAACAATTTGAAAGAAATATTAGCCAAAAAAAAATTTCAAAATTTGACCCACAAAAAAATCTAAATCTTTTTTTTTTTTTATTGAAGGAAAACGGGGGCAAACGCCCCCATGATATCCTTGGGAGTCTATTAATTCAGCCCAGTTGGGCGCGCAGGTTATACATTAAAGAGTAGCTTTGACAAATAAAATACAAAATTATACAACATTTAGTTAAGTTATACGGGGTTAATGATAACCCCTTTAAAATATTTCAATAGCAGAGTTATTATTATTATTTTTTTTTTTTATCTTCTTATGCGGGTCATTAGATCCCTCGGTTGCCGCCTCCTTAATCTTTGCTGAGTGCGTGGTCTGGTCAGCCCAGCTGCCAGGCGGTTTCTGTGGTTTTCCAGTCTGTTGTTGTATCGACTGGAGTGCCTGTTGATTTCGTCGAAAACCGTTGCTAGATGAAGGTCGCGATGCAACAAGCTATTACGGACGTACCACTCACATCCGGTGATCAGCCTTGTGACTCGATTTTGTGCCGCCTGTAGTCTTTTGATCTGGCTATCGCAAGTCAGCCCCCGAATTTGGCATCCATACTTCCAGATCGGCGCAATAACTTGTTTGTAGATGGTCAGCTTATTATGCAGTGATAGCTTGCTCCCCGCTCTAAGCAGCCAGTAAAGCTTCGTTACCGCCGCTCGCACGCGAATTCAGACAGCTGTTATGTGCGCAGAGAATGTCCAAAATTATGCCCAGATATTTGGCATTATCACTCTGTTGAACTGGCACCTCATCTACAAGCACTGCCGGAGGAGTTTGGCGCCTCAACGTGAAGCACGTGTTGATAGACTTCTGGCTGTTGATGCTGATGTTCCAGCGCCTTGCCCATTGCTCAAACACTGCAGCATACTCCTGTAGGCCATCAGCAGCATCATACTCGCAAGATGATCTGTATATTATACAGACATCATCCGCGAACGAAGCCAGCATCATTTTTCCCGGATCTATGCCCAAGTTAGCATCTGGCTTTGGCATATCAGCTGTGTACAAGCAATAGAGCAAAGGGCCAAGCACGCTCCCTTGCGGCACGCCAGCTCCAATAACATGTCTTGCTGACACTGCCGAATGATAACGTACCGCAAATTGTCTCTTCTCCAGGTATGATCGCAGTAGGCCAAAATATGGTGCAGGCAGTAAATCTTTTAATTTGGCCAACAAGCCATCATGCCAAACCCGGTCGAATGCCTCCCTAACATCCAGGAAGAGCGCGTTACAATACTCCCCCTTATCGAACGCTTGCAGTATTTCATCGACAACGCGATGCAGCTGTTCGATAGTGCAGTGGCCAGCTCGAAATCCAAACTGGTGTTCAGGAATAATTCCCTGAGATTCCACAATCCTGATAATCCGGGCGGCAATCAGTCTCTCAAATACCTTCGAGATCGAAGGCAGGAGACTAATCGGCCGATAGGACGCAGGGTCCCTTTCCGGCTTGCCAGGTTTGTGGATCTTGGAAATTACTCCGAACTTCCACTGTTTAGGGAAGTATTACAGCCTCACCATTGCGTTAAATATCAGCGCGATAAAACGGATTGCACGATGGGATAGTGCCTTTAGGGTAGCATTACACATTTGGTCGTGCCCTGGTGCCTTGTTTAAGCTCTGGTGGCTAATTACCTCAGCAATCTTGCTTGGGGCAAACGGTTGTATAGGCAAATCTATTTGGAGAGGCTGCAAGAGAGACTGGCGCGTCTCACTTACTTCCTGATGACTGGCTATCTTAAATGGTTTAAAGCGGTCATAAAGGTGTGCAGCAAATACCTCAGCTTGTTCCATATCAGTTTTACACCATGTTCCATTTGGATCTGCCAGCGGAGCTTTCCTTACGCGTCTTCTTTTCATTGCGCGCGTTAATTTCCAAAGCGAGTGAGTCGCATCACGCTCCACCCCTGTGCTTGCCATCCTGGCATCGAACCACGCTGTCCTGTGGTCGGTCAAAGCACGACGTAGCACCTCTCGCGCTTTATTCCACTCCGTTTTATCCAGGGGGTGACGAGATCGCATCCACCTAGTGCGGAGGCGTCGCTTGACAGCGATAAGCTGGAGTATCTCTCTTGGGAGCGGGATCCCTGCTGGAACTGGCCTTGGAGGTGGTTTATGCGTAGCTAGCGAGGCTGCTGCTTTGACTTTGTTGACGAAGAGCTCAATAACATCGTCAACATCTCCTTCCGTTGAGATCTCAACGTTTAGGTGCAAAGACTCATCTAGCAGCTCGCGAAACCTTTCTACGTTTGTGTGCCTCATTATTAGGCGTTCGGCTGTCGGATATACTGTGGCTGCAATGTCCAATGTGATGATGAGCGGTAGGTGGTCCGAGCTAAGCTCAACAGTTTGCTGGATATTAGCATTTGTGCTCAAGATGCCACTCGTTACCGCAAAATCTAAACAGCTCGGAGTGCCTCGACTGCCATAAGGATACCTTGTAGGCCCGCCTGTTGCCAGAATATTTGCATCTGTGCCAAGGATAACATTGGCTAAAGCGGTGCCTCGTCGGTTATTCCTTCCCGCACCCCAAAGCCAATGCGAAGCATTCCAGTCACCACCAATCAAGTACTTCGGTCGGTGTAGATCGAGGGCGCTAGCAAACTCTTCTGTAGTCCAGACATGCCGAGGCGGACAGTATACTGCTCCGAAGTTGATGGTGCCAATCACTGTTTGAATGGCTGCTGCAGCTAGTTGAAGTTTCTGGGTGGCAACAGGTCTCAGCGGAAAGTGTGTCAGACTGGACTTAATCATAATTGCTGCACCTCCTCTAGCATTACCAACACTCGGGTCATTAGCAGGATACGCATCAAAACCATATAATTTGGGTGCGTAGTCTCCTCGACAGTGTGTTTCGCTAAGTAGCAGAACATGTATGTCATGTCGCCGCACAAAGCTTTCTAGCTCTGGCAGCTTCGTAGACACGCCATCGGCGTTCCACATTAAAATGCGCAAGGGCATCATTATGGTTTTGTCGGCGCGTAGAGGGCAGTGAGCAAATTTAGAGTTTGCCCCTGCTGCTGAGTCTGTTCCTGCTGATGCTTGAGCATCATCATAAGGAGATCTGTCTGCTTCTCCTGGGCCAAGCGGAGAGAGTTTATATTCTCGTTTAGCGAGAATATAAACTCTCTCCGCTTAGCCTCAACGCTGCTAACATCAGTTGCTGGGGTTGCATCACTTTGTAACCTGCTGCGACTTCTGCCATTTCGCTGACTTTGTTGCTGCTGTTGCTGTTGCAGATTTGGTTTTTGCTGGCGCTGACTGCTCTGAGTACGCCCTCTTGCTGCGTCAGCATAGGAGAAGCCTCCTTGTACCACCTGGCTAACTACATTGGTAGTTCTTGTAGTTGCACTATTGTTTAAAGTGACTGCAGCACCACGCTTAGGTTTGCTGCGGCGCAGCACTGTTTGGTATTTGGAGCAGCCTGAGTAGTTTGCTGGATGCTGTTCGCCACAATTGTAGCACGTGCACGGCTCTTCACGTGGCAACGTGCAGTCTTTAGCTCGGTGCTCACCGCCGCATTTAACGCAGATATAATATTTACGGCAATATTTAGCCGTGTGCCCAAACTGCTGGCACCTGCTGCGTTGTACTACAGCATTCCGCTTTCTGAGGGGCTCGATCTTAACCCTCATGTGACACAGGGTTTTAATGTCCAGCACTTCCTTGTTGTTAGCCGCAGTAGCAATGTTTATAAAAAAACATATTAACAGGCTCAGCGTCTGAACTACTAGGCTCGCTGCGTCTTTTAGGCGTGTGGGCATCAAGCACCTTATGGCCAAACTTCTCCATATCCTCCTTGATAAGGCTAACTAAAGTGCTGTAATGCAAGCCTTTAACGCAGATCCTGTATGGCCGTTCCTCTTTGAGTTGGTAACAGTGGAACTCGTACTTGTCATCTTCCAGCCATCTAACAATGCTGCGGTACGTAGTGGAATTGGCGGAATATAACCGGATAACTCCTCCAATGGAAGACTTTATCTCAACATTTTTCAAATCGGTGACTTTGCTGATGCCCTGCACCAGAAGTTGTACGTCGTAAATGCCCTCCATTACGATTGGCGGGGGCTTTGGCATTGCTTTGCCTGAAGGTGCATTAGCATTGGGGGCAGTGGCATGGTTTTTGGCAGCAGCAGCTGCAGCGGCTTGATTGCTGGTACTAGGCTGCGTATCCTGATCGTCCAATAAGTCACTTTCCGCATCCATATCCGAATCGGAAAGTGCGCTGAAGTGGTTATTACGAACGCCCAGCTGTTCCTTTGTTGTTGTTGTTGTTGTTCTCAGCAGTTGGTCCAGATTCTTTAAATTAGCCTTCTTCAGAAGCTTAGGCGAAGGGCTCTTGGGCAGCTTCCTTTTCAATTTTTGAAAGTGCCCCTCAGCTGGCTTGTGGCTAATTGCCTGCTCCTGTACATCTGGTGTAATAGTTGGCATTGCCGCCGTTGTCATTGTGATGCTGGTTTGTGGAGCATTAGCTGCAGCCCTCAATGCATCTCCAAGATCAATTAGCTTATTACAATTTTGCGACATATTCAGGGATGCCGTAAATCAGAGCACTGTCAACAAGCAGCCCTGGTAAAAACACGTGAGCACCGGCTGCCTGCCGGGGCACCACTAAATATTTATATAATTGTTATTATTTGCTTATATTTATTGTCTTTCAATGTTCTTTCACTTCACAGTGGCTTTGTTACACCACTTGCACAATATTTTGCCACAATTGTGGACTTAGTCAATGTTTTTTCTATATAATTTATAATCACAGTCACAAAGCAAAAACATGCGTCCGTCACCGGCGAAAACAGGGTTGCCACTCTAAATCTTTGATTTAATTTTTTAGAGCAGAAGCACCCCTTCGATTTTTCTTTAATAAAAATATTTCCATTCCTTATTTCTTCACGAAACTTTTAAAAAATGTATTTTTTTCAAACGATTTTGTCTCGCGTCGCACGCCTATCAAACGAATTTGTTACTGGCGCCGAAAGGATTATAACAGTACCCGTCATTGTTGCAGTGTTTTAAATCACTGATGTTGTTGTTGCTGACGCTGAAGTGTATGTCATCTGAATTTCGAGGCGAAGAACGTAGCATAGTTATCACTTCTATGTTTTAGGATTATTTGAATTGAGTTTTTGAACAGAAAAAATGGTTTTTAAAAAATGTTGCAATCCCTTACGGAAAGAAAAACATAGGAAGGTATTAGATGTAAAGAGACTTCGCGCTTTAGATGAATCTTTGTTAGAAAACTTAAATTTAGAAGGAAGAAGTTTAGTGTGCGACTCTTGTTGATTAGAGTTAAACAAACAAGTAAGAAAATTACAGTCGGGCGTAACCGACTGTAAGAGGCCCTGTACCAGTGCAGGTCACCGCTCGAAGTAGCTCCCGATTATGGAAACTCAAATCGGTATCCAGGGAACACCACGAGGAGTCCCTTGTTGTGACAATGGGGTTTCAAAATAAATCCTTTGAGCCGACTTGAGATTAGTTTTTCAAAAACAATCTCCTATTTCCCCACAAAAAATAAAAAAACAACATTTAACTATTACGTTAGTGTTCGCGCCTACACATTCTGCGTAACACTTACGCTTATACCATTATGGTAACTGTAAACTGTGTCATAGACTTTCGACTTGACCGTCCGGAATATTTGAAAACGCCCATTCAATATGTGTATCGTTATTAGTTGTGAGCGTTTCCAAACATATTAAGGATCTAAATCCTTTTCTACCAAGCACATTAAATGTTTCCCTAGCTTCTACCTCAGATCGTAGGCACATATTAAAATCTCCTAATACAACTGCCTGGTCTTCTAATATATATTTTTATTTATTTGTTATTAGTATCAGAATTAAGTAAACTTAAGACT
Organism: Leucophenga maculata; assembly: GCA_035044805.1. NCBI lineage: Eukaryota > Metazoa > Arthropoda > Insecta > Diptera > Drosophilidae > Leucophenga > Leucophenga maculata. Next base: position 36,895 of record JAWNNP010003346.1, read on the forward strand.
GGATAAAGGGATGATAGCGCTGGCTACTAAGGCCTTCGGCTACTTAACTATTTACTAATGATATTTACAATGCTTAATATTAGGATTAACAATTTTGTGTTCTTTTGAAGGCTTACAATTACATACTATTTCTAACTTACAGTTAAATGCTTGTGAATACTAGTGCTATTACTATATTTGCATTAACAATTTTTTTTTTTTAATTCTAATGTTCTTATTTTATTTATGTTAAGATATGTGAGCCTGAGTACAACTAGATTTTATGATATAGTATGTTTTGAAAATTTTATAATTTTTCCAAAATTCTCTTTTGTAATATTCTTTAATGAGGATGTTGGATTGGTATTTGAGAATATTTGTTTTCTGGAATGATCTAGAGAAGGACAGTGGTTGAGGATATGATCTACATTGGTGGTTAGCGGAGTAAGACATAAGGCACATTGGTTTGGTAGATTTTTGTTGATTTTATGTGCGTGGGTCAATTTAGTATGACCCATTCTTAGACGTAGTATTTTGATTTGATCAAGTCTTATAGTTGTATACGAACTAAAAAACGAAATGGTGGGGGTTGTAGGTGTAGATATTTCTTGGTACCAGTTGGAGGTGCTGTGCCAAATATCTTGTTGGTCTTTTTTAAGTTCATTTTTGAGTAGTCTGATAATATCGTTTTTATTGCAGTTAGGTGTGTAAACTAATGGTAAGGAATGTGCATGTTTGGCAGCTTCATCAGCGGTTTCATTTCCTTTGATGTTACTATGGCCTGGAACCCACATTAGTTTTATTTTACTTTTATAATTTATTAATGAAGATCTGATTGAAGCTGGGTATATGTCCTGGTTATTGTGGTTAGTTATAGCTTTAAGTGCAGAGAGTGAGTCACTACAGATCATGTAGTTTCCACTTTTATGTTTTATTAAATAAATAGCTTCATGTATAGCTATTATTTCTGCAGAAAGAATAGTAGAGAGTGGAGGCAAAAGGCCATATTTAATCACATTGGATTCTGTGTTAACTGCAAAGGTGACTGTATCGTTAGTTGCTGATCCGTCTGTATATATAAAGTTATATGCTTTCTTTGATTCTTTTAATTGAGAGAATTATTTTTGGTACATGATTGGATGAATCGGATTTATTTATTTTAAAGTGACTTCTCGGTGGTGCAGTAGGTTGGTTATTTTGGAACAGTGTTAGTAAGATAGGGAAATGGGCGCTACCACAAAGGTTAGTTGTGCATTTCCAATCAATGAACGGATAAAGGTCTGGAGTACAATATGAGAGTATAATTGTGAAAATGTGTGATGTGTTGTGAAGTGAGTAGGGGACTTATCGTTGAGAAGAATGGATTGGTTTTGCATGATGTACTTGTACAATAACGTACCTCTACTATTTTGAGTGGGTGAATCCCACAGAGGATGCCAACTGTTGAAGTCACCCGTGACTAGTTTTGAATGGTTACCGTGGGTTAATATATTGTCAAGGTCTAGTTTATTGAATTTCTTGTTGGGTGGAATGTATATAGAGTTGTACGTGTTTTAATTTCTGCACCGACAGCTTCAATACAATTAATTAAGGTAATTTCTGTGAACTCAATAGATTTGTGGATTAGCAGTGCTGCACCGCCAAATCTATTTTGGGGGATATTTCTTAAGATAGCGTAGTTTATAGGTAATGGAAAGATTGTAGTAGGTTGTTTATGAGTCTCTTGCAGGGATATGATGTGAGGGTTATATTTCTTAATTATTAGGAGTAGTTCATTGTAGTTATTAGAATAGCCTCTAATATTATTGTATTATATTACTTTAAGTGTCATTGTATTACTTTAAGTGTCATTTTAAAACTGTTTTTTTTTTGTAAACTATTTATATAGGTTTGTAACTAATTACTACTAATACTTATAGATGGATTAATGGTTTCTTTATACTCCATTCCTTCTGAGCTATCTAGCTCTTCAACGTTTGACTGGGGATCTGGTTTCTTGATTTTCACATTTGATTTAAGTTGTTTCATTGCTCTTTTCGATGTTTTACGTGGCAGTATTCTAACATTTGATTTTTTAGTAACGTCAATGTTTTCGGTTAGTTTAGCAGCCATTGGTGTACCTGGCTGTGAGTTGCTTTGAAGATTTATTTTATCGTTGTAGTTCACTAAGTTACGCTTTATGATAATTCCTTGGGTGCTAGATTTTTCCGTAGATATCAAGTTCGTATCATTTGCCTGTGTGCGTTGTTTTGTTATTGCAGCGTATGTTTGGATTCCAGCTTGGTATCTACTGTTGTAAATTTGATGTGCGGCTTTGTTGTCAACTTTTTTATCAGTTTTTATAGCAATAATTTCTTGTTGGTTTACGAATATTGGGCATTTCTTATCGGTTGAGTAATGACACTGGTTTAAAATTTTTTTTTCCACGCAATTTATGCAGTTAACGTCATTAGTGCACTCTTCTTTTAGTTCAGCATTAGTATGATTTTCCTTTCCACATTTGTAGCAAGTTTTTTTATTTAAGAACCATTTGAATGTGTAACCGAAACGAAAGCAATTATTCCAGCGCAAAGGAGAAGGTATGTAGGGACGAATGCTTTTCTTCCAATATCCAATCATTATAGATTCCGGTAGAGTGAGCAAAGAGAATGTGAGTATATGGAGACCTGTATCAATTAGACTGCCATCCACTCTCTTTAATATTTTTTTTACCATACATTTTCGCTCTTTAGGTTTTCTAGTATTTCCTCTTCAGGTACGTTGCACAGTTCTCGTGAGTAAATTACTCCCTTAGTGTAGTTAAGAGAGTTGTGTAATGAAACCGTAGCGGGAATGTTGTCCGTGAATTGAGTCATTTTTAGAAGTTTATTTGCTTGGAGTAGATTTTTTGTTTTAACTAAAAGACCCCACTTTTAAGCACTTTACATGACTCCACTGCACCGTCACAATTAAAGTCAATTATTTTTTTATAGCAAATGGTGACAGTTTAAATTCTTTGTAATGATCGTCCTTCCGACAAATTATTACGTATTTTGGTCCAGGCGTATTTAGAGTTTGAGATTGGCTATGACTTAATGATGATGCGCCATAGCCAATATGTCGATCAGGGGAGTCGCACATTGCGAGAAGCGTTTATTTATTGTTCTTCTTCTTTTTGTTTTCTCGTTTTATGCTTTGCATGTCTATATTTAGAAATCAACAGTTATGTGAGATAAGTGCGAGTGAGCGCAAGCCGTACGAGACGCGATAATAGGCTGCTACAACAGGAGCTCATACGAAAGACAACCGAACGCAATGAGAGTTGAGTCGATACCTGATTCGGGACCTAATCAAAGCAATGTCCTGTGCAGTCATAAGGCCTGATGACATATTATTTAAAGCTACTGCAAAAGACTGATCCCCCCTCTGACGCATAATTTCAGTCAGCTCAAAAAATCGGAACAAATCCCACATCGTTGTGTACAATGCACTGTAGGGATCTCTGGAATTAGATTCAAAAATCCAATTATCGCCTACAGGTCTTAACTGCAGTGGTTTAGATGCATCTACTGTATTTGGCGAAATCAATGGACGTAGTTCCAGATACAACGATCGTCTCCGCGTTCACATAAATCCACTGGCTTTAGCTCTTGCTACTTATAATAGCAGAAGGAGCGTCAAGAAGCTCCACCCAGAAGATCTTTAACTGCGAACACGATTATTGGAATGCCATCAAAATGGTTAGGACTTTTAAATATTTGTTTTAATCTAGAATTTAGGTTATTAAACATTTTGGCTCCTACCATAGAAATCTCGTCTATTATAAGAAGTTTGAGATCAATCAGTCTCGAATGCAAGGAGTTAACTAAATCTGAGCTTAGGGGCCTAATTTCTCCCGATTGATTAATTGGAAGGCAAAACACTGAGTGGAGAGTACAACCACCAATGCCAAAGGCTGCCTTTCCAGTTGGTGCAGTTAAAAGTACCTTAACAGTGTTTGGATCTGACCCTGGTTTGCTATTGAAATATAATGACAGTGCCTGATATATGACTGAAATAAGTCGGCTTTTGCCGACCCCAGCGCCACCACCAACAAATTCGAGAAAGGGGATGTCAGACCTCATGTTATGAAGAACATGGGAAAAATACATTCTCTGCTTTAAGTTTAGGGATCTTGTCGTTTCCGCTAAACTTGTACTCGAAACTAAAGCAGAAAGTTTTAATAACCGAACACTGTTATCCGGCTCAACATTGTTATCTGCATTTAGAATTCTATATGTGCTATCTACCTCATGATTTTCTGCAATCTCTTCCTCCTGATTATCATTAAGTAAATTTGCGCTACCAAGCGCGACTTCTGGCTCCTCATCATTTATAATATTAAACTTTCTACGAGTGACTTCTATTGATTCTTTATTTAAATTACAAAGCTCTTCGCAATCTCTATCAATATCTATTCTTAACAAACCCTCTACCATAGCGAAGAGGCTAAATTCTACCTTCGGAAGTACCGAATTCTTCATTTCTGGCGGCATCATTCTGATATAATTGGCGTGTCCGACGATTAGTCCTACTATATGTATAAAATGCAGCGAATTCCGCTAAGCACAAACTATATAAATCACTATGCCGCTGAATATAATGATCTAAGAGACCCTTTTCAAATATGTCTGTAGAATCAGCGGGTAAATCTTTAAGTTTTTCTTAAGATTTAAGCATTTTAACACGGTGCTCTGGCAAAGACGTGTTTATAAAAATTTCTGCGTTCCTACATTCGGACAAAGACATACCTAAGCAACAATAGACTGCCTCCTGTGCAGAAATTTCTGAGCCTGTTATAAACTTATGACCTATATGCTAAAGCTTCTGCCTAATTGTAAAATTCCCCCTATGAACTTCATCAACAGCCTCTCGCATAAGCTTGGAAATGCCTCTTTGCGACTTATTAATATAATTGATAACATAGCTGCAACATGCATACGGATCTAAAATATATTGAATATCTATATTGGCTCTCTGCAATGCTTTGCTTTCTCAAGCAAATAAATGTGTTACTTCTAATATTTAATAACTCCAATTTTCTATAATTATAAAATAACTTATCTATCCTACAGCCCCTTCTATCGAAATTCCTAAGTTCTGATCTTACTTTCTTTCGATCCCTGCATAAATACTGGGAAACGACAACTCTTCTGAATCACAATATGTAACCATATCCAGAGGTCGTTTTCCTTCCCCAGGAGCTATAGCTACCTTACGAACATCTACATTTTCTGCTGGCACATTATTAATAAACGTCTACTCACCTCCTGGATTTAATTCTCTCTCTTCCTCTCCTTCCCTAAAGACTTTATTATCATAAATGGTAGCCGCGGAGAAACTAATCTTTCCTCTAAAGGAGTTATTTGGGAAATCTAAACCATTAGTAATGGAATTTTTGGGTTTTAATCCTGCTTTGATCGTACGGCTACAAGACTTGCAAAAAAAAAAGCTGTCGTCAACAGACGGAAATTCAGCGGACAAAAATAAAATATCTACATAATGGGGATTGATATTTTCGATATGATCTACTAATCTTATCTAACTGATTAGGAAACCATAAGCCTTTACAAGAATAGCAAAGGTTACATGGACCTTGTTTAATTTTCCTATTGAAGCTCCCCATTAATGAATCTAAGCTACGCTGCTTATATTGTCTATCTAAATCTGCGCTATTCGCTCGCTACTCATTGATGCGAATGGCGTTTCGTCGGTTTTCTGCTGTCCTATTTTGCTTATTATTTCTATACTGGCTAACTCTCTGGGATAGACTTCTTAAAGCGTTAAATGTTGCCTGCCGTGCCTGTATTCTAGCACTTCTTATATTCCTAGTATTATGTGCCTGCTCAATAATCCTACGAACTGGATCCATCCTAGATTGGGATCTCCTTATTCTATCAATCTCTCTTTCCAATATCCTCACCTCTAAATTCTGTCGTCGCGCTGACCTGCCTGAAGTATTTTTTATTCGTTCCAAGTTCCTAACTAAACGATTTTGTCTGTTCCTCTGCCTACGCAGGGTATCTCTAGCCTGCTCTCGTTGCCTAATTTCTAGATTAATCCGCCGTCGTACGTGGTGGGCTATGTTCTGTTCCTGTATCTGCCTACTATATGCTAACTCCTGCCTTCGTGCACGCCGACGCGAATTATTTATCAACTGCTCTTGTTCCCTCACCTCCTGATATGCACGCCGGCGTGCGTGCTCGATTGTGTTTTGCTCCTGTTCATGCCTACGATAGTCTAACTCCTGCCTTCGCGTACGCCGACGCGAAGTATTTATCAACTGCTCTTGTTCCCTCACCTCCTGATTTGCACGCCGGCGTGTGTGCTCGATTGTCGATTACGATAAAAATTATTCAATAATAATTCAATAATGCACTTGAAACTTGTGTCGCGTCATCTCACTTCACTTTATTTGGTTGAATCGTAATATCATTTCGATTATAAAGATGGGTGTAGTTAATATTAATAACGAACAAGTTTTTTAAATAAATTTTGATCGTAAATATTTTGATATCGTTATCAAAGTTTTACATGCATTATTAAGGTCACTCGATTATTGAATAATTTTTACCATGAATAATAATCGATATGAATCAAATAGTTACATCGAAACGTTGAATAATTTAAAATCGTTAGAAGCAGAATATACTTTGCAGAGCATTTTGGTTTCATTTATTGGAACAAAACAATGGAAATTTCTAGTACCTTCAATTAAGCAATCTTTAGAAAAACGATGTCTCAAACGTTGTCCATTTATCTTGAGTTCGTCCGCACTGCAAAATATTACGGTAATGTTTTCAAGAGCTTTCGAAGACCATTCATGGAATTGTCTTGCTGTTACCATAGGCTCATTGCTTACAATTGCTAATGATGGCAAATATTTATAAAATTATATCTGTTTTTGTACTGACTTCCGCTCCATCGCTAATGAAAATAATTTTTTAAATTTTCTCACTTCGCAACAAGTAGCCGTCGCGGTAGCATGTTGCCTCAAGCTGCTCCGTATAGATCGCGCAATTGATTTTCTTAGAACATAATTTAAATATTTAATTTTGTGTACCTAGCTCGCCCAGTTTTGGGCAGTTGCCTTAAGCATATTTTGTGCGAAAGTCAAACGCTTATAACTAATCAAAATTAAAAAAATAATGACTTTAAATAGAACGCCGCCAAAAACGCAAGCAGCGCCGAAAACAACAACACCCCCATTTATGCCTAGCAACATAAACAATACAAGTGCAGCTCAAACGGATTCCCTCTCCACAAACCGAACAACCATTCAAACCAATGTGAGTACAATCGCAACAAACATCATTCCATCTTCTCCTTTCGTGAATAAGAACGAAACATCTGCGCCAAATCCTCTCTCAGCGCATGCGCTTTCGGAAGGTCTCTCTTGGGCCTCTCAATGTCCAACACCTACAACGAATTCACCGTTGTTCACGCTCAGTGCTATAAAAACTCCGCAACATCTTGAACACAGCAACATTTACCCAGCAACAAACAACATGATGCCAGCAGCTACCAACATGGTGTCAGCAACGAACAAAATGTTGCCAGCAACTAACAGTTCATCATCCTCTTCGGCTGTTAATGTTAAACGCTTAAGAACGAGCCCAGGAAGCACTAACGTTAGACCAAAGCAATCAAAAATTGATGAATACTGGCTTTCAACGCCAAACCCAATCAGCGAAAATAGATACTTTCTGCTGGACCAGCCAGAACCAGAAATAGAACCCAAAGTGCCTAAACCACCACCAATATTTGTTTACGGAGTGAGCAACATTAACCTATTAAAATCATTATTGCAGCAAATTGCATATAATGAATATGAGCTAAAAATTTTGAATGGCAATGAAGTAAAAACCCAACCAAAAACGCCTGAAAAATACTTGTTAATTACAAAAGCATTAACTGAGCGAAACACCTAGTTTCATACATACAAGCTGAAGCAGGAAAGAAGCTTTAATGTAGTCCTTAAAGGAATACACTACTCCACCCCTATTGAAGAGATACAAGAGGCTATTAACGAGCTTGGCTTTACAGTAGAGAATGTACATAATATCAGACAGGCTGTCACAAAAAAACCACTATCCCTCTTCCATGTCAGTCTAAAACCAGATAAAAGCAACAAAAATATTCATAACTGCAGTTCACTTTTGTCTACAAAAATAACATTTGAGCCCCCAAGGAAAAAACGAGAAATATCTCAGTGCACTCGATGTCAACGTTATGGACACACCAAGCATTATTGCAACCGAAGCCCTCGGTGTGTTAAGTGCACAGAAAACCACTCTACATCTGCATGCCCTCGTAAAGTAAAGTCAGATGGAGTTCGTTGCGTGCTCTGTGATGGTAACCATCCAGCCAATTATAAGGGCTGTACTATGTACAAGAAATTACAACAAAAAATGTTTCCAGCACTCCGGCCTGGGGAAGTTAAAAATGTCATATCAGCCCCCACTCCTCCTAAATCCTATTCAGATGCACTCCGGCCTAGGGAAGCTAAAATTTCCATACCAACTTTCAGTCCTCTCGAATCCTATTCGGATGTTCTAAAAAACAATCCAGGCACTGACTTAAGCGGCCCAACTCAAGAGCCCAATACACCGTGTATTCCTTCCTCAACACAAAACAATGACATAAATGCCCTCAAACAAATGATGAAAACACTAATGGAACAAATGGGCACGGTGCTTAATTTGTTAACATCAGTCATTGCAAATCTGTGCAAATGATAAAAATCGCATGCTGGAATGCAAATGGGCTTGCCCAACACATACAAGAACTAACAACATTCTTGGCAGACAAAGACATTGACATAATGTTGATCTCATTTGTTTAGAGCGATGCAACTATCCCACACGACTCACGTATCTACAGGTGAACCAACTTATTGGCCTAGCGATATAAATAAAATACTGGATGTTATTGATTTATTTTTAATTAAAGCAATACCAAAACACCATATTGCTGCAGAGTCTTGCTTAGACCTGTCATCAGATCATACGCCTATCATCGCTACAATTAATAATGAAGCAGAGAAAACTATTCATGCTGCAAAGCTCTATAATAAAAGGACTAGCTGAGAGCATTTTAGGTACATTGTAAATGAACCATTAGACACGAATTTACCTCTAAAATCTGCAAAGGAAATCGAGTTTGAGCATTTTACCAAAGCAATTCAGCAAGCAGCTTGGCAATCTACTCCGACAGAACCTTATTTAAATAAACATTTAAATATAGATAAAAATATATCGTTACTACTTAGGGAAAAATGAAAGTTGAGAAAAATATGGCAGTTCACACGAACTCACAACGACAAGAGACGCTTCAATCAAGCCGCGAAAAGGTTAAAAGCAATTCTAAAGGAGAAGGACAATGCTGAGCTCACCAGATATCTTCTTGGCTTATCACCTACAAAAGCGACTGATTACTCACTCTGGAAAGCCACAAAAAACGTTGGTCAACCTATTGCCCCCAATTAAAAAGAGAACTGGAGATTGGGCTAGGAATGCCCAGGATAAAGCTGAAACCTTTGCTCAGCACCTGTCCTCCGTATTTAAACCGTTTCCCACCACAGAACGAGAATCGGACGAATATAACCAGGAGTACATAAACTCTCCTTTTCAAATGGATATCCCGATCAAGGGATTTAACAAAGGAGAAGTTAAAGCAACTATTATTAATATTAAAAGTAATAAGGCTCCAGGCTATGATTTGATCACTGGGAAAGTCCTTAAGGAACTTTCAGAATGTGGATATAGATTTATAACGCAGCTATTTAACTCTATTTTGCGGTGCGAGCACTTTCCAGGCCAGTGGAAAATAGCGCAGATTATCTAGTCAAACCTTTAGAATCGGTATCTTCGTAAGCGCCGATAAGTCTACTAACAGTCATGTCTAAAGTTTTTGAAAGACTTTTGCTTACAAGGCTTATGCCAATCATTGAGAGGAAGCAACTCATACCTTCTCATCAGTTTGGATTACGCAAGTATCACTCAACCATTGAACAAGTAAGTAGAGTCCATACATATGCGAGAACTACCCTGGAACGAAAAGAATACTGCACAGCTGCATTTCTAGATGTATCACAAGCCTTTGATAAGGTGTGGCATCCTGGCCTGCTCTATAAACTGAAACGGTCTCTGCCTCACCACGCGTACAAAATTTTGAAGTCATACTTGGAGGATAGATACTTTATGGTTAAAGTTAATGAAGTAATAACAGACCTGGAGGAAATAAGCTCCGGGGTACCGCAAGGCAGTGTCCTGGGTCCAGTGCTATATACATTGTTCACAGCGGACTTACCTTTGTCAGAACATACATATACAGCTACTTTTGCAAATGACACTGTAATCATGGCAAAATACGTAGATCCAATGCAAGCATCCCGTAACTTGCAAGCCAACCTATAAGCAAGTGGCTAGATACATGGCGAATTAAAGTGAACGCAAAAAAATCTGTGCAAGTAACTTTCACTCTTAGGAGAGGCACATGTCCACCAGTCTACATAAACAACTGTCAACTGCAGCAAGCAGATAAAGCTAAATATCTAGGGATACTCCCAGACCGGCGGCTTACCTGGCGCGACCACATATTTACAAAGCGTAAACAACTTGGACTCAGACTTAGATCCCTTTATTGGCTTCTTGGGCCTAACTCATCTGTCTCAACAGAAAATAAAATACTTATTTACAAAGCAATTTTAAAACCAATATGGACTTATGGTATTCAAATTTATGGCTCTGCATCTGGAAATCCTTCAACGATTTCAGTCCAAACTTCTCCGCCTTTGCATAAATGCTCCATGGTATATAAACAATTGTCAAGATAGGTTTCTCAGTTAATACTCGGAATTATTGTTTATTGAGTACAACAAATATATAAGAAGAAAATAAATATTAATCAAATGTTTTTCGCCGAGACGCACACGCGTGGCCTTTGTTCGCTTCTTAACATCCGACGACGACTGACTCGCTCTCTCAGCTGCTGCTACTCCCCTTCGTAACTTGACAGTTCGGCCTCTCCTGACAAGTCGTCTTCCTCAGGCGACTACTCATCGTTCCCGCACTCGATGCCTGGTTCAAGTTCAGGGCTTAAGCTGCACCACGGTTTCAGATTATCGGACGATATAACGTTGCTATATTTGCGCTGCGTATTCTTTTGATCCGGCAGATCCTCAACCAAGTATCGATCTCTTTCAAGCACCTTAGTGATTACGTACGGACCCCTAAACAAAGGTTCCAATTTATTCGATTCACCACTTGCTGTTGGCACACGGCGGATAACCACCAAGTCGCCTTCTTTGTATAACCATGGAGTTTTGTGTGTTCTGTCAAATCTGTCTTTCCACTTTCGTTGCTCGCGCTCGATATTTTCAGCTGCGACATTAAAACTGGGATAACTGGACGGGGTATTTTCATCATGCATGGCTTGAATCAATCGGCAACAGCTTAAATCTCTTAGTTCGAAATTAAACACGAGGTCGTTTGGTGTAAATCCGGTGGTTGCGTTTTTTTGTGAATTAATGCTCCACTGTATTGTTCTTAAATGATCGTCCCAATCTTTATCATTCTTAGACATGCATTTGAGCGATGAGATCAGTGACTTGTTCATCCTCTCCGCCTGTCCGTTCGCCCTAGGAGTTCTTACGGCCGTCTTCACATGACCTATGCCCAACTGAGACACATACTGGAAAAATTCCTTTGACGTGAATGCTGTTCCCCGGTCCGATGTCAGCTGCAATGGTTGTCCAAAAATACTAAAGATTTCATTTAAAACGCGTATAACTGGGCCAGTCTTTGTATTACGGGTTGCGGCAAATATTGAATATTTCGTAAAAGCGCAAACTACCACCAATACATACAGGTTGCCACGCTTACTACGAATGAAAGGACCCACATGATCGATGTTTATTTTTCGAAAAGGTATGGGTAAAACTTCGCACGGATGAAGCTGTCCTTCGGGTTGACCCCCTTTAGCTTTATTGTAACAACACTCGGGACATGAATCGATATAGGACTTCACATATCTTCTCATGCGGGCAAACCAAAAATGCTCTTGTAGTCGGTGGATTGTTTTTTCCACACCAAAATGTCCATTATCATCATGACATGCTTTCGTGACACGCCATTTAGTTGCGTTCGCTACCACCAATTTATCTCCATCCTTTACTTTCCGATGCAGCCGGTTTTGTTTAATACTGTAGTCGACCCTTAATTGCTTAGTATCAACGTTATCATTTTTCGTTTGATCACGTAGCGCCATTATTATAGTTTTCAACTTTGGATCTTGAAGTTGCATAGCGTAAATCCAGTCTTCATCAGCTACGTTAATGTTTAAAATCTTATCGGCGATCGTAGATGGTTCCTCCGGTGGTAACGTAGGGCAACGACTCATCGCATCCACATGTGCCATTCTACTGCCCGGCCGGTGTACACATTCAAAATCGTATTCTTGCAATTTCAACCACCAACGCGCTATACGCGGAAGCAATGGGGTTGTCGCTTTGGTGGTGACTACTGCATTACAATCAGTCACTACGCGGAAGTGAGTTCCCAATAAATAAATTCTGAATCGCTCCAAAGTTTCGACGATCGCCAACACCTCTAGTTCGTGACTTGCGTATTTACTTTCGGCCGCGCTGCATTGCCGACTGAAGTAAAATGTAGGCTTCAGTAATTCGTATTCACGTTGTAAAAGTACGCCTGATATGCCAACTGCGCTTGCGTCGGTATGCACTTCATGATCTTTTCTTGCATCATATAATACAAGAACCGGTTCTGATGTAATAGCCTGCTTCAGCTGTGTAAAGGCTTTCTGTTGATCGTCTGTCCATTTAAATACAACATCTTTCTTTGTTAATCTGGTCAGAGGAAGTGCCAATGTCCCGTAATCTGGCACAAACTTGCGGAAAAATCCAGTCACACCTAGGAACTGTCTTATTTGTTTGGCATTCTCTGGTTGTGCAAAATCTTCGATGCACTGCGTCTTCACTTTCCCCGGCATGATACCTTTGCCGTTTACAATGTGTCCTAGAAACATAACTTCGCGTGCCATAAACGTGCATGTTGATGGCCGAAGAGTCATTCCCGCTGACTTTGTAGCTTCGAGGAACTCTTCCAAAACTTCTAATCCTCTATCAACAGTTGGTGTTGCGATAATAACTTCGTCTACATAGTTAATTATGCTCTTATGGTGCTTTAAATCTCTGATAATATTTCTAATAGTTTCTTGAAAAACCATGGGTGCATTAATTAATCCGAATGGCATGACATTATGTTCAAACAGTCCGTCCGGCGTTAAAAATGCAGTAAATGGCTTGCTGTCCTCCCTTAACGGTATCTGATAATAGCCGGCAGTCATATCTAACGTGGTGAAGAATTGGTTTCCCCCTAGCTGCGCTAAAAGTTCTTCCACCACCGGCATGGGGAACTGCTTTTTAATTGTTACGGCGTTAAGTGCTCTGTAGTCGACGCACATTCTGCTTTCTCCGTTTGACTTTGTTACTAGTACCACTGATGCTGCATGTGGAGATGCACTTCTCCGTATAATCCCTTGCTTTAAAAGGTTCTCAACAATTGACGATAATACTTCACGTTGTGAAAACGGGACCATATAACGCTTACCAACTATTGGTTGATCCGTTGATGTTTCGATGCTCATTTCTGATTTATTGCACCGACCAAGCGACGACATATTCTCGGAAAAACTGCCTTCGTAACGCTTCAGCAGCTCCACAGTACATTCACGTTGCTGTTCATTGATAACCTTACCGATATTAAATTCATGTTTTCTGTTTGCGTTGATGCATAGAATCCCAAAATCAATTAGGAGGCTCTGATTCTCCTGCAACAACACATCTCGACCCAATAATATATCATACGATAAATACTTATCCGGTATCACTTGCATAATTAATTTAATCGGCTTGATGTCAATGATCGCTTCTACCTCGATGGCCCACATCGATTCTACCTCTGCGCCGCCAAACCCACTAAAGTGGACTATTGATTCGTATCGCTGAGCCTCTACAGGTACCACCGACTCTTTGATCAGTGTTTTATCACTGCCCGTGTCAATAAAAGCACAATATGATTTATTTCCGATTCTTATTTCCGTCGTCAAAGGTGGAAGATAGCCCTTTGTTTTCATCTTAACTGTTGCCACCGCTGAATTTGTTCCTTTACAATTTGGTTCATCATGTCCAATTTTACCGCACTTTGAACACCTTGGTTTCTTCTGCGGCTGTGTGCACTTAGCAGCGATATGTCCTGTCTCATTACAATTGTAGCACTTACGAGCCTCATTATTAACTTCCGTTGTGTTTGTTCGTCTTGACACCTGCGTCTGCTGCACGTTAATTGTTCTTGACACCGTGTTTTGTAAGGTTATCAAAGGTTCGTTTGATTTTGTGATGCGTTGCGCAGATAAAATTTGTGCCACATGAACGTCCTTGAGACCATTGATTATATAAGAATTAATCGACTCGTCATCAACTCCACCTCGTTTTCCCATAGCCAGTATTTCATAAAAGTACTCGGTGGCTGTCTCATTCAGTTTCTGTCGACGTCGCATTAACTGCCTATGTACGTCCGCAGCCGTTTCCGCGCATGGAAAATCCGCCGTAAATTTATCAACAAACTCAGTCCAACTGCTAAAAACTGGTTGTGCATCTATCCAATCTTTCGCTACCCCTTTCATTTTAAGCTGTGTTGTAAACAAAAGCATCGTCTCGCTTATTGAGTACAACGCGCGAAGCTGTTGAACTCTGCACACAAACTGCTTTGACGTAATTTGACCATGAATCGGGTCAAAATCTGGCAAGATTCCTATGATTTCCTGTGGTTTTAATGATTCGTTGAATGAAGTCCCTTCGTTCGTAACCCTTGACGGTTGTACTATGTTATTTACATCAATGCTAGGCTGCTGCGTTGCATGTTGATCTTGGCCAAGCTGTATCGTATTGCTTCCTGCAATCGACTTTACCTCTGATGCTAAATTTTGCATGGCTTGGGTCAGCTGTGATATCATGTTTTTCATTTCAGCCACCTCCGACTGCAACTGTTGCGGCTCGACCCTATCAAATGAATAATACTCTGTATCAATTTCGTCCGTGCCAATTACCAAAACAATGCTTTCAATCTTTTGCTCCTTGGTGCCCACCGATGGCAACTCTAATTGTTGCAAAATCTTGTTGATCTGCGACACATTTAACTTGTTCAACTTCATCTTCATAATGACGTCTTTATTTTTTAAACCAAATTTGCAATAAAATGTATGTCTCTGGTTTTACTCGTCTTTGATTTCACAATGATCTTGCTTCGAATTTCTTTTTGTCTACACTAGGAATTAAAGTGTACTGTTGCTGTCTCGTTCTCACTTATTGAGTTCTTTTCGGTATTACGTTTCGTTTTGTACAGATTTTCTTTGCCGTTGAGATTTCTGCTTCCCGTTGCGTCCACCTCCGTTGCCGTTTGATCCACACTCGTTTTTTTTTTTTTTCTACCGTTAATAACCGTTTAACCGTTTCGTACAAGTCGATTGCCGTTTGAGGTTTTTACTGTCCCTTTGCATCCACCTCCGTTGCCGTTTGCTTGCCCCGAACTTCGTTTTACCGCGTCTACCCTTTGTCCTAGTGTTTCGAGACGCGGACACTATCGATTTTTACAAACAAAATGTTTTTAACTTTTGTAACGTTTTGTAGGCGTATCGATCCTACTTCTGATCTGTCAAGATAGGTTTCTCAGTTAATACTCGGAATTATTGTTTATTGAGTACAACAAATATATAAGAAGAAAATATATATTAATCAAATGTTTTTCGCCGAGACGCACACGCGTGGCCTTTGTTCGCTTCTTAACATCCGACGACGACTGACTCGCTCTCTCAGCTGCTGCTACTCCCCTTCGTAACTTGACACAATGCTATAATCCACCATGACTTAAGAGTACCAACGGATCTTGAAGAAATAGTCGAAATCAGCAAAAACTACCGAATCCGACTATTAGCACATCCAAACCCACTAGAAGCACAACTAGTTAGCAACCTCACTAACACAAGAAGAGTAAGAAGGTATCACCCAGAAGACTTAACCCACCGAACTGCCAATATTCGCCGTCGTCAACACTAAATTTATTTTTATTTTTGTTTTATGTAAGATTTAGTCATTGGGCTAACTTATGCATGCCTGTTTAAATTAATTATATATAAGTATTACTGAATGTTTCTCGAAGAACAGATTGTATTTAATAAAATGGAGTTAAAAAAAAAAAAAAAATTCTCATGTTTTGTCTTTAATTCGGATATTTACTTTCGAATCAACAAATTTATTGCATTTGCATCATGCTTCTGATATTATCGCATAACAATCGGGTTTTATTTCACTTCCATTGTTGTAATAAACAACAAAGGGATGCACTGTAATTTGTTGTTTTACCCAGTAGTGGCTCTGAATGGAATCTTGTATGACCGCTTGATAGTTCTCAACAAAATCTCCCTTCACCAGGAATTCCCCTGGTTTTAAAGAACTTTCTAAACCTTGAAAATAGTTGCTCTTCATCAGTTTGACATTTTGATGTATTTTATACACGCAAACAAAATGAGTGCCATTGCGCACTCTTTTGGTCGAAGCACACTAAATTTAGACAAACTAATCTTTCAATTTGGGTGTTTTTCTTTAAGAGCATAAACTTCTTTTAAATTCCCAAGCAACAAACTTTTTTGAACATGAGTTCGAACTTCATTTTTTATGCAGGACACAAAATCTTTTTTTCCTGGTAATATTCTGCAATATCTAATATTCTTTCTGCAAGTTGCTGCATTTCTTGATAAAGCGGATGACCTTTATAAGAATCTGGGGAAGAACCGATTCCTTCCTTCGAATGCAAATGAACGGCTTTGCTGCTAAAGTATATGACACGTCAAAGTACTCTGATATTCTTCGAAAAGACCATGTTTTTGGGAACATTGTTAAAAACGTTACAATTTCGGTTTTATTCTTAGCTTTTTGTATTTTTTTTTTTTTATTTTAGAAACTGTTTCCAAACATTCAACTTTACTTACTTACTTACTTAAATGGCCGTCAACCGTCTACCGGTCATGGCCGCGTCCAGGAAAGCGCGCCAGCCTCCATAATCCTGTGCGCGCTGGCGCCAGTCGTTCTGAATGCCAAGTACGGACTTTCAACATCATGTATAAAAGCACTCTCTTCACTAAATACCGTTTTTAAATGTAAGTCAAACGCGGTTTTAATTTCTTTTATTTTAGCTACTTGAGCTACTTTTGAACGAAGATCATTGCGTTTTGTAATAGGTGAGACACCTAAAACCGAGAGAATGTTATTTAAACAAACAAAATTTTTATTTAGAAAATTTTCATTTGTTTCTTCTAATATCTCTGGAACTTGCATTTCAACGTCTTGATTTTCACTGGGATTTCTCGATTTTTAGGCCCTGTACCGAAGGTACAAGAGCCTATTGGTTTTGTGCAAATTTATGTAACAGGTAGAATTAATGGTCGGAGACCCCCAAAGTTACCCCCATTATGGTCAGGAGTGATAGAAGAGTCGATATAGTCATGTCCGTCTGTCCGTCCCACCGTCCTTCGTGTTTTTTTGCATTCGACTAGGACTTTTCCGGAATTTTACAAGTTTATTTTAAAATTTTGCACCTATAGTACTAGCACTAGTACTCGGTCTCAAAGACTTAGAAATGGAAATCAGCGGAATAGAGAAGATATAGAATATTTAGAACAAGAGAGAGAAAGAAATGCCCAGTCGCAAAGACTGCGTAGGGAAAATAATCACCATAAGCAACAGGAGCAGTTGATAAATACATTGCGTCAGAGTACGCGAGGGCAAGAGGTAGAATATCGTAGGCAGGAACAGGAGCAAAACACAATCGAGCACGCACGCCGGCGTGCATATCAGGAGGTGAGGGAACAAGAGCAGTTGATAAATACTTCTCGTCGGCGTACGCGAAGGCAGGAGTTAGCATATCGTAGGCAGGAAGAGGAACAGAACACAGCCCACCACGTACGACGGCGGACTAACCTAGAAATTAGGCAACGAGAGCAGGTTAGAGATACCCTGCGTAGGCAGAGGAACGGACAAAATCGGTTAGTTAGGAACTTGGAACGAATAAAAAATACTTCAGGCAGGTCAGCGCGACGACAGAATTTAGAGGTGATGATTTTGGAAGGAGAGATTGATAGAATAAGGAGATCCCAATCTAGGATGGATCCAGTTCGTAGGATTATTGAGCAGGCACATAATACTAGGAATATAAGAAGTGCTAGAATACAGGCACGGCAGGCAACATTTGACGCTTTAAGAAGTCTATCCCAGAGAGTTAGCCAGTATAGAAATAATAAGCAAAATAGGACAGCAGAAAACCGACGAAACGCCATTCGCATCAATGAGTAGCGAGCGAATAGCGCAGATTTAGATAGACAATATAGGCAGCGTAGCTTAGATTCATTAATGGGAAGCTTCAATAGGAAAATTAAACAAGGTCCATGTAACCTTTGCTATTCTTGTAAAGGCTTATGGTTTCCTAATCAGTTAGATAAGATTAGTAGATCATATCGAAAATAACAATCCCCATTATGTAGATATTTTATTTTTGTCCGCTGAATTTCCGTCTGTTGACGACAGCTTTTCTTTTTGCAAGTCTTGTAGCCATACGATCAAAGCAGGATTAAAACCCAAAAATTCCATTACTAATGGTTTAGATTTCCCAAATATTCCGTCCTGTATCAAGGACTTAACTCCTTTAGAGGAAAGATTAGTTTCTCCGCGGCTACCATTTATGATAATAAAGTCTTTAGGGTATGAGCGACAGAATAGTATTAAAGGTGCGTAGAATGGAGTATAGGCAGGATTTTATGGCTGAGACCATTAGAGCGTCTAAAGTGGCTGATGCAATTAGGTTCTTAATAGATACTGAGCTTTATAGAAAGCATGACATTACGATTAATCAGGAGTGGATGACTCCATATACATTGGAAGTCGTTCCATTTATTGCATAAGCAGAAGATAATAATTTAGTTAGGGAATTAGTTAACACATATGCAGTCCCTCGTTCAGAGCAAAAGGAAGAGAGGGAATTAAATCCAGGAGGTGAGCCGACGTTTATTAATAATGTGCCAGCAGAAAATGTAGATGTTCGTAAGGTAGCTATAGCTCCTGGGGAAGGACAACGACCTCTGGATATGGTTACAGATTGTGATTAAGAAGAGTTGTCGTTTCCCAGGATTTATGCAGGGATCAAAAGAAAGTATGCTCAGAGTTACACTACGATAGTTAGATCAGAACTTAGGAATTTCGATAGAAGGGGCTGTAGGATAGATAAGTTATTTTATAATTATAGAAAATTGGAGTTATTAAATATTAGAAGTAACACATTTATTTGCTTGAGAAAGCACAGCGCCTTTAGGCATATAACTGCCAGGACAGCCCTGAATGAAGATAATATAGATAATTTGATTCGCCATGATGAAGGTTATAGGGTTTTAAAAGGTATTCGCTTATCTCCTGCCCATTGGGAAGGGGAAAAAAAGAAGGTGATGGCCATGATTAGACAATTCGGCCTACCAACTTTTTTTACAACATTGTCGGCTGCTGAAACTAGGTGGAAAGAGTTGTTAGTAATTTTTTCAAAAGTTGTAAATAATTTCGATATTAGCGAGGAAGAAGCGTTAAATTTTAGTTTCAGTGAAAAGGCTCGTTTGATTAGTACAGATCCAGTGACTTATGCTAGGTATTTCGATTTTCGGTATAGGGAACTTTTCAGATTATTAAAAAAGGAAGGAGGTATTTTTGGCCGTCATTGTGTTACTAGATATTATTGGCGAGTAGAGTTTCAGCAAAGAGGTTCACCACACATACATGATATGTTTTGGTTAAAGGACGCCCCAAAATAAGATATTAGTGATGCTTCCTCAGCGTTGTCAGTAATAGAATTTATCGATCAATTTGTTACAACTGATGTAACAAACAATGAACTGAAATCATAGTAGGTCATGTCAGCGTAGAGTAAAGGAGTTCAACATTTGTCGCTTTGGTATTCCATATCCCCCAATGCCCAGGACAGAAATTTTATTTCCTCTTCCAGAAGATTTTTTAGATATATCACTTCACAAAAATAGTTTTCAGAAAATTAATACTTTTCTAAATTGTCCCTTAAGTAGTGAAGAGGTAGAGCTAGTCAGTAATTTTGAAAATTTTCTTTCTCATAGTCATATAAACCTGACTTATGAAAATTATGTCTACGCAATTAGGTCGAGTCTGAGGAAGCCAAAAATATTTTTAAAAAGAGATTTCAATGCCATTAAGGTAAATTGCTATAATACACATATTTTAGCATAGCAGAGAGCCAATATAGATATTCAATATATTTTAGATCCGTATGTATGTTGCAGCTATGTTATCAATTATATTAATAAGTCGCAAAGAGGCATTTCCAAGCTTATGCGAGAGGCTGTTGATGAAGTTCATAGGGGGAATTTTACAATTAGGCAGAAGCTTTAGCATATAGGTCATAAGTTTATAACTGGCTCAGAAATTTCTGCACAGGAGGCAGTCTATTGTATGTCTTTGTCCGAATGTAGCAACGCAGAAATTTTTATACACACGACTTTGCCAGAGAACCGTGTTAAAATGCTTAAATCTTAAGAAAAACTTAAAGATTTACCCGCTGGTTCTACAGACATATTTGAAAAGGGTCTCTTAGATCATTATATTCAGCGGCATAGTGATTTATATAGTTTGTGCTTAGCGGAATTCGCTGCATTTTATACATATAGTAGGACTAATCGTAGGA
Organism: Leucophenga maculata; assembly: GCA_035044805.1. Taxonomy (NCBI): domain Eukaryota; kingdom Metazoa; phylum Arthropoda; class Insecta; order Diptera; family Drosophilidae; genus Leucophenga; species Leucophenga maculata. Next base: position 57,717 of record JAWNNP010003346.1, read on the forward strand.
CTCGCCAATTATATCAGACTGATGACGCCAGAAATGAAGAATTCGGTACTTCCGAAGGTAGAATTTATTCTCTTCGCGATGGTAGTGGGTTTGTTAAGAATAGATTGATTCCACGGATAATAAGATACACTAGGTATAATGTAAATAAAGATAGACAGAATTATTTTAGGGAAATCGTTATGCTATGTTATCCGTGGAGAAACGAGCAGGTAGATCTTATTGATAGAGATTGCGAAGAGTTTTGTAATTTAAATAAAGAATCAATAGAAGTCACTCATGGGAAGTTTAATATAATAAATGATGAACAACTCGCGCTTGGTAGCGCAAATTTACTTAATGATAATCAGGAGGAAGAGATTGCAGAAAATCATGAGGTAGA
>JAWNNP010003347.1:0-146443 GCA_035044805.1 Leucophenga maculata
TTGAATTTATTTGAATTTATTTGAATTTATTTGAATTTATTTGAATATATTTGAATTTATTTGATTTTTTTTTTTTTTTTTTTTTTTTTTTTTTTTTTATTTGAATTTATTTGAATTTATTTGAATTTATTTGAATTTATTTGCATTTATTTGAATTTATTTGAATTTATTTGAATTTAATTGAATTTATTTGAATTTATTTGAATTTATTTGAATTTATTTGAATTTATTTCAAAATTATTTCAATTTATTTGAATTTATTTGAATTTATTTGAATTTATTTGAATTTATTTGAATTTATTTGAATTTATTTCTATCTGAATTTATTTCGAATTTATTTGAATATATTTGAATTTATTTGAATTTATTTGAATTTATTTGAATTTATTTGAATTTATTTGAATTTATTTGAATTTATTTGATTTTATTTGAATTTATTTGAATATAATTGTGACAAACCGCCGCACAAAATAACTAATCTCTGCCAACTAATTATTTGTGTAGCGTATACAAAATTTTGTTATCACTCAAAAATAAAAGTAAAATATTTACAAATTCTATAAATAAAATAAAAATCTCGCAGCCAAAGAGCTTTTCATTAAATACACAAACAGGATAAAAAAAACCTCGCAGCTTAAGCAAATACAGCAAAGGATTCAAGTCAAAATGGCGGTGGCAGGCGACGTGTTTGCATGTACTACAACGGTACGTGTACGGAGTAGTATTTGTTTGTTTGCTCGAGGATCAAGCGCAGCAAATGCAAAGTTTGCACAGTGCTTGCCGTATTGCACAATGCGGCCATTTTGTTAATATTTAATTTGAAAATAGGCTGTTATAGTAGCAAAATGGAGGTAGCGTTGTGTGAAGCAAGAACACACAGCCTACAACACTTAAGTGAAACAAATTTAGAGGTACCAAGAGGAGACTTGTCTGCACCTTCGGCTGTGCTTTCAATCATTGTGCAAAAGGACATACACGCACGTATTGAATTACGAATGAATTGAACATGAAACAGCATAAACAAGCGGAAGTTAAACACTGACCAACATGCACAACTTTGTACATATATGCTAGTCGGAGTCATGCATGCGTAGCCGTACAAGCTACACATTTTCTATTTAAATGTATCTTCTAACTGCTACACGTGTACGTCGTCGCATACGTGCCGTAAAATTGTATCCATTTATTTTGCTAGTATTTAGGTTAATTCCCAATTACTGTGCAAATTACTTAAAGTTTTTTTTCTCCTTTTTTTTTTTTTTTTTGTTCCTTTCGCAATGTTGTTGTTGTTGCTGCTGCTGCAGCCTGTGACTGCAAATTGAGGCACTAACCAAGTTTGCATGGCTAGTCTATGCCACTTTGGCCAACTTATATTCCAGTTTGTGCAGCTATATATATATGTGTGTGTGTGTGTGTGTGTGTGTGTAGGTACTATTACTGTCTGCGCCGGTGTTAATGTGTCGAAAAGTAAGTTTAAACTTTTGAAAATTGTCTGTGAATAGTTTGAATTTTAAGTGAAATATTGTAAGCTGCAAATGGAAATATATCTCCATTTCAAAAATAAAATTTCAAGTTGGCTTAGGTTAAGTTGCAGTATGTCCTAGAGAGGGGCAAAGGCTTTATGTAGATCAATACAGGTGCTTTGTGCTAACTGAGAAGTGTTTTAGAGTAATTTGTGCAGCAAAATAGTTAATGAATTTAAGTGGCGGAATATGAGGAAATTTTAATACATCTAAGGTGAAGAGGGAGTGCACATCTACTTAGTAGTATTTGAGACTTCTTTAGCTTATATCAATATCCTTGAATAAAAACTGGAGGTACAATGTGAAGCATAAGTTTTGTTGCGTTTTATTTGAAGTAATAAGATTTGCAGGTGCTTTAATAAAAATATGCCTAAGACAAGCAATAAAAGTTTGACAGAGAGATATGTGTCATACAAATAGCGGTAATTATGGAGCTATGGAGAGAGTTATTGAGAACACATTGTTAGATTGTTTAGTCTTTGATAGACTGGCCATCTCAGGCATAAAATACATTCTATTGAAGACTAAATTAGACTATAGACCAACTTACAATACTTTTAGGAATCCCTGCAACATAGACGGAGTTAAATTCTCCGCGAAAAAAATTTATGGAGAAAAGCTTGCAGCAACATGTATCATGTAATCAAGCCTACCACACTTCATGGATGCCCATGATTTACTCCAAAGCTAAAAGAAAACAAAAACTGCACGAAATCTTGCCAAACATGCGGATAATATTCTCAACTTGAAAGTATAATGAAATCCGAACAAGCAACTTCAAACATTAAGTTCTGAGAGCGAAAAGAAACACTTGAAGATTCTACTGCTCTGGTAGAGCTGTGAAGATCTGTGAACTAGCGACGCTTCGGAACATACTTTCTAGTCAGCCCATCATTCAAAGTCAGCTAAAAACCGGTACGAATGTCTATGAACCAAAAGCAAGCTCAGGACCTACAATCACAGCCACTTAACGAAATGTTTCTTGAAATAATTTCACCCAATCTAATGAATTGAAAGGAATGATTTCTATGAACTACCATCTGAGTTTGGAAACTTGACTGTATTACAGCGCCATCAAAAAAATATCAGAACTTAAATTAATTTAAATCTCATGGCTAGCTGAGTAGACCTCAGTAGTGCTTAGCGGTTTTTTATAATGAGTAAAAATATTGATCAACGTACTTTTGTGAAATTTTGTGACACGCCTCCAATCGAGGATTACTTCGATTAAGTGACAGAAACCGTTGCGGAAAGTAAACATGGAAGAGAGCGGTCATGTATTGGAGATGTCCCACGAGAGCGTATTTACGATTCTGCACGAAACACTGTGTGCATTGCTGTAACACTCGCTCCTATAGAGCTAAATTTCCTTTAAAAAAAAAGTATCAATAGCAGGTGCTGCATCAAACCAATACGGATGGGATACAGGCGTACTAGTAATTCGCTTAAATCCCTACAATTTTACACATTTTTAAATTAAGAGTCTCCTGAACATAGACAGTAACGAAATGTCGCCGGACTACCTGATGGAGACACATCATATGTAAAAATCTCTCCAGTACTTCGCCTGGCCTAAAGTTAAAAAGGAGTGGAAAAATGCAACCAGTTCCAACACATCCAGAACAATTTGTAAAGAAACGAGCAATCATGACTGAAGAATATTAATAGACTTGCTGATATGTCATTTTCTAGCAGCTGTCGACATGAAAAAGCAAGGTTCAACCGATTTGGATGAGTAAAGAAATTCTAGAAGTTAGGGAGTCATAGAAACTCTTGAACACCTCAACTGTTTCAATGAACAAGTTTGGCATTTCTAACTGATACAACCAAAAAAAATATTGTGTCATACTAAACATCAAAAATGGAGAGACTTGCTTCTCTACAGAACTAGCTCTGTTTTATTAAAGAAGGATTAGAAGACCACCTCTTACAGTCGCCTCCAATCTAGGACTTTCATACAGACTGTTAGACAAGCGAGAGACCTGAGCAGATAGACACGTCAATATAGAGGAATATTAATGATATTTGGATAAGGAGAAAACAATAATAGATAAAATGCTGTCAGTATTTAAAATAGTTATATGTACCAAGCAAAGTCGCTTAGCAATTCATTTTGTTTATGTTCAGATGGCCTAGGACCCATTAGCTACGCTGACTCTGTACAGTGATGTGCGTATTTTTTGCTAAGTAAACATCCAAGCATATGATTTGGGCTGTCACTTAGCTGTTGTCAGAAGCAATGTGCTCATCGTTGGGTACTTTTGCAGCTACTAGACTTCTCTCTAAGGAATTTACAGCGGATGGAAGTCTTGCAACATCATACACTCATATGCTGTAGTAGTAAAATGTAGATGAATATAATAATTTGGAAAGACCTTGCTGTGCGAAGTATCAGCAGTCCATAATTTTTCTTCATAAATTTGAAAAAAAAAATTTTTTATATTAACAAACTACAAAAGCATAAAAAGGATACATTATTTCAGTAAATAAGACAAAAGCTTTAGGACCTCATGCCAGCACATTTTAAAATTAATTTATTGTATTTATTTATCAGATTAATCACATTTAATTTGCATATTGCCTTAAGGCACACACAGCACCTGCAAAGCGCTTGGCAAGCATTTTTGGGATACAGAGCTTAGATTAATAATTTTGATTTATGTTTCTGTAAAGAAACACAAATTCAATTTATGCTAAGGAGGCAACATTTTCTTAAATTTCACTTAACTGAACAAGCAGCTCCTTTAGAAACTTCAAAAGCAAGCAAGAAATCTCTAAGGAAACGACTGTAAATAGAAACTATAAACCTTTCCAATGCCAAACAAAGTTTATTTTTGCATAATATGTCTTGAAGCATAATTTCCACTTTCACACCAAACTTTCGCAGACATAAAACAAAAAAACACTGCAGCACGCATAAACACTTTCAACAGAAATGCTGCTGTGTTAACCTTTGCCTATAAATTGTCTCATTTAAATTTTAATAACTTATTAACACGACAGCAAACAAGACAGACAAGCACGCAGCCAAAACATACAATGACAAAAGAAGCAAACAAAAAGCTGAAACAATGCTAAATGGGGAAAAAACAATATGGACGCCTTTAACATTCGCCGCTCGCGCAAATTGTGCAAACTGATAAGCAAGGCAAGGGTTGCTATGCGTTAAAGGGTAAACGAGTGAGCTAACAAAGTTTATTTAGGTTAAAAAAAAAAATTGGTAAGAAATTTGTTTTAGAAAAATAATAAAATATTAAACTAATTGACAGAATACAAAAACTTTTAGTGAGTCTAAAGAGAGCCAAGTTTTTTAATGGTGTCTGGATGAACTTTAGTAAAGAAATCGAGCTACTGTTCAGAAGAAATTAAGTACTTGTTTAGTATGCCATAAAAAAAGGAATGCAGCACCTTCTATCTTCACTGCTGTTTGCTGTTTGTTTGTTTTATTACAATTTGTCGAACTTACAAGCATACACTCGCAATACATACAACGCTAATACGAAGCTGTTTCGTGTTTTGTTGCCATTTTTTTTTTCATATTTTCACGTTTATTGTTGATAGGGTAAAACTTTGACACCCCATTCAAAAATTTGCCAGGCAGCTATGCAAATGAGTAGCAGCATAAGAAAGTTGCTTATCAGTTGCAAGTTTGTGTATACAAATTCGCACAGTGCGTATGCGTAATATTCACATTGTTTCAATGACAATGCGTATACGCAAGGTGTGCTGAGAAAAAAAACTAAATAAAAAAAAAAATGTAACAAAGCACTACACGAATTTCTGTGCATAAATAATATTTGCCGCACACCTCCCTTAATTTCTTGCTACTACATACTTCTCAAACTGTCTGTCTGCTCTGCGGTTAATACTATACTTGTGTGTGTGTGTGTGTGTGCCAGCAAAGGGTGTTGAGGCGTTCGTTATTCGGTTTGGCGTGTGGCAGCCTGGTTCATGGTTTTAGGTTTTAGGTTTACCGTGGTTTCAGCTGACTTGTCTCTGTCGCTGTTGTAGCATGTTGTATGCAAAAGTAATGTGTGAAAATTAAATTTTCCGTGGTGTTTAGTTCAATACATATGTACATATGTAGCGATCTGTCTGTCTGTTTGTCTGTCTTAACATATATTTTTGCACGTATATTCCACAGCTGCTACACACTGCTAACATATAAGAATCTAATTTAATCTGCAGTTTTATCTTGTGCTGTCATTGTTCTTGCCTTCTTGAAAAATATTTTTTTTAATTAAATTTTCCGCAACGTTTATAAATCTTCATGTTTATTATTATGCTAATTAAACTTTATAATTGAATTATACATACGCAAGGATTAGTGTTGATTTATGCAGCATGATTTTATATGATTTATATGACGCATGTCAAGCGTATTCATTAGACATGTTTACAATGGCGGGTGGCATTTGCTATGCAGATGGATTGACTTGAAGACTTGCAAATTGTGTGTCACACAAAGAAGTTTAAATATTTGCAGCAGTTATGAGGTAAAAATTAATTGAGAGTATTTTTAAAGCTTTAAAATTTAAACTAAAAACAGTAAAGGATTAACTTTAGCTCTATTTTACTGTAAAAAGGATTTAAATAAGCGTTGAAAGGTTTTATTGAAAATTTTTTGAATAATCTAAAATTATTAAACTATTAGCACCTGCAAGTAGTGCAGTCTGACAATAGATTAATCTAAGTATCCTGGCAACCTTTTTAATTATTTTTAATTAAATTTATCAGTGAACTTGCTATGCTTTCAAATGCAGAGCAGCAAGTATGCAAGTATGGCAATCTGACATTTAATTAATCTAAGCAACCTGGTAACCTTTTTATTAATCGGTGAGCTTGATAGGCTCTCAAATGCAAAACAGCACCTGCAAGTATTGCAATCTGACATTAAATGAATCTACGCAACCTGGCAACCTTTTTACTTATTTTAATCGGTATACTTGCTAGGCTTTCAAATGCAGAACAGCACCTGCACGTATTGCAATCTGACAATATATTTATTTAAGAATCCTGGCAACCTTTTAATTAAGTTTATCGGTGAACATGCTTTCAAATGCAGAACAGCACCTGCAGGTATTTCAGTCTGATTAATCTATGATCATACTGCGTTACTTGCAGGTGCTGTTAATTAAATAATTTTAGATCATTCAAATGTTAAATCCTGGCAATTATATATATTAATCGGTAAACTTTAAGGCTTACAAAACTATTTATTTTGAATTTTACGACTTTAAAGTTTGAATTCATTGCTTTATGAAGTAATTTTTTATTATTCTTTTTAAACTCAGATAAAATTCTAAGCGCAAATCTTTTTAAAGTCTAAAAAAAGTATTTCTTGTCATGTAAACTATTTAAACTCTTTAAAAAAAAATATATTTACTGCAAATTCTTACTTCAAGCTACGTCCAACACTTGTAATCCAATTTATAGACACAATTCCAAGAAATTGTAATAGCTGCTGTTTTTCGCATTTGGCACATAAATATAGAAGAAGTATGCTTGCAGCCGGCATGCAACAATAAGCAATGGCTTGTGTATAAAATTACAATAAATCCAACCATTTAAGTTGCAAATAAACAAAGATTTGCAGCATGAGACATGCAATACGAAACAAACGAACAAGAAGAAATCTCTAAAACAAACACAACCAGAAAAATCTTTAAAGTATAATACAGAGCAGCACAACATCTACGAGTATATTGCAATAACAACGCCCTAGGCAGTAGCAGTAGTCAGCCAAATAAGGATCAGAGAACGTGCATGCAGCGACAAAGGATATCAGCATGTAAGCGCATATAATGCGCTGCTGCTGTTGCTGTTGCTAGAAGTGCAGCTTCAAGCTGAAAGCTGAAAAAGCATAAAATTCCCTAAATGACCATAAATTTGAAAATAGTTAAGTGCGGGTTGCTGCATGGCGAAGGAGAAGTATGGGGTATAATATGCAAAGTAGCATAGAAAAGAAAAAAAGCGAAACAAATGAAAATAGAAAAGCCAGCGTATATGTTGCGAAAAACAAAAGCTTAATATTCAAACAAAAGCGCAGCATATGACGGAAAAGAAAAAAAAAGAAATGGAATAGAGTGCAGGAAATACTTGTAAAAGGATTGCTGGGTAAAACCGAAGCTTTTATGTGCTTCATTTTGAAGCATACATTTGTACACCAGTTTAAAAGCAATGGCAGCCTTCTAAAGTACAACATATAACAGCGCGCTTTTGCTTATAGTACAAACTTTGAGTCAAGGAGAATGTTTACGTTCATAACAGCTACATTAAGTGGAAACATACACAATGCGGAGGGTATACAAAATTAACCAAAATATAACACAAGAAATCAGCGTATATAACCGCCACAAGCAGCCACAAGCATATGCCATAACACAAAAGGATTATGCGAGCAGTTGCATTTCTAGTTTGGCGAAAGAAATCGCAGAAAATGGGGTGAAAAAAAAAATAAAAAATTTGAAAATGAAAAGCTTGAAATGATGAAAGCAAGTCGACATGTTCATCAACTGAATATGTACAACAGCGAAGTTCTTTGAAGGCAGGCCATGCCGGTATAGTACATACTTATATGTGCGGATGACGGCTTTTTTTGTATAACTGTGCAGCGTCTTTCTTTAAATGAATGCAACTCGAAAATTATGCCAAAGGCGCATGCATTTCCGGATTTGCAGAGCACTCACTCACTCACTCACTTCAACCACCCATCTACGACGTCTTTATGTGTTTAGTTGCGCGTGAACTTTACATTTTTATTATATACCAGTATATAGTATGTCCTTTCGTACGCTAAAAGGCAAAAATATTTTTGTAAAATGCATCTAGCTTCTACATGCCGTCTGTCTGTGATATGTCAAAGTGAAAAAGTTGCCATTTTTTGTACGCTGTAATCTTTTAAAGGTGAAATTCGCTTTTTTTTTTATTTTTCTTTTTTTATATAGTATAGTTGCGCGGTTTTTTTTTAGTTCTTTGTAAATTTGTCCCATTTGTATAGCTTTGAGATTTTTTTTTCTCTTTTTTGTTGCCGCATTCTATGCGTTGCGATACACTTTTTGATATGTCCCCAGGGTAAGTTTGTTCGTGCAGATAGCGTGTGCACAAAAGAATTGTTATGGCCAGAAAAAAAGGCTAAAAAAAATCAGAAATGTGTACAATTTTTTACTATATTGTAGCGTGCACAAAAATTTAAATGACATACGTTTTTTTTTTTTTAGTAGCTTCACTTGCGGTTTTGATTAGCTGAACATATTGTGTGCAAGCTGAATTTTATTAATGAAAAGGATTTTTAATAAATATTTGCAAAATAATTTCCTCCAATAATACTTTAAAACAGAGCTTTACGAATTATTATATAGGTGCTTGGCATATATGTCAGACCGGATTTCTTTTGGGTATTTCCAGTTTCTAATAGTTGCCAAATCGCAACAAAATCTATGTGCAGCTGGTGTGACCATTTGATGATATGATGTTCCATTATTAAGAACGAATAATAAAAATAAAATTGAATTGGTTCAATTTTATTCTTATTTGTCATTCATTTTAAAACAAAAAGGAACAAACAGTTAATAAACAGGGAATAAGAACAAATTTTTTTTCTTATTTAAACAAATTTGGTTCTTATTCAAACGAATGAGAACGAGTAATAGAACAAAAAAACAAACTAGTTCAAGACTGTACATTTAATTTTATTCCTATTTAACGTTCAAATCAACAAGCAGTAACAAGCAGCCAATAAACAAACGAACGAACAGTGAATAAAAAAATTGTTGTACCTGTTCGAACAAGAACGAGTAATAGGCTTACAATGGAACTAGCTTAAAATTGTGCGTTTAATATGTTTTCTATTCCAAAACACTGAACGAAAAGTATATAAAAAGATATTCTGTTCGTGTTCAAAAGAACGAGAATAAAATATGACTTAACGATTAGGGAATAAGAACAAATTATATGCACAAAATCCTGTTGTTATTCAAAGGAACGAGAACTAAAAAAAAAGAATTTAATCGAACTAGTTCACAACTTTTCGTTTAATTTTACTTATTTCCCAAATGACTGAAAGAACAGAGAATAAGAACAGATTCTCTTCTTGTTGAAACGAACGAGAACGAGAAATAGGACTAAAATCGAATAAATTCAAACCTGTTCATTTAATTTTATACCTTTTTCTCGTTCGCTTAAACAAAAATTATGGATCCCAATTATCGAACGAACAGGGAATAAGCACAAAATCCTGTTCTTATTCAAACGAACAAAAAAAAAAAAAAAATTTAAAGGAGCTAGTTCAAAGCTGTTTGTTTAATTTTATTTATAAACAAAATGACTGAACGAACAGGTAATAAGAACAAATTCTCATCTTGTTCAAACGAACGAGAACGAGTTTATTTAATTTAATTCTTATTGTCTGCTTGAACAAGTAAACGAGTTATAGAACCAAATTATCGAATGAACAGGGAATAAGCACAAAAGTTTGTTCTTATTCAAACGAACGAGACCAAAAAAAAAAAAGGAATTTAATGGAACTAGTTAAATGCTGTTCGCTTAACTTTATTTATACATCAAATTACTGAATGAACAGGGAATAAGAATAAATTGTTATCTTGTGCAGACGAACGAGAACGAGAAATATGTCTAAAATCGAATGAATACAAATCTATTCATTTAATTTGATGCGTCTTATAGATCTTGATTTTTGTCTTTCGAGAGAGTGCTTTACTTCTCATTTGCTTGTTCAGCCCAAAAAAGCATATATTTGAAATCGTGATTCTTCGCCTGATTTCCAAGATAGACAAATGAACTGGGAATAAGTACAAATTCTCTTCTTGTTCGAATGATTAAGAAGGAAAAATAAGAATAAAATCGAACTAGCTCAAAACTGTTCGTTTAATCTTATTTCTATTTCAAATGACTGATCGAACAGGGAATAAGAACCAATTTTTAAACGAACGAGCACACAAAAAGTGCAATTGGCTTGAAATAGCATGGGAATGAGCAGTTAGAACGATCATTAGTTGTTTGTTCGTTGGGTTATATCTATTCTGTAGATGGTTACGTTTCGTGCTTAGACTATTCTAATACGATTCTATGTAAATACTTTAAAAACTTATTTATGTAGACTTAAGAAAATCTTCAACTTTATTTAAATTTTCTTATTGTACAAAAGCTTTATGCCAAATGCTTTAAATATCTGTCGACTTGTACAAATCTTAAACACATCAAATAAACCATATCAAATTAAATCATTTATTGTACAACAATTAAATAGCAAACCGCAGCTAATTTGAGTTCTCATTTGATGCTCTCTGGATTCCCAAGTCGCCAAAATGTTAATTAAGCGCTACAAGATGCTGTAAGAACCTCAGCAACCTCAATTATAAACGCAAATAATGCCAGCCTCAACAATAAATGCCACAACCAAACACAATTTGACTTAAATATGCAAAGACTGCAATCAAAAACAAGTAAGAAAATACAGTCAGGCGTAACCGACTGTAAGAGGCCCTGTACCAGTTCAGGTCTCCTAACAAACACATTAAACGTTTCCCGAGCATATGACCAAACACATGACCACTTCTCACTGCTCGAATATGAATGAAAAGGAAAGGGGGGTCATTCAACTTCAATTGGTTATAAAATCGTTATTTATTATCCGATTTTGATGAACTTTTTGGATTTTGACTAAGAGGGACGTTAACTTTATACTGGCATACTCAATTTTTCTTGTGCCGAAGAAATATTTCTCCTTGGGGGTGATTTTATGGGGAAGGGGGGGGGGAGGGGCAAAATTTCAAAATAAACTTGTGAAATTCCGGAGCAGTCCTAGACGAATGCAAAAAACACGAAGTCTCTATCTATTACCGTTTCCGAGATCCTTTCGTTCATACGGACGGACGGACGGACGGACGGACAGACGGACAGACGGACAGACGGACATGGCTATATCGACTCCTCTATCACTCCTGACCATAATGGGGGTAACTTTGGGGGTCTCCGACAATTATTTCTACCTGTTACATACATTTGCACAAACCCAATAGGCTCTTGTACCTTCGGTACAGGGCCTAATAAACGGAAATGCATCCAAATACACACAAACCAGATACATACATACATATATAGACGAACGACTTAAGTTTAATGCATATTTAACACCTTACAGACATGCATAATAATTATTGCAAACAACTGCAGAAAATGCCGACAAAAACAGAGACAAGGCTGACTTTAACTTCGAAACAGTACAAATTTATAAATTAAATACAGAAAACTTTAAATAAAAAACTTATAATGAAATTCTGTGTAAATTTCATGGCAACACATAGACGAAATTTCTAAGAGTTCGCCGAGTAATCCAGACAAGAAGTTAGGCAAATACTATGCCAAGACGTTGACAAAGGCAAAAGCATTTAGCTGTTGCTTATATCCTGACTGACTGCATGCATGCCTGACTGTTTGTGCGCCGGAAATGCTTGACATGCCTCATTGAAGCTCGTTAGCATAGCACACACATAAGAACTCAAACTCCAGTTGTACTCAAGCTTGCCTGCAACAATTCAACTTAGTATCGACTGACTGACTCAATGACTGCCGCCTGCCTGCCTGTAAGGCATTTTGTTTGTCTGCACATGAGTCTGTAGATACTTTGTAATTGCAATTGAAATAAATCTTTACACAAAATTTCACAATTTGTTGTCATAGGCACGCAGCTCAATATTTCGCTTTCAGCTATGCTTGTATGAATTTTGTATTTAGATACTTAACATGCTGCTTCAGATACATTTAGGCACACACACACACACACTCGCACACCACATTGGTTTTGCATGCAATCACTCGTGTATTATTAGATTTTTTTCAGCTCATTCGCTGAATTTTAGTAGAAGCTTTCAAGTGTGGATTAGCTGCTTTCATGGTTTATTTGTTTGTATTGTATTATATTGTGTCATATAGGTAAGTAAAGATTTACAGTTATTTGGTTTTTATGCCGTTGCTTAGCAGTATGACTGTGTATATTTAAAGATACACGAATGAGATACAGGTTTATCTATTTATGCTTAATTACAAATGAAAGCAATGCGAAATCAAAACTTTCGCTTAAGCTTTATACAAAAAAAAAAAATCACTGCTCGGGCGCCATAAAAAAAATTGTATAAGTAATTTAATTTATTAATTTAATTTAAATTAGTTACTTAAGCAGCATACTATATGCTATTGTATGATCATTGTAACTTGACATCCCTGCTCAGGCGCCACAAAATTTTTATTTAATTTAAACAAACACGCACAAATATGTAATTCGTTGATCATTGGTATACAAATTTTAATAATTTAAAACTTAAACTCCATACTATCATTATCATATACCTGCTCGGGCGCCACAAATTTTTTTTTTGAAATTTAAACAAAAAATGCTAGAATATATATTGTTAAGTGCGCAGTATTTATTATATTAATTATTCACTTGAACTGCAAATCTCAAATCCCTGCTCGTGCGCCACAAATATTATTTTAATCTAACCCAAAATATAGTTGAATAATTAATTGTACGAACAGTATTTATTATTTTATTTATTCACTTAAGCTGCATACTTTCAAGTCCCTGCTCGAGCGCCAAGAATAAAGGAATATATTATTGGATTATTATTTATTATCAATATTCAAATTGACAGATCTGTAAGACAATTGGTGATTAGAAAAATTAATGAATGAATCAATTTGTGGAAATTTTTAAATTCTTTCATTAGGACTACTGTACTAGGGAGCTAGGGTACAGTCTTTGATATCAAGGTTTCTGCGTTAGCAAATACTTTTTCTATTATGGCTACTATGTGTTATTAGATTAGTTGAATGAGTCCACCCAATTTAGACAAATGTAAGAATAACAAATCTAATTTGATTATTCTAACCCCGTCAAGAAAGTATCGGCACCTGCCTAACTATTATCTTCTGGGTAGTAGTTAGACGGAGTTTCGTTTGCAATACAAAATTTAACACTAATACTTTGATCAATATTTAGAACAGCTCCAAATAAGATGACTAATGATACACCAGCTTGGGAAAGACTAGGGGTTCATTTCATTTCAGTCCGTCCGTCCGCCTACAAAAAAAAATTTCAACCTCAAAACTGTTGTAGGTGAATGTACTCGATCAAACTGTACAACGTCAACTGTACTTGTTTTTTTTTTCTCTTATTGGCGCATATCAACATTGTAGAACATGTTCAATGTCAGCTTCGAACATGTTGAAGGGGAACTTACTCGCTTGAATTGTACGACGTCAACTCGAATCAATTCTTGTTGTACTTGTCAACAAAAAACAAGCCCATTTTTCTCTTATAAGTACAAACAACATATTGTAGAGCATGCTCGGTGTCAACCTCAAAGCTTTTGTGTTTAAATTTAATCATACAAACTGTACGTCATCAACTCCAAACTATTATAGCTGTACTTGTCAGAAAAAACACGCTCATTACTCTCTTATAAGTTCAAACAAAATATTGTAGAGCATGCTCGATGTCAGTCTCGAACTTGTTGTGTGTGAACTTATTTGTTAGAACACTACTCGAACCTATTATGCAAACTGTCGTCTGAAATATCAAATGTCTTCTAATTCTTCTGCGGATTCAAATATGTTTTGCGCAAACTGCTTAGCAGAGTAATTATCTAAGAAAATTGGTAGAGTATTTGGCAGTCATGTATGCACGACTGCTGCGTTCATATTGGTTTTGTGCAAATGTATGTAACAGGTAGAAATAATGGTCGGAGACCCCCAAAGTTACACCCATTATGGTCAGAAGTGATAGAGAAGTCGATATAGGTATGTCCGTCTGTCCGTCCGTATGAACGAAAGGATTTCAGAAACGGGTATAGATAGAGACTTCATTATTTTTACATTCGTCTAAGACTTCGCCGGAATTTTATGAGTTATTAATAAAATTTTGAATATTTTTTTTGATGCAACACAATTTTAGACTTTTGATAAGAAGTTATCCGGCTCGAAGGTCACAAAAATTGCAAACTATTCCAGCGTATTGTTAATCATTTCAAACCAGACCTTTGCTCACCTTTTTAAAGAATAATTAAGGCTTTTTTCAGAACTGTACTGAATAGTAATGCATCGATGTTCTCAGATATTGTTATTATAGGATGAACGTATGTCTATTTCTTACTCTAACCTCTTCAAAAAAAATATATTGTGCGCACAAACAGATGCAATAATTCATTCATAATAGTTTAAATATTCTGTTAAATATGTGACGAACATAAATTTATTCAAACTTGATAATTTTGCATTTCAAACGAATAGAAACCAATTTGATATCCGGCTCGAAGTACCACAAGTAGAACATAAATAAAACATCAATTCATAAACATTTAAATTTAAATTTTAAACAAATTGCTTTATGCAAAACCATTATCTGCAAATAATTTTTTAGAATATACACAAGGAATCCACACAACTTTCCTGGCAACCAGAAATAAAACGAAAAAAATAAGAAAGAGTATTCCATGCGGAAATCATTTTCACCTTAAAAAGGCATTAAAATGCATAGAAATGACATTGACTCACAGACAGGCAGAAGCAAAAAATATAGATATACAGCAGGGAAAAAAACGGAAGTAATCAACGAAACATAGAACACGTATGCTCCTGATATGTTTCTTTGAATTGTTCAGCCAGGCCACATTCAGGCCTAACAGAATACTGAATGGACCTAGATACAGAGACATATCTGGAATACTACGCAGAACCACAGTACCACAAGATGAAGGTGAACTATGCTGATGAATTTGTAAGGGAAGCATGTTAAACAGAATTGAAATGTTATGAGTCAAGGAGAAGGATCAAAGAATCTAACTTATGCCATTATCCTTATTTGAATCAATGGCAAGTTGAATAAAAAATTTTATAAGAAAAATCTGTAACAAAAATTTAAAAAAAAAAAATGGTTGAATAGAATCTATACTACGGAGGAGAATGATATGCTCATTTTTATACATTTTCTTCTGATGTGCACATTCTTAAGTACTTCCTTAATTATATACTGCACTACTTTACTATATATAAATAATGAATCGTATGCTCAAACCCTTACTTGAAGTAGGGTATAAACGAAACATTCAGATATAGACAGACAAGGACAGTTGGACAGGACCAACAGTCAGATAGAAATGGTATATACAACCAAATATTGCCTATTGCAGACAGACAGTCGGGAGGTGAACAGTGAAATAAACTGTCTGTTTAAACTGTCAGCCTGACAATTGTATATATGTCTATGACTATGTAGCCACACTGTGTAACTAAACAACAAACACATAATACACACTACTCTCAATTATGTAGTGTACACAAATTGTTGAATGAAGCAGCGCGCCAACCTAATAGGAAGTGGCACTGCAAAAAGTAGCAAGATGCTGAAACGCAAAATAAAACTAGAAAATCCACCAAGCAGCTGGCAGATGGCCTAGATGCTATATTGAGTCAGGAAAAAATGAAATGAAACTGATAGAGCGACAGACAGCCAAGACCTACGCTAGCTGAATGCACAGACTTTGACTTTTTCACGCTTAAAGCTTTCGCGCGCGCGACAAATCCATACTAATTTTTTCTTTTTGAGACTATAGATGAACATTTGACAGCTCAAGTGTCGATGTCATGTCAATGTGTGCATTTGATGTGCCTGGACCAGTCTACTCTGGAATATTATGGGTGCCCTGAAGTTAGCGTGCTGCTTTATTTGATGCGTCTATGTACTTGTTTATAATGTAATATTGTACCAAAAAAAAATATAATAAAAAAAAAAGTAGCTATATACGCATAGTATACAGTTAAGTGGCGTAAAGCGTATAATTAATTGTTTAAAACCAATATCGATATGCTAGTCATAAACGGAATTGAAGCATGTCCTAATGCAAACTGAAGTTAGTCTTTTATTTTTTTTCCTTTTATATACATATATGTGTGTGTATGTGTGTGTGTGTAGGCTATAAAATCAATTGAGCTGCAGTGTATATATTGTGTGGAAAGATTATAGTTGAGGTTGTGGTTTGCGGTATATATATATATAATATATATATTTTGATTTAAGGTGATAATAATTTAAGGCTGAACTGGTTAAATGCATTCAACTTCAAAAGCCAGATAGATATATATAAGCGAACGTAGTAACTGGTGAGCAAACTGCAATTGGTGCGCACTGTAAGATTCAATACATTTAAATACAGTATGAAGGATAGCAAATTCCCAACTATATCTCTAATCTTGAGGAAAGAAATAAATACAATTTCTTCTTATACCGAAGACCTATCACAATTAAGGCCAGTAGGCCACGAATGAGAAAAAGATCCTGATTAAAAGTATTTTGCTCCTCCCACTTCACCGCACGAATAGAGCCTTATAAGACATATTTTTAAGTATGAAAAGCAAGGAGGCGGAGTATAGCACTGGTGAAGAAATATTTATCTTTATGAAGAAGGGTGGGATATCAAACAAACTCGTTCAGGGAAGTCGCAGTCGAATACAAAAAGAACGAATTCTTGATATTACCGTTTCTGAGATCCTTTCGTTCATACGGACACAGGATACGGGGACACAATCACAGAGGACATCGCATTTTCTATCACTCGACGATTACTACCTGTTACATACATTTCCATAAAACCAGGTTTTTACCTTCCTAGGACTATTAATTGATTGTTATCATATTAGTGTATTAAGACAAAATATAATCGTCAGAAATTTGTATTAAAATAAAGTAGAACGGTCTTCGGACTTCGAATAGTTCATCGAATGCTTTGTTTTGAATCTATGCCTTACTAACGATGGATGAGTGTCAGTCAGAAGATGCTTGGAGCGGAGCACCCGATATTCATATTAATAAATCACAAGGTAGCGGCGATAGCGTCGCTACGAGAGGGAGAGGGGTATTAGCACATAGTGATAGCGTGGTCGCGCATGTGAAAGGCATGCCGACTCAGCACTTATGCTTCTATTGCATTCTCATGGTGGTCATATTACTCCACACTTGAAATGCTGGATACTTGGAGTTTACGTACATCAGTGCAGCAAAGTGCTACAATGTGTTTGATTTGTATTTTATGTATAACACTGAGCTAGAGTGTTCACTCGATATGTGTACACACTGCATCTCCCTCCTTTTGCAAAATAACGTAATTCTATGAAGTTTATTTTATCCTCATACTAAATTTTCTTGTTATCAATCTTTTTTTTTTTTGTTTTTGCTTTGTTTTTTTTTATGTTTAACTTAGTTTTTACTTTGTAATTTTGTTTTTTCTTTTTGCTTATTTTTAATTTTGTTTTTACTTTGTACTTGTTTTTAACTTTGTTTTCTGTCGCTTATTCATTTGTACACTATTTTTAATTTTGTTTGTGCGATTATTCATTAGAGAAGAAAATATTCAAGTATATTCGTTAACTTAAACGTAATAAAAATGTTATTTAAGTAAGCAATAAAGAAATATATATTCTTGCTTATGTTTTCTATGATCTCTTACGATGACACCAAATGTTTGGCCTATCCTTATGAACGTTGGTGTCGCTGACTCTTATTATTTTTAACTATAACATTACTGTCGCTTACAGGTCCAATGTATTTTGTATTGAATTGATGGCCAGTTTTATTAAGGAATGAAACTGGCCATAAATTGGATCCAAAATACATTGGACCTTATACAGTAGTATCAGTAGAAGATAATAATAATATTATAATTAAAAATAATAAGAGTAAGCAACAGAAAGTTCATAAGGATAGGTTAAAAATTTTTATTTCATAATCATTTTTAGTATGGCCATACATAAGCGATAAAAATATAGAAACATAAGCAAGAATATATATTTCTTTATTGCTTACTTAAATAACATTTTATTACATTTTAACAATTAATGAATATTTTCTTTTAAAAAAAAAAAAAAAAAATTTTTTTTTCTTCTCTAATGAATAATCGCACAAAGTAAAAACAAAATTAAAAATAAGTACAAAGTAAAAATAAAATTAAAAATAAGCGAAAGAAAAAACAAAATTAAAAATAAGTACAAAGTAAAAATAAAATTAAAAATAAGCGAAAGTAAAAACAAAATTACAAAGTAAAAACTAAGTTAAAAAAAAAAAAAAAAAACAAAAACAAAAAAAAAAAAATAATAATAATAAGAAAATTTATATGATAAGGTTTGATAAATACTAATAAAATAACTTCATAGAATTACGTCATTTTTCAAAAGGAGGGAGATGTAGTATGTACACATATCGAGTGAACACTGTACTCAGTGTTATACATAAAATACAAATCAAACACATTGTAGCACTTTGCTGCAATGTTTACGTAAACTCAAGTACCAAGCATATTTCAAGTGTGGAGTAATATGACCACCATGAGAATGCAATGGACAACATAAGTGCTGAGTCGGCATGCCTTACATGCGCGACCACGCTATCACTATGTGTGCATAATACCCTCTCCCTCTCGTAGCGACGCTATCGCCGCTACATATATTAATATGAATATCGGCTGCTCCGCTGCCAGCGTCTCTGGTGGCGCAGCTGCGCAGCCTTTAGGTACATTCATTTTGTTAGCAAGTAAGGCATAGAATTAAACAAAGCATTCAATAAAGAACATTCGAAGTCCGAAGACCGTTCTACTTTATTTTAATACAAAGTTCTAAGACAATTATATTTTGTCTTAATACACTAATATAGATAACGATAGAACATAGTTAGGCCCTGTACGGAAGGTATAAAAGCCTATTGGTTTTATGGAAATGTATGTAACAGGTAGAAATAATGGTCGGAGATCCCCCATTATGGTCAGGAGTGATAGAGAAGTCGATAAAGCGATGTCCGTCTGTGCGTCTGTCCGTCTGTGCGTCTGTCCGTCCGTATGAACGAAAGGATCTCGGAAACGGTAATAGATAGAGAATTCGTTCTTTTTGTATTCGACTAGGACTTCCCTGGAATTTGACGAGTTTGTTTTAATATTTTGCCCTCCCACCCTTCTTCATAAAATTCCCATCAACGGTAAATATTTCTTCACCAGTATATGATACTTCCGTCCTCCCTTTGCTTTTCATACTTAAAAATATGTTTTATAAGGCTTTTATTCGTGCAGTGAGAAGTGGGAGGAGCAAAATACTTTTAATCAGTATCTTTTTCTTATTTATTTCATACCTTTTTGTTTTGCACTTCTTAGTCATAACCTGTACTGGCAAACTTTCCCCGCCTTGACAATGAATACCACTGTCACTTCTGGGGTTATCTTTAGGTCTTCGGTAAGTAATCTTTAAGAAGAAATTCTTATTTATTTCTTTCCTAGAGATTATTAGAGATATAGTTGGGATATTTATTCTATGCCTTCTTTAGATCATCTGTATTTAACTAAATGTATTGAATCTTACTACATCGGGGTCACCAATTATTGCAGTTTGCTCACCAGTTACTACGTTCGCTTATATATATCTATCTGGCTTTTGAAGTTGAATGCATTTAACCAGTTCAGCCTTAAATTATTATCACCTTAAATCAAAATATATATATTATATATATATATACCGCAAACCACAAAAACCTCAACTTATAATCTTTCCACACAATCTGTGTCTTATTACGCTGAGCTCAATTGATTTTATAGCCTACTACTACACACACACACACACACACACACATACACACACATATATGTATATAAAAGGAAAAAAAAATAAAAGAAAGAAAAACTAACACTTTTCGGCAGCTTGCATTAGGACATGCTTCAACACCACTTTCCAGACAATATCCTTTATGAGCTAGCATATCAAATTCTAATGCTTTGAAGCGATTAAGGATACGCTTTACGCCACTTAACTGTATACTATGCGTATATAG
Source organism: Leucophenga maculata (assembly GCA_035044805.1). Taxonomy (NCBI): domain Eukaryota; kingdom Metazoa; phylum Arthropoda; class Insecta; order Diptera; family Drosophilidae; genus Leucophenga; species Leucophenga maculata. The sequence continues at coordinate 20,404 of JAWNNP010003347.1, forward strand.
CTACTTTTTTTTTTATTATATTTTTTTTTGGTACAATATTACATTATAACAACTACATAGACGCATAGAATAAAGTGTGGCACGGCTCCTGACTTTTAACTTCAGGGCACCCACTGAGCCGCAGTCATATATTCCAGAGTAGACTAGTATGCCAGCCGCGCCATCATCATTTCACCAGCAGCATTGACATGACATCGACACTTAAGTGCCTGACGTAAGTGCGAAATGTTTTTCGTGCTCAAGGACTTTTGCGCGTGTCGTGCTTGAGTTCTACAAAAAGAAAAAATTGAGTTTATATATAAACATTTTTTTTCAGATAATTTTCGCGCGCGCAAAAAAAAAGAGAAAGCTTTAAGCGTGAAAAAGTAAACGCTGAAGTATATCATATTGCAGCTAGCATAGTTGCTTGGCTGTCTGTCGCTCTATCAGTTTTGATTTCATTTTTTCCTAACTCAAATTTCGTCATAAGCATCTTCACTTCTATGCCATGCTGCAGCTGCTTGTTCATCAGAGTCGACTCAATTTCTAGTTTTATTTTGCATTTCAGGCATCCGTTTCCGTTTTGCTACTTTTTGCAGTGCCACTTCTTATTGTCAATTAGGTTGGCGCGCTGCTTCATTCAACAATTTGTGTACACTACATAATTGAGAGTAGTGTGTATTATGTGTTTGTTGTTTAGTTTGTTACACAGTGTCGCGAGGAAACGGAATTTTAGTGAACTTGAGTATACAAATTGTCAGGCTGACAGTTTGACAGTTTATTTAGCTGTTCACCTGTCCGACTGTCTGTCTGTCTGTATGTCCAATAGGCGATATATTTTAATTTTGTTGTGTCCATCTTTATGTCTATCTGACTGTACAGCTGCCTGTCCAACTGCCTACATATCTGCCTGTCTGTCTGTCTAACTGAATGTTTCATTGCTTTGTTTCATACCCTACTTCAAGTAAGGGTTTGAGCATACGATTCATTATTTATATATAGTAAAGTAGTGCAGTATATAATTAAGGAAGTACTTAAGAATGTGCACATCAGAAGAAAATGTATAAAAATGAGCATATCATTCTCCTCCGTAGTATAGATTCTATTCAACCATTTTTTTTTTTTAAATTTTTGTTACAGATTTTTCTTATAAAATTTTTTATTCAACTTGCCATTGATTCAAATAAGGATAATGGCATAAGTTAGATTCTTTTAATCCTCTCCTATAACTGCGTAGCGTCTAAGAACTTCGATTCTGTTTAATGTTTCTGCTTCCTTTACAAATTCGTTGTCAACGTCGTTTTTTCCACCTAAAACTTCTACAAGTTAGTTGTGTTTTTTTTTTGTGTGTGCGTCTATGTCCTCTGCGTAGTATGTTCATCATGTCTCTGTCTGTAGGTGTCATTCGTGCGTGTTCTAATTTGTTTTAGGCCTGAATGTGGCCGCACTGAAGCATAGTATAGCTCGAAGAAACGCTGTATCTGTGTGCTGCAGGACGGACGTACGTGTTCTATGTTTCGTTGATTACTTCCGTTTTTTTCCCTGCAATTCCATATACATGTATATTTTTTTTTTTTTTTTTTGCTTCTCCCTTTTCGCTTGTGTGAGTCAATGTCATTTCTATGCGCATTTTAATGCCTTTTTAAGGTGAAAATGATTTTTGCCGCAGTAGCAGCATGGAAATCTTTTCTTTTTCTTATTTTTTTTTTTTTCGTTTCATTTCTGGTTGCAGGAAAGTTGTGGAAATTAAGAAATTAGCATAAATTTGTTGTAGTATATTCTAAAAAATTATTTGCAGGAGATAATGGTTTTGCATAAAGCAATTTGTTTAAAATTTAAATTTAAATGTTTATGAATTGATGTTTTATTTATGTTCTACTTGTGGTACTTCGAGCCGGATATCAAATTGGTTTCTATTCGTTTGAAATGCAAAATTATCAAGTTTGAATAAATTTATGTTCGTCACATATTTAACAGAATATTTAAACTATTATGAATGAATTATTGCATCTGTTTGTGCGCACAATATATTTTTTTTGAAGAGGTTAGAGTAAGAAATAGACATACGTTCATCCTATAATAACAATATCTGAGAACATCGATGCATTACTATTCAGTACAGTTCTGAAAAAAGCCTTAATTATTCTTTAAAAAGGTGAGCAAAGGTCTGGTTTGAAATGATTAACAATACGCTGGAATAGTTTGCAATTTTTGTGACCTTCGAGCCGGATAACTTCTTATCAAAAGTCTAAAATTGTGTTGCATCAAAAAAAATATTCAAAATTTTATTAATAACTCATAAAATTCCGGCGAAGTCTTAGACGAATGTAAAAATAATGAAGTCTCTATCTATACCCGTTTCTGAAATCCTTTCGTTCATACGGACGGACAGACGGACATACCTATATCGACTTCTCTATCACTTCTGACCATAATGGGTGTAACTTTGGGGGTCTCCGACCATTATTTCTACCTGTTACATACATTTGCACAAAACCAATATGAACGCAGCAGTCGTGCATACATGACTGCCAAATACTCTACCAATTTTCTTAGATAATTACTCTGCTAAGCAGTTTGCGCAAAACATATTTGAATCCGCAGAAGAATTAGAAGACATTTGATATTTCAGACGACAGTTTGCATAATAGGTTCGAGTAGTGTTCTAACAAATAAGTTCACACACAACAAGTTCGAGACTGACATCGAGCATGCTCTACAATATTTTGTTTGAACTTATAAGAGAGTAATGAGCGTGTTTTTTCTGACAAGTACAGCTATAATAGTTTGGAGTTGATGACGTACAGTTTGTATGATTAAATTTAAACACAAAAGCTTTGAGGTTGACACCGAGCATGCTCTACAATATGTTGTTTGTACTTATAAGAGAAAAATGGGCTTGTTTTTTGTTGACAAGTACAACAAGAATTGATTCGAGTTGACGTCGTACAATTCAAGCGAGTAAGTTCCCCTTCAACATGTTCGAAGCTGACATTGAACATGTTCTACAATGTTGATATGCGCCAATAAGAGAAAAAAAAAACAAGTACAGTTGACGTTGTACAGTTTGATCGAGTACATTCACCTACAACAGTTTTGAGGTTGAAATTTTTTTTTGTAGGCGGACGGACGGACTGAAATGAAATGAACCCCTAGTCTTTCCCAAGCTGGTGTATCATTAGTCATCTTATTTGGAGCTGTTCTAAATATTGATCAAAGTATTAGTGTTAAATTTTGTATTGCAAACGAAACTCCGTCTAACTACTACCCAGAAGATAATAGTTAGGCAGGTGCCGATACTTTCTTGACGGGGTTAGAATAATCAAATTAGATTTGTTATTCTTACATTTGTCTAAATTGGGTGGACTCATTCAACTAATCTAATAACACATAGTAGCCATAATAGAAAAAGTATTTGCTAACGCAGAAACCTTGATATCAAAGACTGTACCCTAGCTCCCTAGTACAGTAGTCCTAATGAAAGAATTTAAAAATTTCCACAAATTGATTCATTCATTAATTTTTCTAATCACCAATTGTCTTACAGATCTGTCAATTTGAATATTGATAATAAATAATAATCCAATAATATATTCCTTTATTCTTGGCGCTCGAGCAGGGACTTGAAAGTATGCAGCTTAAGTGAATAAATAAAATAATAAATACTGTTCGTACAATTAATTATTCAACTATATTTTGGGTTAGATTAAAATAATATTTGTGGCGCACGAGCAGGGATTTGAGATTTGCAGTTCAAGTGAATAATTAATATAATAAATACTGCGCACTTAACAATATATATTCTAGCATTTTTTGTTTAAATTTCAAAAAAAAAATTTGTGGCGCCCGAGCAGGTATATGATAATGATAGTATGGAGTTTAAGTTTTAAATTATTAAAATTTGTATACCAATGATCAACGAATTACATATTTGTGCGTGTTTGTTTAAATTAAATAAAAATTTTGTGGCGCCTGAGCAGGGATGTCAAGTTACAATGATCATACAATAGCATATAGTATGCTGCTTAAGTAACTAATTTAAATTAAATTAATAAATTAAATTACTTATACAATTTTTTTTATGGCGCCCGAGCAGTGATTTTTTTTTTTTTTTGTATAAAGCTTAAGCGAAAATTTTGATTTCGCATTGCTTTCATTTGTAATTAAGCATAAATAGATAAACCTGTATCTCATTCGTGTATCTTTAAATATACACAGTCATACTGCTAAGCAACGGCATAAAAACCAAATAACTGTAAATCTTTACTTACCTATATGACACAATATAATACAATACAAACAAATAAACCATGAAAGCAGCTAATCCACACTTGAAAGCTTCTACTAAAATTCAGCGAATGAGCTGAAAAAAATCTAATAATACACGAGTGATTGCATGCAAAACCAATGTGGTGTGCGAGTGTGTGTGTGTGTGTGCCTAAATGTATCTGAAGCAGCATGTTAAGTATCTAAATACAAAATTCATACAAGCATAGCTGAAAGCGAAATATTGAGCTGCGTGCCTATGACAACAAATTGTGAAATTTTGTGTAAAGATTTATTTCAATTGCAATTACAAAGTATCTACAGACTCATGTGCAGACAAACAAAATGCCTTACAGGCAGGCAGGCGGCAGTCATTGAGTCAGTCAGTCGATACTAAGTTGAATTGTTGCAGGCAAGCTTGAGTACAACTGGAGTTTGAGTTCTTATGTGTGTGCTATGCTAACGAGCTTCAATGAGGCATGTCAAGCATTTCCGGCGCACAAACAGTCAGGCATGCATGCAGTCAGTCAGGATATAAGCAACAGCTAAATGCTTTTGCCTTTGTCAACGTCTTGGCATAGTATTTGCCTAACTTCTTGTCTGGATTACTCGGCGAACTCTTAGAAATTTCGTCTATGTGTTGCCATGAAATTTACACAGAATTTCATTATAAGTTTTTTATTTAAAGTTTTCTGTATTTAATTTATAAATTTGTACTGTTTCGAAGTTAAAGTCAGCCTTGTCTCTGTTTTTGTCGGCATTTTCTGCAGTTGTTTGCAATAATTATTATGCATGTCTGTAAGGTGTTAAATATGCATTAAACTTAAGTCGTTCGTCTATATATGTATGTATGTATCTGGTTTGTGTGTATTTGGATGCATTTCCGTTTATTAGGCCCTGTACCGAAGGTACAAGAGCCTATTGGGTTTGTGCAAATGTATGTAACAGGTAGAAATAATGGTCGGAGACCCCCCAAAGTTACCCCCATTATGGTCAGGAGTGATAGAGGAGTCGATATAGCCATGTCCGTCTGTCCGTCTGTCCGTCTGTCCGTCCGTCCGTCCGTCCGTCCGTATGAACGAAAGGATCTCGGAAACGGTAATAGATAGAGACTTCGTGTTTTTTGCATTCGTCTAGGACTGCTCCGGAATTTCACAAGTTTATTTTGAAATTTTGCCCCTCCCCCCCCTTCCCCATAAAATCACCCCCAAGGAGAAATATTTCTTCGGCACAAGAAAAATTGAGTATGCCAGTATAAAGTTAACGTCCCTCTTAGTCAAAATCCAAAAAGTTCATCAAAATCGGATAATAAATAACGATTTTATAACCAATTGAAGTTGAATGACCCCCCTTTCCTTTTCATTCATATTCGAGCAGTGAGAAGTGGTCATGTGTTTGGTCATATGCTCGGGAAACGTTTAATGTGTTTGTTAGGAGACCTGAACTGGTACAGGGCCTCTTACAGTCGGTTACGCCTGACTGTATTTTCTTACTTGTTTTTGATTGCAGTCTTTGCATATTTAAGTCAAATTGTGTTTGGTTGTGGCATTTATTGTTGAGGCTGGCATTATTTGCGTTTATAATTGAGGTTGCTGAGGTTCTTACAGCATCTTGTAGCGCTTAATTAACATTTTGGCGACTTGGGAATCCAGAGAGCATCAAATGAGAACTCAAATTAGCTGCGGTTTGCTATTTAATTGTTGTACAATAAATGATTTAATTTGATATGGTTTATTTGATGTGTTTAAGATTTGTACAAGTCGACAGATATTTAAAGCATTTGGCATAAAGCTTTTGTACAATAAGAAAATTTAAATAAAGTTGAAGATTTTCTTAAGTCTACATAAATAAGTTTTTAAAGTATTTACATAGAATCGTATTAGAATAGTCTAAGCACGAAACGTAACCATCTACAGAATAGATATAACCCAACGAACAAACAACTAATGATCGTTCTAACTGCTCATTCCCATGCTATTTCAAGCCAATTGCACTTTTTGTGTGCTCGTTCGTTTAAAAATTGGTTCTTATTCCCTGTTCGATCAGTCATTTGAAATAGAAATAAGATTAAACGAACAGTTTTGAGCTAGTTCGATTTTATTCTTATTTTTCCTTCTTAATCATTCGAACAAGAAGAGAATTTGTACTTATTCCCAGTTCATTTGTCTATCTTGGAAATCAGGCGAAGAATCACGATTTCAAATATATGCTTTTTTGGGCTGAACAAGCAAATGAGAAGTAAAGCACTCTCTCGAAAGACAAAAATCAAGATCTATAAGACGCATCAAATTAAATGAATAGATTTGTATTCATTCGATTTTAGACATATTTCTCGTTCTCGTTCGTCTGCACAAGATAACAATTTATTCTTATTCCCTGTTCATTCAGTAATTTGATGTATAAATAAAGTTAAGCGAACAGCATTTAACTAGTTCCATTAAATTCCTTTTTTTTTTTTGGTCTCGTTCGTTTGAATAAGAACAAACTTTTGTGCTTATTCCCTGTTCATTCGATAATTTGGTTCTATAACTCGTTTACTTGTTCAAGCAGACAATAAGAATTAAATTAAATAAACTCGTTCTCGTTCGTTTGAACAAGATGAGAATTTGTTCTTATTACCTGTTCGTTCAGTCATTTTGTTTATAAATAAAATTAAACAAACAGCTTTGAACTAGCTCCTTTAAATTTTTTTTTTTTTTTTGTTCGTTTGAATAAGAACAGGATTTTGTGCTTATTCCCTGTTCGTTCGATAATTGGGATCCATAATTTTTGTTTAAGCGAACGAGAAAAAGGTATAAAATTAAATGAACAGGTTTGAATTTATTCGATTTTAGTCCTATTTCTCGTTCTCGTTCGTTTCAACAAGAAGAGAATCTGTTCTTATTCTCTGTTCTTTCAGTCATTTGGGAAATAAGTAAAATTAAACGAAAAGTTGTGAACTAGTTCGATTAAATTCTTTTTTTTTAGTTCTCGTTCCTTTGAATAACAACAGGATTTTGTGCATATAATTTGTTCTTATTCCCTAATCGTTAAGTCATATTTTATTCTCGTTCTTTTGAACACGAACAGAATATCTTTTTATATACTTTTCGTTCAGTGTTTTGGAATAGAAAACATATTAAACGCACAATTTTAAGCTAGTTCCATTGTAAGCCTATTACTCGTTCTTGTTCGAACAGGTACAACAATTTTTTTATTCACTGTTCGTTCGTTTGTTTATTGGCTGCTTGTTACTGCTTGTTGATTTGAACGTTAAATAGGAATAAAATTAAATGTACAGTCTTGAACTAGTTTGTTTTTTTGTTCTATTACTCGTTCTCATTCGTTTGAATAAGAACCAAATTTGTTTAAATAAGAAAAAAAATTTGTTCTTATTCCCTGTTTATTAACTGTTTGTTCCTTTTTGTTTTAAAATGAATGACAAATAAGAATAAAATTGAACCAATTCAATTTTATTTTTATTATTCGTTCTTAATAATGGAACATCATATCATCAAATGGTCACACCAGCTGCACATAGATTTTGTTGCGATTTGGCAACTATTAGAAACTGGAAATACCCAAAAGAAATCCGGTCTGACATATATGCCAAGCACCTATATAATAATTCGTAAAGCTCTGTTTTAAAGTATTATTGGAGGAAATTATTTTGCAAATATTTATTAAAAATCCTTTTCATTAATAAAATTCAGCTTGCACACAATATGTTCAGCTAATCAAAACCGCAAGTGAAGCTACTAAAAAAAAAAAAACGTATGTCATTTAAATTTTTGTGCACGCTACAATATAGTAAAAAATTGTACACATTTCTGATTTTTTTTAGCCTTTTTTTCTGGCCATAACAATTCTTTTGTGCACACGCTATCTGCACGAACAAACTTACCCTGGGGACATATCAAAAAGTGTATCGCAACGCATAGAATGCGGCAACAAAAAAGAGAAAAAAAAATCTCAAAGCTATACAAATGGGACAAATTTACAAAGAACTAAAAAAAAACCGCGCAACTATACTATATAAAAAAAGAAAAATAAAAAAAAAAGCGAATTTCACCTTTAAAAGATTACAGCGTACAAAAAATGGCAACTTTTTCACTTTGACATATCACAGACAGACGGCATGTAGAAGCTAGATGCATTTTACAAAAATATTTTTGCCTTTTAGCGTACGAAAGGACATACTATATACTGGTATATAATAAAAATGTAAAGTTCACGCGCAACTAAACACATAAAGACGTCGTAGATGGGTGGTTGAAGTGAGTGAGTGAGTGAGTGCTCTGCAAATCCGGAAATGCATGCGCCTTTGGCATAATTTTCGAGTTGCATTCATTTAAAGAAAGACGCTGCACAGTTATACAAAAAAAGCCGTCATCCGCACATATAAGTATGTACTATACCGGCATGGCCTGCCTTCAAAGAACTTCGCTGTTGTACATATTCAGTTGATGAACATGTCGACTTGCTTTCATCATTTCAAGCTTTTCATTTTCAAATTTTTTATTTTTTTTTTCACCCCATTTTCTGCGATTTCTTTCGCCAAACTAGAAATGCAACTGCTCGCATAATCCTTTTGTGTTATGGCATATGCTTGTGGCTGCTTGTGGCGGTTATATACGCTGATTTCTTGTGTTATATTTTGGTTAATTTTGTATACCCTCCGCATTGTGTATGTTTCCACTTAATGTAGCTGTTATGAACGTAAACATTCTCCTTGACTCAAAGTTTGTACTATAAGCAAAAGCGCGCTGTTATATGTTGTACTTTAGAAGGCTGCCATTGCTTTTAAACTGGTGTACAAATGTATGCTTCAAAATGAAGCACATAAAAGCTTCGGTTTTACCCAGCAATCCTTTTACAAGTATTTCCTGCACTCTATTCCATTTCTTTTTTTTTCTTTTCCGTCATATGCTGCGCTTTTGTTTGAATATTAAGCTTTTGTTTTTCGCAACATATACGCTGGCTTTTCTATTTTCATTTGTTTCGCTTTTTTTCTTTTCTATGCTACTTTGCATATTATACCCCATACTTCTCCTTCGCCATGCAGCAACCCGCACTTAACTATTTTCAAATTTATGGTCATTTAGGGAATTTTATGCTTTTTCAGCTTTCAGCTTGAAGCTGCACTTCTAGCAACAGCAACAGCAGCAGCGCATTATATGCGCTTACATGCTGATATCCTTTGTCGCTGCATGCACGTTCTCTGATCCTTATTTGGCTGACTACTGCTACTGCCTAGGGCGTTGTTATTGCAATATACTCGTAGATGTTGTGCTGCTCTGTATTATACTTTAAAGATTTTTCTGGTTGTGTTTGTTTTAGAGATTTCTTCTTGTTCGTTTGTTTCGTATTGCATGTCTCATGCTGCAAATCTTTGTTTATTTGCAACTTAAATGGTTGGATTTATTGTAATTTTATACACAAGCCATTGCTTATTGTTGCATGCCGGCTGCAAGCATACTTCTTCTATATTTATGTGCCAAATGCGAAAAACAGCAGCTATTACAATTTCTTGGAATTGTGTCTATAAATTGGATTACAAGTGTTGGACGTAGCTTGAAGTAAGAATTTGCAGTAAATATATTTTTTTTTAAAGAGTTTAAATAGTTTACATGACAAGAAATACTTTTTTTAGACTTTAAAAAGATTTGCGCTTAGAATTTTATCTGAGTTTAAAAAGAATAATAAAAAATTACTTCATAAAGCAATGAATTCAAACTTTAAAGTCGTAAAATTCAAAATAAATAGTTTTGTAAGCCTTAAAGTTTACCGATTAATATATATAATTGCCAGGATTTAACATTTGAATGATCTAAAATTATTTAATTAACAGCACCTGCAAGTAACGCAGTATGATCATAGATTAATCAGACTGAAATACCTGCAGGTGCTGTTCTGCATTTGAAAGCATGTTCACCGATAAACTTAATTAAAAGGTTGCCAGGATTCTTAAATAAATATATTGTCAGATTGCAATACGTGCAGGTGCTGTTCTGCATTTGAAAGCCTAGCAAGTATACCGATTAAAATAAGTAAAAAGGTTGCCAGGTTGCGTAGATTCATTTAATGTCAGATTGCAATACTTGCAGGTGCTGTTTTGCATTTGAGAGCCTATCAAGCTCACCGATTAATAAAAAGGTTACCAGGTTGCTTAGATTAATTAAATGTCAGATTGCCATACTTGCATACTTGCTGCTCTGCATTTGAAAGCATAGCAAGTTCACTGATAAATTTAATTAAAAATAATTAAAAAGGTTGCCAGGATACTTAGATTAATCTATTGTCAGACTGCACTACTTGCAGGTGCTAATAGTTTAATAATTTTAGATTATTCAAAAAATTTTCAATAAAACCTTTCAACGCTTATTTAAATCCTTTTTACAGTAAAATAGAGCTAAAGTTAATCCTTTACTGTTTTTAGTTTAAATTTTAAAGCTTTAAAAATACTCTCAATTAATTTTTACCTCATAACTGCTGCAAATATTTAAACTTCTTTGTGTGACACACAATTTGCAAGTCTTCAAGTCAATCCATCTGCATAGCAAATGCCACCCGCCATTGTAAACATGTCTAATGAATACGCTTGACATGCGTCATATAAATCATATAAAATCATGCTGCATAAATCAACACTAATCCTTGCGTATGTATAATTCAATTATAAAGTTTAATTAGCATAATAATAAACATGAAGATTTATAAACGTTGCGGAAAATTTAATTAAAAAAAATATTTTTCAAGAAGGCAAGAACAATGACAGCACAAGATAAAACTGCAGATTAAATTAGATTCTTATATGTTAGCAGTGTGTAGCAGCTGTGGAATATACGTGCAAAAATATATGTTAAGACAGACAAACAGACAGACAGATCGCTACATATGTACATATGTATTGAACTAAACACCACGGAAAATTTAATTTTCACACATTACTTTTGCATACAACATGCTACAACAGCGACAGAGACAAGTCAGCTGAAACCACGGTAAACCTAAAACCTAAAACCATGAACCAGGCTGCCACACGCCAAACCGAATAACGAACGCCTCAACACCCTTTGCTGGCACACACACACACACACACAAGTATAGTATTAACCGCAGAGCAGACAGACAGTTTGAGAAGTATGTAGTAGCAAGAAATTAAGGGAGGTGTGCGGCAAATATTATTTATGCACAGAAATTCGTGTAGTGCTTTGTTACATTTTTTTTTTTATTTAGTTTTTTTTCTCAGCACACCTTGCGTATACGCATTGTCATTGAAACAATGTGAATATTACGCATACGCACTGTGCGAATTTGTATACACAAACTTGCAACTGATAAGCAACTTTCTTATGCTGCTACTCATTTGCATAGCTGCCTGGCAAATTTTTGAATGGGGTGTCAAAGTTTTACCCTATCAACAATAAACGTGAAAATATGAAAAAAAAAATGGCAACAAAACACGAAACAGCTTCGTATTAGCGTTGTATGTATTGCGAGTGTATGCTTGTAAGTTCGACAAATTGTAATAAAACAAACAAACAGCAAACAGCAGTGAAGATAGAAGGTGCTGCATTCCTTTTTTTATGGCATACTAAACAAGTACTTAATTTCTTCTGAACAGTAGCTCGATTTCTTTACTAAAGTTCATCCAGACACCATTAAAAAACTTGGCTCTCTTTAGACTCACTAAAAGTTTTTGTATTCTGTCAATTAGTTTAATATTTTATTATTTTTCTAAAACAAATTTCTTACCAATTTTTTTTTTTAACCTAAATAAACTTTGTTAGCTCACTCGTTTACCCTTTAACGCATAGCAACCCTTGCCTTGCTTATCAGTTTGCACAATTTGCGCGAGCGGCGAATGTTAAAGGCGTCCATATTGTTTTTTCCCCATTTAGCATTGTTTCAGCTTTTTGTTTGCTTCTTTTGTCATTGTATGTTTTGGCTGCGTGCTTGTCTGTCTTGTTTGCTGTCGTGTTAATAAGTTATTAAAATTTAAATGAGACAATTTATAGGCAAAGGTTAACACAGCAGCATTTCTGTTGAAAGTGTTTATGCGTGCTGCAGTGTTTTTTTGTTTTATGTCTGCGAAAGTTTGGTGTGAAAGTGGAAATTATGCTTCAAGACATATTATGCAAAAATAAACTTTGTTTGGCATTGGAAAGGTTTATAGTTTCTATTTACAGTCGTTTCCTTAGAGATTTCTTGCTTGCTTTTGAAGTTTCTAAAGGAGCTGCTTGTTCAGTTAAGTGAAATTTAAGAAAATGTTGCCTCCTTAGCATAAATTGAATTTGTGTTTCTTTACAGAAACATAAATCAAAATTATTAATCTAAGCTCTGTATCCCAAAAATGCTTGCCAAGCGCTTTGCAGGTGCTGTGTGTGCCTTAAGGCAATATGCAAATTAAATGTGATTAATCTGATAAATAAATACAATAAATTAATTTTAAAATGTGCTGGCATGAGGTCCTAAAGCTTTTGTCTTATTTACTGAAATAATGTATCCTTTTTATGCTTTTGTAGTTTGTTAATATAAAAAATTTTTTTTTTCAAATTTATGAAGAAAAATTATGGACTGCTGATACTTCGCACAGCAAGGTCTTTCCAAATTATTATATTCATCTACATTTTACTACTACAGCATATGAGTGTATGATGTTGCAAGACTTCATCCGCTGTAAATTCCTTAGAGAGAAGTCTAGTAGCTGCAAAAGTACCCAACGATGAGCACATTGCTTCTGACAACAGCTAAGTGACAGCCCAAATCATATGCTTGGATGTTTACTTAGCAAAAAATACGCACATCACTGTACAGAGTCAGCGTAGCTAATGGGTCCTAGGCCATCTGAACATAAACAAAATGAATTGCTAAGCGACTTTGCTTATATAACTTATTTAGACTGACAGCATTTATCTATTATTGTTTTCTCCTTATCCAAATATCATTAATATTCCTCGATATTGACGTGTCTATCTGCTCAGAGGTTCGCTCGTCTAACAGTCTGTATGAAAGTCCAGATCTAGGTGACTGTAAGAGAGGGTGGTCTTCTAATCCTTCTTTAATAAAACAGAGCTAGTTCGTAGAGAAGCAAGTCTCTCCTCCATTTTTGATGTTTAGTATGACACAATATTTTTTTTGTTGCTAAATTCAGTTAGAAATGCCAAACTTGTTTATTGAAACAGTTGAGGTGTTCCAGAGTTTCTATGACTCCCTAACTTCTAGAATTTCTTGCAACCATCCAAATCGGTTGAACCTTGCTTTTTCATGTCGACAGCTGCTAGAAAATGACATATCAGCAAGTCTATTAATATTCTTCAGTCATGATTGCTCGTTTCTTTACAAATTGTTCTGGATGTGTTGGAACTGGTTGCATTTTTCCACTCCTTTTTAACTTTAGGCCAGGCGAAGTACTGGAGAGATTTTTACATATGATGTGTCTCCATCAGGTAGTCCGGCGACATTTCGTTACTGTCTATGTTCAGGAGACTCTTAATTTAAAAATGTGTAAAATTGTAGGGATTTAAGCGAATTACTAGTACGCCTGTATCCCATCCGTATTGGTTTGATGCAGCACCTGCTATTGATACTTTTTTTTTAAAGGAAATTTAGCTCTATAGGAGCGAGTGTTACAGCAATGCACACAGTGTTTCGTGCAGAATCGTAAATACGCTCTCGTGGGACATCTCCAATACATGACCGCTCTCTTCCATGTTTACTTTCCGCAACGGTTTCTGTCACTTAATCGAAGTAATCCTCGATTGGAGGCGTGTCACAAAATTTCACAAAAGTACGTTGATCAATATTTTTACTCATTATAAAAAACCGCTAAGCACTACTGAGGTCTACTCAGCTAGCCATGAGATTTAAATTAATTTAAGTTCTGATATTTTTTTGATGGCGCTGTAATACAGTCAAGTTTCCAAACTCAGATGGTAGTTCATAGAAATCATTCCTTTCAATTCATTAGATTGGGTGAAATTATTTCAAGAAACATTTCGTTAAGTGGCTGTGATTGTAGGTCCTGAGCTTGCTTTTGGTTCATAGACATTCGTACCGGTTTTTAGCTGACTTTGAATGATGGGCTGACTAGAAAGTATGTTCCGAAGCGTCGCTAGTTCACAGATCTTCACTCTACCAGAGCAGTAGAATCTTCAAGTGTTTCTTTTCGCTCTCAGAACTTAATGTTTGAAGTTGCTTGTTCGGATTTCATTATACTTTCAAGTTGAGAATATTATCCGCATGTTTGGCAAGATTTCGTGCAGTTTTTGTTTTCTTTTAGCTTTGGAGTAAATCATGGGCATCCATGAAGTGTGGTAGGCTTGATTACATGATACATGTTGCTGCAAGCTTTTCTCCATAAATTTTTTTCGCGGAGAATTTAACTCCGTCTATGTTGCAGGGATTCCTAAAAGTATTGTAAGTTGGTCTATAGTCTAATTTAGTCTTCAATAGAATGTATTTTATGCCTGAGATGGCCAGTCTATCAAAGACTAAACAATCTAACAATGTGTTCTCAATAACTCTCTCCATAGCTCCATAATTACCGCTATTTGTATGACACATATCTCTCTGTCAAACTTTTATTGCTTGTCTTAGGCATATTTTTATTAAAGCACCTGCAAATCTTATTACTTCAAATAAAACGCAACAAAACTTATGCTTCACATTGTACCTCCAGTTTTTATTCAAGGATATTGATATAAGCTAAAGAAGTCTCAAATACTACTAAGTAGATGTGCACTCCCTCTTCACCTTAGATGTATTAAAATTTCCTCATATTCCGCCACTTAAATTCATTAACTATTTTGCTGCACAAATTACTCTAAAACACTTCTCAGTTAGCACAAAGCACCTGTATTGATCTACATAAAGCCTTTGCCCCTCTCTAGGACATACTGCAACTTAACCTAAGCCAACTTGAAATTTTATTTTTGAAATGGAGATATATTTCCATTTGCAGCTTACAATATTTCACTTAAAATTCAAACTATTCACAGACAATTTTCAAAAGTTTAAACTTACTTTTCGACACATTAACACCGGCGCAGACAGTAATAGTACCTACACACACACACACACACACACACACATATATATATAGCTGCACAAACTGGAATATAAGTTGGCCAAAGTGGCATAGACTAGCCATGCAAACTTGGTTAGTGCCTCAATTTGCAGTCACAGGCTGCAGCAGCAGCAACAACAACAACATTGCGAAAGGAACAAAAAAAAAAAAAAAAAGGAGAAAAAAAACTTTAAGTAATTTGCACAGTAATTGGGAATTAACCTAAATACTAGCAAAATAAATGGATACAATTTTACGGCACGTATGCGACGACGTACACGTGTAGCAGTTAGAAGATACATTTAAATAGAAAATGTGTAGCTTGTACGGCTACGCATGCATGACTCCGACTAGCATATATGTACAAAGTTGTGCATGTTGGTCAGTGTTTAACTTCCGCTTGTTTATGCTGTTTCATGTTCAATTCATTCGTAATTCAATACGTGCGTGTATGTCCTTTTGCACAATGATTGAAAGCACAGCCAAGTGTAATAGACTCCTTGTATGAAATTTGTTTCACTTAGTGTTGTAGGCTGTCTCGCTTCACACAACGCTACCTCCATTTTGCTACTATAACAGCCTATTTTCAAATTAAATATTAACAAAATGGCCGCATTGTGCAATACGGCAAGCACTGTGCAAACTTTGCATTTGCTGCGCTTGATCCTCGAGCAAACAAACAAATACTACTCCGTACACGTACCGTTGTAGTACATGCAAACACGTCGCCTGCCACCGCCATTTTGACTTGAATCCTTTGCTGTATTTGCTTAAGCTGCGAGGTTTTTTTTATCCTGTTTGTGTATTTAATGAAAAGCTCTTTGGCTGCGAGATTTTTATTTTATTTATAGAATTTGTAAATATTTTACTTTTATTTTTGAGTGATAACAAAATTTTGTATACGCTACACAAATAATTAGTTGGCAGAGATTAGTTATTTTGTGCGGCGGTTTGTCACAATTATATTCAAATAAATTCAAATAAAATCAAATAAATTCAAATAAATTCAAATAAATTCAAATAAATTCAAATAAATTCAAATAAATTCAAATAAATTCAAATATATTCAAATAAATTCAAATAAATTCAAATAAATTCAAATAAATTCAAATAAATTCAAATAAATTCAAATAAATTCAAATAAATTCAAATAAATTCAAATAAATTCAAATAAATTCAAATAAATTCAAATAAATTCAAATAAATTCAAATAAATTCAATTAAATTCAAATAAATTCAAATAAATTCAAATAAATGCAAATAAATTCAAATAAATTCAAATAAATTCAAATAAATTCAAATAAATTCAAATAAATTCAAATAAATTCAAATAAAATCAAATAAATTCAAATATATTCAAATAAATGCAAATAAATTCAAATAAATTCAAATAAATTCAAATAAATTCAAATAAATTCAAATAAATTCAAATAAATTCAAATAAATTCAAATAAATTCAAATAAATTCAAATAAATTCAAATAAATTCAAATAAATTCAAATAAATTCAAATAAATTCAAATAAATTCAAATAAATTCAAATAAATTCAAATAAATTCAATTAAATTCAAATAAATTCAAATAAATTCAAATTAATTCAAATAAATTTAAATAAATTCAAATAAATTCAATTAAATTCAAATAAATTCAAATAAATTCAAATAAATGCAAATAAATTCAAATAAATTCAAATAAATTCAAATAAATTCAAATAAATTCAAATAAATTCAAATAAAATCAAATAAATTCAAATATATTCAAATAAATGCAAATAAATTCAAATAAATTCAAATAAATTCAAATAAATTCAAATAAATTCAAATAAATTCAAATAAATTCAAATAAATTCAAATAAATTCAAATTAATTCAAATAAATTTAAATAAATTCAAATAAATTCAATTAAATTCAAATAAATTCAAATAAATTCAAATAAATTCAAATAAATTCAAATAAATTCAAATAAATTCAAATAAATTCAAATAAATTCAAATAAATTCAAATAAATTCAAATAAATTCAAATAAATTCAAATAAATTCAAATAAATTCAAATAAATTCAAATAAATTCAAATAAATTCAAATTAAATAATTAAATAAAATTAAATAAAATTAAATAAAATTAAATAAAATTAAATAAAATTAAATAAAATTAAATAAAATTAAATAAAATTAAATAAAATTAAATAAAATTAAATAAAATTAAATAAAATTAAATAAAATTAAATAAAATTAAATAAAATTAAATAAAATTAAATAAAATTAAATAAAATTAAATAAAATTAAATAAAATTAAAGTTAAAATTAAATTAAATAAAATTAAGTAAAATTAAATAAAATTAAATAAAATTAAATAAAATTAAATAAAATAAAATAAAATAAAATTAAATAAAATAAAATAAAATAAAATAAAATAAAAATAAAAATAAAATAAAATCAAACAAAATCAAGTAAATGAATCTAAAAATATTAAATAATTTATAAAATTTTTTTATTTTATTCTAACTATATTTTGTCAGCAGCCTTAGAGATCAATTTTACATTGAAAAAGATGTACACAAATCAAATAAATGAATCAAATCAATTTGTGTACGCTTTTATGTCGAAACTAATTTGTTAAGCCAAGCACTTAGAGCACAACATGAAAGCTTCAAAGCCACACTATACTAATAAAATGAAAATTCTTTTCAAAACCTGCGCATGAAGCGTATTAAAGCTTCGTTATATAACGAAGTTAAAATTTTTTTTTTTTTTTTTTTTTTTGTAACACTCAGGATTATTCAATTGCTAGTTGCATGTAGCTTTATTAAACAAAGTTGCCGACGCGCTTTTCATGAGTGGATGTGTTATTCCGTTTTTTTCGTTTTTATTTAGTAACACTCTCAGCAGCTGATAATTACATTTTCGCCAGTATATGCAAGCATATGTGCGGCACGGCGCGGCACATACTGTAACAAAATTTATACAG
This sequence comes from Leucophenga maculata, assembly GCA_035044805.1. Lineage (NCBI taxonomy): Eukaryota > Metazoa > Arthropoda > Insecta > Diptera > Drosophilidae > Leucophenga > Leucophenga maculata. Next base: position 38,664 of record JAWNNP010003347.1, read on the forward strand.
CAAAAAATTTTATACAGGCAAGCGCGAGAGTCCTTTTTACACGTACATACAAGCTATACGTACGCGGCTCTTGTTGGTTCGTTTGCCGCTTTTCGCTTTGGAAATTAAGTTAATGTTTGCTTATGAATAAGCAAATAAGTGCCTACAGCGTTTGCATGCTCACTCATATACATTATATGCTGATGGACTGACTGACTACATGTATGCATGAGCAGCCAAATATATACGCCAACACCAACCCACTTAAAGTATAGTTGCTCGGTCTGTCCGTCTGTCCGTCTGTCTGTCTTTCACTCAGTTCGTGACCCATTGCAGTGTTTGCATATGCCATACGCGGCTTTCATTTTTCGCGCGCGCGTTTTCTGCTTATTTTCTTTTATTTTTTTTTTGGATTTTTTTTTATTCATTCGCTCACTTGCGCGCTAGCTTGTTGATGTGCATTATTCATGCAGCGCCAGTGGAAAACGAATTTATATGATTGTGTGTAAAATACTTTGGTATATTTATTTGTCTGTCTGAGTGTCTATTTATCTGACGTACTGACGCGCTTTATGCCTGTGTGCATACACATATATGTATATGTAAAGACTGTTTTTCACTTTAACTGTCCGTCTGTCCGTCTGTCTATTTGTATGTAATTAGCTGCGGTTCCGACATTAATATTAATTAGTTCGTTATGCGCGCTACAGTCAGTGCAAAAACTGAGTGGATTTACCAAACAATTTTCGTTGGAATGGATTTTTTATTTTTTTAAATTTGTAATAAATTTTCTTAGCTGCTTTCATTGTTAAACAAGTTCTTATGCCTAAGGATTTAATTGATTTGACTATTTACAGTTCACATTCACTGCTGCTTTTGGCATTCAGCTTTTGTGTTATTAATTATTTACTAACATGAATTGCAAATTACTTGAGGCGCTTACTATATCTAAGGCTTTCTATGTCCTTGCAACATATTAGTTCATTTCGCATGCAATATATGTATGTGCTGCCATGCATTGATAAGCAAATTGCGTTACTGCTTCATAGAATTAATTCCAAATTGAAATGTTCATCAAATGGTTTAATTTTTAAAGTTTAAAAGGACCTTTTGGAGCAGCTTATTTGCCATCTTGTCTTGTGTTGAAATTTTATTGTTAAATTATTTAAATTTTCTATTCAAACCTTATTTTTTTTTGTTACTCAATTGAAGTCTGCTGTCAAATGTTATTGCTTTAATAAATTTTCATTTACTCTGCCACACTGCTGAGCCAGGCATTGTTTGTTATGCAGATTATGACATGTTCTTGTACTTGTTCGTAGAAAATTTTGCACTACCTGCTGATTGTTGCTAAGCTACAAATTAAGTTTGTCCTGCTTTGGTCCCAATTCATGCAATATGCCATTATTACGATAGCACATATCCCTTAAGCAAAATATTGAGAAGCAGCATGGCAGCTATTCAAATCTCTAATAAAAAATAATATCCTCAAAGCAAATTCGACATTTACAAAATGCAGAAGCGAACAAAGCACTGCTAAGTCCTTGTCCTTCCACAAAATTGCAAATGACGTTGTCTGTCGATTTTGAAGTTGAAGTTGAAGTTGATATTGAGCTGCCATCAGACTGCAGCAAGCCAATTTCCAATTAGATTAGTTCAGTGTTAAGGTGCCAGGTAACAGGGTAAAGGTACACCCAAAGGTAGTTCGATATTTTTATAGTAGTATCCAGCTAACGTTGCCAAAAATAACTGTTAATTCAAATGCAAAAGCAAATGAAACGTGCCAATGTACCTTAGCACTGAGCTAGATTTGTATCTATGCACACTGTAGCTAGATTTGTATCTATGCACACTGTAGCTCAATAGTAGCCAATGAATACACTGATTAGATATTGTTTCCAGCTAGAAACACACACACACACACATGTGTCTATAGATGAAAAGTCGATATTTGTAGTTTTACCTTAGAAACTCAGCAGAGTGTTTGCTAAGACAAAGACAAACTCAGCCAAGCTAAGCCAATTCAAATTCATTGCAATACAGTATACAGACAATGCGGGCTGCCTGGCTGGCTAACTGAATAGCTACAATGTTTACATAGTTTTGCTCCTAAAAGTAAATGTCTACATGCAATGCTGCCATTAGCTGTCAAATGCCAAACATAGTGGATATATTCAATTTTCAATAGTTTCGTCTGTCAATATGTATCCACATTTGTCTTCAGTTACTTTTCAAACAAATTTCTGATATGCTGGCAGTGATTGCTTTCATTTTGAAATGTGTAATTAAATTTGTTTTATAATAGTCCAAACAAAATGACTTTGTTCGAGTATTGTATTGCATATAAATTCTAAGCCAATTCGTATATGTTTTATTGAAATATTTTTCATTTATTTGGCACACTTTAAAAGCAATTTGTATTTTATTATTATTTGCTATTCAAACTGTGTCGGTAGTCGTGTACTTTAAACTATGCATTTTATTTGTCAATTGCATAAAAATTATTGCTTTATTATTTAAGCTTATTCATTTAAGTTGTATACGTGTCTCCCTGCATGCATGTCCTTTGGTCAACAATTGCTGTGCAATAAAAATTTATTTAAAGGCAGAAAAGCTTTAAGTTTATTCATTTGTGGCTTCCGTTTGTTGTTTTAAGTGTTTAAGCTGTGAGGAGAAATTAGAAAGTTTTTAGTTTTTGATTTTTGCTTCAATGTTTTATTTATTTTATTAAGTTAATCCGTCTTTGAAAACATTTATTTATCTGTTCAGATAGTTCAATGTTCATTTAGTTCAAGAATCATGTCGACTCTTTAGATACTTTACTAGGTTTTAGTTTATATATATTAAATAGTTCTATTGTTACCAATTATTAAGTTCTTCTAGTTCTCCCCATACCTGGTCATTCCATCGAGAGCCCGGTCGTCCTCTATGTCGGGGTCCACCAATCAAGTTTAGGCAACCCATGTAAAAGATGCGTGCTGGAGCTCTTTCACCTATTTGAATGAGGTGCCCAGCCCAGAGCGCTGGACTATGTCAACCTCATTGAATAGCTCGTACATCTCGCGATTCATACGGAATCTAAACTTATTGACGACTCTAATAAGATCAAAAATCCTGCGAAGAATCTTCCTCTCGAAGACTTCCAATGCTGTTTCATCTGACTCAATCACGGTCCATGCTTCTGCGCCATACAATAGGACCGGGAGTATCAGCGTGTAATAGATCTTGATTTTTGCCTTTCGAGAGGGCTTTAAAAAAACATCTGTTTGCAAGCGTGATACTTCGCCTGATCTCTAGGCTTATGTTGTTGTTGCTGGTGTTCTTGGATCCAAGATAGACGAAGTTTTCTTCAATATTGAAGTTGAAATTCTCCATGACGGAGTGTGAGAAGACACCAAGTACTTCGTCTTGTCCTCATTCACCGCTAGACCCATGAGCCAAGACTGTTTTTTAATCTCCGAGAACTCCTTGCTGACTCGCCGTTCCTGCGTACCGATGATATCGATGTCATCGCGTAAGCGAGCAGCATCGCTTCCTTTTGGAAGATCGAGTCCGACATACTCTGTATGTTCGGGCATTGGCGTGGGATGTATTCCATCAGAAGATTGAAAAAATCGTACGACAGAAACCTCTCTTTGTATCAAAGGGGTCGGAGAGGTTTTCACCACCCTGATAACGCTTTGTATGTGAGATAGCGTCGTCATGCAAAAACGGACAGAATCTTATATCCGATGGAAAGAAGACTTATTCTACGGTAGTTGGAAAATAGCGGGGTCTTCTTTCTTAAAGTTAGGAGAGAGAACACTGAGATTCCAGTCATTGGGTATGCGTTCATCGGACCATATTTTGCATGAAAGTTGGTGCATACTCCTAACCAACTCTTCGCCGCCGGTCTTAAACAACTGAGCTGGCAGCCCATCAGAGCCTGCCGCTTTGTTAATTTTAAGCTTTTTAATAACTGAATCGTCCTCGTTATAGGCGAATAATGCCATCATTAACTGGTGGTTCCGGTGTCATATCTCTGTCGGCGGTATTGTGCGCTTCATCGCCTCCGAGTAGGTTGGAGAAATGACTCCTCCATAATCTCAGTGATTCCTGTTCAACCGTTACCAGATTTCCATTGTCATCCTTACAGAAAGTTTCTTCGGGCTTAAAACCATCAGTCAGATGTTTGACCTTTTGATAGAATTTTCGAGTTTCATATCTGTCACGTAACATTTCAACATCCTCAAACTCCCGCCTTTCTTGCTCCTTTCTTTTGCGTCTGAAAAGGCGTTTCTCCTCTCTCCGTTTCTCTCGATATCGCTCTCTAACAGCTCGCGCTGCTCCCGACTGCAGAGTTCGCTGATAGGAAGCGTTCTTCTCTGCAGTAGCATTGCGACACTCCTCGTCGTACCAAGAATTCTTCACAGGTTTTGCTCCGTTGTAACAGTGCCGCACATATAAGGTCCTTTTCTATATATGTGTAAAGTTTCTCTAAACATTATCTTCTAAGTGAAATCTTCTATCAGACAGATATATAAAAGGAAGGACAGACGCATGCAAGAACAGACGTTATTAACTCGTGCACTCAAGTGTCCTTGATTTCGGTACACATTGTATCCCCTTAAACCATACATTTCTGTGGGCGCTATATATCAAACTGTATCCTTTTGGCATACATAACCTCAGAAGAGGTTTATATGGTGCGATGTGGACCTAAATAGAATATTTGATAAGGATTAACGTAAGAGAACTCAGAATATGCAGCAGTTTTGCCTAGTAAGTGCCAACATCCCTTTTAGGGACAGTTAGATACTCTTAGTATCGAAAGATGCAAGTTTGAAGGTGCTATCTCTTATAGTCTTCAAGAACTCGATATTCATACGGACAGCTAAACTGAAGGGCATGTCTATATATATATACCTTATGAAGTCTGCCTCGCCTCCTTTTGTCTCTTATGAAGCATCCAAATACTACATCTGCCAAGTCCTTTGAATCTGCTGCTTAAAAGTTGGCTAACGATCGCAAATACTCGTATATTTTCCGATCATGTAAAGTTTCTTTAGTTTATAACAGTTTAAGCCTGACAGCATATAAGCAACAAAATAAAAACATATAACTTTCAAACCTTTTAGTTGATATCTTCCAAACTGACAGCGCACTTAACCCGCAACTTAGCTTAGCCAGTGTAAGCCAAAATCTGTGACAGTTCAAATTCTTCGCAGCACTACAGGCAGGCAAGTAGCGCGCTAGTAAATCCCATCAATGATTAATGTAATTTCACGCGCCACTTAACATTATCCTTGCAAGGACATAATACTTAATTGGAGCGTCAGATTTCGTTACTACGTTGCATTTTTAAGCACGAACTCGGCAAAGCATTTTAAATGTTTCCTTTTTGCTTACAAAAAGAAATCAACATAAAAGCAACTGCAGTCAGGCAGGCAGGTCCTTGTACAAATGCGACAGCAACTATTGCTATGTGTGTGTGTGTGAGTGTTTGTGTAAAGTTGCTTGCGGTTGCAGTTTGCTGCTGAAATTTATGAAAAAGATTTGCATGCGCTTGCTGCGAGTATTTAAAGTTAAAAAGCGTACAAAACATTTTTGCACACATCATCGACTGCGGTGTCGGCGGTGGCGTTCGCTTTCGCGTTCACGTTCGCGTTGGCAGCCATTTTGGCTACACTCCGGCAATATCAGTTTTACCTTGGCTTGTTGCTATTCTGTTGTTCTTGTATTAATAATAGTGTTTGTCGTCCTTGTTGTTGCTTCGGTAATGACGCTTTTTGCACGTTTCATTTGGCCTCGTGCCGCCATGAGTCGTTCGCGCTTGCGGGAAATGGGTTAATTGCATAATTTGCAACTTGATGTGTTTGCATGCAAAATTTGCTGCGCTCTATGCGACCGCATATATCGTGTTGCATATATATATACATATATATATATATATATATATATATGTGTAATCACCTACAGCTATTTGTGTTTTGGTAGACACTCGTGCTGCCTTACTTTCAGTTTGTTTTAAAATTAAAGTGCTTATTGCCGCGAAATACGCTACGAATTATCATGTGTGGCATTAATGAAAACAGCATTTAAAATTGTTGCTCGTTTGTGCAGAAAATGATGCAATTTAAATGCCATCAATTGAATAAGTTTGTAGAAATATTTGTTGGTGAGTTTTGAGTTTTTTTTAAAAACTTTTGTTTCATCAAATTGCTATTAAATATTAGCGGTTTCAATTACTGTTGATACAGATACATTCTCAAAATTTCGTGTTTCCACCAACAAATTTTCGTTTCTTTATTCATCTGGAAATACATCTTTTGTGAAACTTAAAGAAAACTAAAAAATATTTCGTTTGTATTCATGTGAATATCAGCTCTTTATTGTAGTTAAGAAAATTTATACGAAAATCTACGAAAATTACATATTTGTTCGGGCTAAATGGACTTGTTCTCTAAATGCTTGGTGAGCGTGTTGCCACGACTGTTATACCACTCTTATACAACTCTTATACGACAATTATAGGACCCCTTCGACTCCTGCAACTCTTATACCATGCAAACGACAATTATACGACTTCTATACGACTCGTACGACAATTATATGACTCTTATACAAACCATACGACTCGCATATGACTCATACGACAATTAAGCAACTCTTATACGATGCATACGATAAATTTATGACTCTTATACAACTCATACGTCAGTTATATGACTATTACGACTCATACGACTATTTTACGACTCTTATACGATGCATACAACAATTTTACGACTCTTATACGATGCACACGATAGTTTTATAACTCTTTTACAACTTTTACGACAATTATACGACTAATACGACAGTTATATGACTTTTATGAGACGCATACGACACTTATACAACGCATAAGACAATTATAAGACTTTTATACGAGTAATACGACAGTATACGACACATAAGACAATAATATAAGTCTTATACAACTCATAAGACAATTATAAGACTTTTATACGACACATATGACAATTGTAAGGCACTTATACGACATATAAGACAAATATAAGACTCTTATACGACGTATATGACAATTGTAAGACGCTTATATGACGCATAAGACAGTTATAAGACTCTTATACGACTAATACGTCAGTTATACGACTTTTCTGCAACGCATACGACTCTTATACGACGCATAAGACAATAATATGACTTTTATACAACTCAAACGGTGCAAACGATAATTTTATAAATCTTAAACAACTTATACGACAATTATATGACTCTTATACGACTCACACGACTAATATACGACTTTTATACGACGCATACAACAATTATATGAGTCTTATACGACTAACACGACAGTTATACAAATTATTTTCGACGCATACGACTCTTATACGATGCATCAGACTATTTTATGACTCTTATACAACTCATACGATAATCATACAACTCTTATATTACTCTTATACTACTCTTATTTATAGTATGTTAAAACTACGTTGAGAGCAACAATGTACTCATTTTTAAATATGTGTGTTACCTGATTCGAATACCATCTCGTTGAGAAATAATACTTAATTCAGAAAAGGTGTATGGTATGCCGAGTCTGCATACGAGTATGTCTACATGAGAAAGTTAGCAGTATATTTTGAAGTCGAGAATACCCGATTTAAGTATTCTTTATTGTATTGCATTTTAGTTGAATTAAATAAGAAAAAAAAATCTATAACTGTTTCTTATATAACTTTTAAATTACTCTTATACCACTATTGCCGTATGGCTCCTATGAGACGCTTGTGAAACTCCATACGACTCCATTCTTATACTTATCTTAGCTAACTCTCGTATATATCTCGTATACGTCACTTATATGATTCTTATATGATTCTTATATCACTCTTATACAATTCTTATGCATCAATTATACAACTCATATACGTCTCTTGTATGATTCTTATAATAATCTCCTATAGAAATTATGCAGCAATTATATGACTTATATAATTCTCATATATGATTCTTATACTAGACTTATACAGCTCTTATTGATCTTATATTCGTATCACTTATACTTGTTTTATATGTCTCTTGTATGATGCTTACACTAGTCTTGTATAAGTCTTGTATACCTTTTATATGTCTCATATACTTCTCTTATATGATTCCTTATCTCATATAACTTTTAAACAACACTTATACGTCTGTTGTTTGGGTCTTTTACGATTCTTATACAAGAGTCATATAACACTTATACAACTCTTATACATCTCATTCCTTTTCTTGTATGATTCCAATACTTGTCTCATAGAAATTTGAAGCAACTCTTATACCACTCTTGCTTGGCTCTTGTATTTTTTGTATACTAGTCTTATATAGCTCTTATGCTTTTATTATTCTTATCTCTTATACGACTCATAAACGTCTCTTGTATGATTCTTAAACTAGTCTTATATAATTTTTATGTATTTCCTTTACATCTCTTTTACGACTATTAAGTGACTTTTATATGACTCTTATATGACTCTTATATGAATCATATGACTCTTATATGACTCATATGATTCTTATATGACTCTTATATGACTCTTATATGACTCAAATGATTCTTCTATGACTCTTATATGACTCTTATATGACTCAAATGATTCTTCTATGACTCTTATATGACTCTTATATGACTCTTATATGACTCTTATATGACTCTTATATGATTCTTATATGACTCTTATATGACTCGTATATGATTCTTATATGACTCTTATATGACTCTTATATGACTCGTATATGACTCTTATAAGACTCGTATATGACTCTTATATTACTCTTATATTATAAGCATATTTTCTAGTATACTATTCTAATTCCGTTAAGACCTAAATCAAACCTTATCTACGGACCAAACAGCAAAGGATAATAAGCTACGTTATTTGCCCAAAATATTAAAGTGTTGAAGTTTTCAAATTAATTTAAATTTATTAAATCCAATTAGTAAATATATACATTTTAGATACCAAAATATATAACACCGTTAACTAACCTCCATTTCATCATTTACCGTTAGCATTAAAATCAACTTAAACAACTCAACTTAATAAGCACAAAAGCAATGCCACACACACAGAAGATGATATCAGCAAACACCTGAATCTGCCACAAAACCTACTTCAAAACCAACTCTTGCCCAGCAACTTCATTCCTCCGAACACTCCGCCACTCATCTATCTCTCACAATAAGATCTTTCATGCCAATTAGAATTCAAGTAGCAGTCAGCTAGCTACGTGTGCACATATCTTAAGAGCTATAAGATATATTTGAGTTGTGAAAGCATAAAGCAAACAATAGATGCATCTAAAGTAAACAGAAAATTTTCATTTAACAAATTTTTAATTAACAAACCCAATTAGTTGGCTGTTCTTCCAAAAGATACTTGTACAGATACGGCGGAGAAGAAGGAGGACTAGGTTTTGGGTTTTTAGTTTTGTATTTAAAATGGAAGCAAATAACATTGACCCAAATCAACTCAAGACATTTCAATGTAGATGAAATCGCATGCATGCATGCCACAAAAGTTTTGCGCAGACAAGAAATACTCGTAACTAGTGAAAGGACTTGGAATGGAAAGGAAAGGAAAGGACTTGGCAGGTCAAGTGTGCAGGTTCTGTGTTCTAAAGAAAATAGTTGATAGCACGCTACCTAGTAACTAGTTACAAAATACCTAACTGTATATTGCTTTGTATATGCTCGGCTGGTTGCATACTTGCAAAAAGTAGCAATTTAGATAAACTTGTTGGCACTGTGTGACCAAAAATAAAGGCAAAAGTCAGCGCAAACAAATAAGGCAAAAAAAAAAAAAAAAAAAACAAGTAAAAAAGGAAAGGAAAAGGATGTCTAATAAGAACAGCTGCGCAACAAAGATTTTTGCAGTGTAATCTTTGACAGAGTTCAAATAGGTTGGAGGACACAAAAAAAAAAAAAAAAAATAGGAAGCTTGACATATTAATTGCTGTATAAACGAAGTTTTGATACGCTTCACAAGTTTTAAGATTGATTAAGTTTGGTTTAATTCATTTCACAGGTTTGAGTAGCGCTAACAACAGTTTGAATAGCGTTGGTGTTTAGCAATTTTTTAAGCTGTTCTCTTTTTCCTGATGGGCATTGCTATGAAAATGTGTTGAAAGTCGATTCTTACAAGTTGTCTATAACTATTTTCCAACTAAGTAGCGACATTTAATGCCTTTTACGCTCAAAATGTTCAACCGATTGTGATAAGATACAATTTATGCTACTCCAATGCATTGTGTTACAAACTTTCAAACAATTTGAGTAGTAACACCTTACACTTGTAGGGTATAACAAAATGATTTTGTCAGCAAAAAGTATTTACAAACTTTTAGTAAACGAAAAAGATAGGCAGCAGCAGGACATGAAGCAAACTCAATGTGCAATAAGTAAATCTGTAATAGATATAAGAAAAAAAAAAAACTAAATAAAAAAAGGAAAGTGAGCTACATTTTTGCCTTGTCTACTAGAACAACTTACTTGCGGCACATCTACATACATATCTACTTACAACAATAACTCTGTACATATTTTGCTATGGAAACAAAATACAAATATTTGTTTACTTACTTCATAAACGAATTTCTATAAAAGCAAAGTAAAACCGAAAAGATAAACTCAAGCCATATGCTCAAATACGTATAGCGAAGAAAATATAAAAGAAAAAAAAAGAAAAAAGAAATACAGCTGCAAGTAAAATCGAAATGTGGTTTACTGATTTTCCTATTTTGAGTTTATCTAAACACACACACGAGCAGATACAGGATACATACTATCGAGAAAATATATTCAATGCAAACAGCAAATGTGTACACACTTTCAGATACAAAGATAGACAACTACACGAGCTGGCAATACATATTCAATACAAACAGCAAGTGAAATGTTGTGTTTTGAGAGAGGAGTCAAGTGGTGTAGTGAAGTGTGCAGGACTTCCGATTTCGTTTTGTCTGCGTTTGCGGTTGCTGCGTTTTTGGGTTAAGGTGCTGCTCCTGCTTTTTGCACAGCCTCAGCACGCCGTTACTACTCATATGCAGTGAACTTTCACCCAATTCTATTTTTTTTTTTTGTCTGTTATATGTATTTCTATTTGGTTTCTATTTTACAGATTTTTAGCTTGTTTTCTACTTGGTTTCTATATTTTTTGTAAAATTTAATTTTCTTTAAATGCAAAAATAAATTTTTGGAATTTAATTTGTATAAATGCTAATTTTTTAAAGATTTTATTAATGGAAGTTATCTAAGGGTTTAATTTGGTCGGAATTCATATGTTTGGCATATATAACTTCGATGCCAAGTAAATTTTGTCGGTTTTGGCTTTTAGTCGGAATGAAGAATAATTGTCAAACTACTACGAAATATTTTTATTTAAATTTGTATTTTTTTGAGTAATATCACTTCAAAGAAATTTAGATTCTATTTTGATAAAGTTTGTAGAAAAATATTTGATAAATAAAAAATTTAAAAATTTACAAGCGTATTCGATCGTAATAAAAACGAGCTTTTCAATATTCCAACAGAATATTTTCTAGCTAATATAAGATCATGTGGCTTAGCCATAGGCATTGAAAAACCAGTAGGCATATCTAGTAGGCATACTTCCTTGAGGTACCACAGCTCGTATGATTTTAATACTCGAATACATTTCATCCAGTACAACAGAAAAGGTTCTGTCTCTTAGAAAACCGAGCAATAAGCAACACACTTTTTGAGCTTGTACAGTAGGCCATATTGCTACACTCTAGCGTTATATCTTAGTAAGCTGTCATCACATACTCCTTGGCTTCAAGACCTTCGATACTAAAATTGACCACACAATTTATTTGTTCTAAAGTTCTATGGGCTTTTCGGAATACATACTGGAAAGGTGTTATTTCTTTCTTTACAGTTTCAAACGCCAGCAACTTCGCTTGCCTAGCTGTGGCTGGCATTTTTTTTTTAAAAAGCTATCCAAACTATCTTCGCCTGGGGTCTTCCTGCTCTGAAGACATTTTATATGCAACTGGACTATCTCTGATAGATAGCCTTCCTCATTGGGACTGCTTTGGAACTACTTGTTATTTATAACGCCTCGCCAGTGAACATTAATACCAAACTGCTTACACTTATCCAATGGATCTTACATCTTCCGATTTCATTATTATGCATTGCAAAGATATGGCGCAAAGCGTTGTCAAGGTGACGAAAAATCGCTCCGAAGCCTTTGATGCCAAGAGAAGTTTCAGGCAGGGCAATCTTCTGATGGAATACATCCTACGCCAGTTCCCGTACATACAGAGTATGTCTGTTCGATCTTCCAAAAGGAAGTGATGCTGCTTCTCTTACACTGATGGCATCGATATCATCGGCACGCAAGAATGGCGAATTAACAAGGCGTTCTCAGAGATTGAAACAGTCTTGGTTTATAGATTTAGCGGCGAATGAATATAAGACGAAGTACTTGGTGTCTTCTCGCACTCCATCATCGCGTCTTGGAGGGTCAGTGATGATGAAGAATTTCAAATTCAATGTTGTAGAAAACTTCGTCTATCTTGGATCCAAGATAACCAGCAACAATAACAGATCAGCCTAAGATCAGACGAAGAATCACGCTTGCAAACAGATGCTTTTTTAAAGCCCTCCCTCGAAGGACAAAAATCAAGATCTATAAGACGCTGATACTCCCGGTCCTATTGTATGGCGCAGAGACATGGACCGTGATTAAGCAAGATGAAACAGCATTGGAAGTCTTCGAGAGGAAGATTCTTCACAGGATTTCCGGTCATATTAGAGTCGGCAAGTTTAAGTCCCGTATGAACCACGAGCTGTACGAGCTATGGGAGTTTTGTACATCGCCCCTTTTTGACTATGATATTGTTCACGAAGTAAGGAAAAGTTGCGCATGTACTTTGGATAGCCTCAACGAAGCAAAAAATTTGAATACTGTATCTCCATGAGCAGCAATTGCCCAGAAGCGGCCATCTTTGGCCAATATTAGAGGAATTGTATTCCAACAAGACATCACCAGACCACACACTTCGATTATGATGTGTCAGAAGCTCCAGGAGTTCGGATGGGAGATCCTTATACATATACCTTATAGTGCAGACCTGGCACCATCGGATTCCATCTCTTCTTGTGAATGTCAAACGATTTAGCTGGCGTGAAATTGGCCTCAAAAGAGCTTGCGAAAATCTACTATCTGAGTTTTTTGCGAATAGGGAAGCAAGCTTCTATGAGCGGGGCGTAATGAAGTTGGAATCTCGTTGACAACAAGTTATTGATCAAAAGGGCGCTTATTTGAACTAATTTCGATGACTGTACGCAATTTTATAAGGATTTGAAAGAAAGGCGTTATGCGTTACGAACAACTTTTTGTTCCAATCCAATACTTTGGATAGCCTCAACGATGCCAAAAATTCGAATACTGCAACTCCATATTGAAGCGATAATTTGCTGGAGGATCATGATTTTGTTTTGTATAAGAAGTTAACTCCTCTGGTTATGAAGCAAGCACAGTTTCTCTCTCTGGCAGTCAACTAAAAGCTTCTACTACGTATTTCGCCTTATAGGCTTGATACATCGCTGTACCGGTGAGATAGATGGCCGGAAGAATTTATCATTTCAAAAAGTGGCAAACGTTTACACATTTATGGGAGCAAAATTTGATATTCTAACATTTAGCTTTGACTTCAAGGAATTATATGTTTTCTTGAAGCTTAGTTAATGCCTAAAATCGACCACTGAGACTTAAAATTTGTATCAATGGATTCTCCTTTCTTCAGATCTCTTGCATATAATAAACATGAAGAAAAATCTTTATAAGCCGTATTAGTCTACATAAACAATGCAGCAGCGAATTTAAAAGTCATGAGTAAACGACTTCTGCACTTTTAATTGATTTATTTTTAGGCTCTAAATATAAATTATATGTGAAACCCAAAAATTACGCACCATTAGGTTATTAATTAGCAAACAAAGTAGGCACGGCACAGCTGTATAATAATAATACTCAGAAAATTCGAAGATTCTACGCAAATAGCAAACAATGCGCAGCACAACCAGGCGTATACGTAGGCGTATACGTAATATTAGACGCCCGTACGATACGATATGATGTATACACGAAAGCAACCAAAGCAATGTGTGTATTGTTTGTGGCAAATGAACGAGTAGACATCAATTACGCACGGCATTTCATTAAGAAATTTATCGTATTACACAATTATGTATAACCATCAATATTCCATGTAGAAGGCGATGATGATGATGTTGACATATTAAACCTCATCCTTCTGCTACTACTACTACTGCAGCAAATTGAGGCTTAGATATTTCACAGCGTTGCTTAATAAAGCTATAGAGCGAAGCGTTGTATATATATATTTTATATATATACACACACACATGCACACAAAATATAACAAAAACACTTTCCTTGTTTACTTAGTGTACACATATACATGTAATTATACGCAATTTCAATATCCTGCGGCGGCATTTCAAGCTCGTGCGTCGCTCAAGCGCGCATGTTCGACAAATAATCATCAACAAGATTCAATGCGGCTGTTTTTAGCTATTTAGCTATACCCTACAAGCATAGTTTGGAAATATTAAGTTTAGCTTTTTGCGGAAAGTTTGTAGGGCATATTAAAGTTAGAACTTGATAAGCTATGTCCGTCTGTCTCGCTGCATATTGCACTGCATACTGCAAACTAAAACGTAGTATGTAGACTTTTTATTAAAGTAGACAGTTGTAGTTTAAAAATTTTCATGCCACGCCTACTATACAATACACACACACACAAATTCACTGTGTAAGCACAAATGGAGCTGCTTCATAAAAAAAATATTTTATTTAAGCTACGCCTTCAGAGCATGATAGTTCATAGACTCTTATATGCATATATATATGATACAGTCTAGGATCCTCATATAGAATACTTCCTTACTATATAAATTAGTGTTTCCATATGTTAATAATATTGCTTAATTTTAATACAATACAACCAACACTCCTGCTTAGATATGCTCATTAAAACATACATCAACTCCCCTGCAGTGTATTATAAAACTTCACTTTTCTTACCCTCCTCCCCCCATATTTAAAATATGTTCCCTTATTTTAGTCT
This sequence comes from Leucophenga maculata, assembly GCA_035044805.1. NCBI lineage: Eukaryota > Metazoa > Arthropoda > Insecta > Diptera > Drosophilidae > Leucophenga > Leucophenga maculata. The sequence continues at coordinate 53,799 of JAWNNP010003347.1, forward strand.
ATTATTATTATTTGCTTGTTTTGTTGCTTTGTGTACTTTTATGTGTTGGCGGATTCCCTGTTTCATTTGTTTATTTTGCCTTCCGGTTAGTTAATGAAAATATTATTTGATTAAAATTTATTATTGTTCGAGCAAGCGTTTCTCAGCTACGAGTATTTGTATTGCATATTTTTAGAATTCTGGCGAACAAAAGTTTCTACGCATAACTTTTCATTGGCATACAAAATTTTTAGTTTCAATTTGAATTTGAATTTGAGTTTGAGTCGTTATGGCATGCATGGAGTGGTTAAATTTTCATTTTGTATTTATTTTTGATACTCATTGAAACAGCGAACTTTTAATATTGTTGCGAGAAGTTTTCAAATGAACTTGTATTTGTTTGTGCATGTATGTATGTGTGTGTGTGTGTGTGCGACTGAGTGCAAATAATTGAATGCGTATCTTAATTGAAAGTTTTGTTTGATGGTATGCAGAAAGTTTACTAGTCAAGTTGAAATAAAGTTGCATATGCACAATTTGTAATCTGATTGAATAATTCGAATAATAATACATAGTTGCACTCAGTATGTATCATACAAGCAAGGGTATTTTCAGGGGGTTAGTGGAGGCCATTGATCCCTTAGATTTTAAAAAAGTTCGTCAAAAAATGTATTTTATGACATGTTCACTTGTTGTACTGAATTAGTGGCTTTAATTAGGGTTCTAAGGGTTGTAAGCACTTTAGATTATTAAAAATAAAAAGTCAGGCACCCCTTCGAGGATAGCTGGATACTCTTTTGCATACAAATGTATGATTGCACTCAGAAAATTCACTGAGTTGCTTATATTTTAAGAGTGTCGCTACTTTCTATAATTGTACAATGCGTGTCATTACTACTGAACAGCCGTAGCGTAGAGCTTGGGAATGATCCAGTAGGAGAAAAGTTATCGAGTTATAAAGACATTGAAATTTAGTTAAAAATAGTTAATTCTGGAACTTATTGTGCAAACCTGCTCCACCTTCTCAGTTTTTGTATAAGAAAAATTTTATTGATGCTGTTTTGACTTCCTTGCGTAAATACTTCTAAAATATTTTATTTGAATACAGCTAAAAGCCCTAAAAGATGTAGCTCCTATACAAATCTGTACTACCTTTCTGGGTTTTTGTATGAAAAAGAAGTTTTTTAATACTGTGATTGTTAGAATTTGCGTCAATCCTAATTAAATATTCCATAAGATTTTAAATTGGATCACCAACTGAGTTGGGTGTCCTACAAAAAGTCAACTCGATGTAGACATGTCCGTCTGTCTGACAACAATAACTTGGTGACTATAAGTTTCTGTATTTAATATCCAGTATACTCCTTTTCCTTACTTACATACTTAAATGGCCGTCAACCGTCTATCGGCCATGGCCGCATCTAGGAAGGCGCGACAGCCTCTATAGTCTAGAGCACGCTGGCGCCAGTCGTTATGAATGCCAAGTATAGAGAGATCTCTCCATACCTCCTCCATATCTCATTCCCGGTTGTCCTTGACAGCTGATTGCCAGCATGCCTTTGAGCATCTCAAAAAGGCATTAATGAATCCAACTTTATTGCAATACCCCGATTTTAGCAAAGAATTTTGCATAATCACAGATGCTAGCAAAGAGGCATGTGGAGCAGTTTTAACCCAAAACTATAATGGTCTCCAATTACCTGTAGCATATGCATCTCGTGGTTTCACGAAAGGTGAAAGTAATAAATCAACCACAGAACAAGAATTATCAGCAATTCATTGGGCAATTAATCACTTCAAACCATATGTATATGGTAGACATTTCACAGTCAAAACAGACCACAGACCATTAACCTATCTATTTTCAATGGTTAACCCGACATCAAAATTAACCAGAATGAGACTTGATTTAGAAGAGTATGAGTTCACAGTCGAGTATCTTAAGGGTAAGGATAATCATGTAGCGGATGCGTTATCAAGAATAACCATTCAGGAACTCAAAGACATACAAATAAAAGTCCTGAAAGTCACTACCAGGCAACAAAGTAGACAAATATCCTGCGCAGGAGATGATAAAGAAGAATTGCCTATGCAATCTAAAGAAAAAGCTTCAAAGCCCAACGTATATGAAGTCATCAAAAATGACGATATACGTAAAGTAGTGACCTTGCATGTAAAAAATATGCTATGTTTCTTTAAACATGGAAAAAAAATTACTGCAAGATATGATGTTAGCGATTTATATACTAATGGAATTTTTGACTTAAGTCAGTTCTTCCAAAGGCTTGAAATGCAAGCCGGTATTAATGAAATCAGCCAACTCAAAGTGGCACCGTGGGAAAATATCTTTGAATATGTTTCAATTGATAATTTTAAAGAAATGGGCAATAAAATATTAAAATCATTAAGAGTAGCGCTACTCAACCCGGTGACCCTAATTAAAAATGAAAAAGAAAAAGAAGCAATACTGTCTACATTTCATGATGAACCTATTCAAGGAGGTCATACTGGCATTTCAAAAACCTTGGCCAAGGTCAAAAGACATTATTTCTGGAAAGGTATGTCTAAAGATATAACTGAGTATATACGAAAATGTCAAAAATGCCAAAAAGCGAAAATAACAACGCATACTAAAACTCCACTTATTTTAACAGAGACACCAATAAGTGCATTTGACAGAGTGATAGTGGATACTATTGGTCCACTACCTACATCTGAGAATGGGAACGAGTATATAGTCACATTAATATGTGATTTAACCAAATATTTGGTGGCTATCCCAATTAAAAATAAAAATGCAAATACCGTAGCGAAAGCAATATTCGAAAACTTTATTCTGAAGTACGGTCCAATGAAGACGTTCATTACGGACATGGGAACAGAATATAAGAATTCGATTATAAATGATCTGTGCAAATATTTAAAAATAGACAACATAACGTCTACTGCACATCATCACCAGACAGTTGGAACAGTCGAAAGAAGTCATAGAACTTTTAATGAATACATACGCTCATATATATCAGTTGATAAAGCTGATTGGGATGTATGGCTACAATATTTCGTATACTGTTTTAACACAACCCCCTCTATGGCACACAATTATTGTCCATATGAGCTAGTTTTCGGAAAACAAAGCAATTTGCCGAAATACTTTAATAAAATAAAACATACAGAACCGTTATACAACATAGAAAACTACGCTAAGGAATCAAAGTTTAGGCTAGAACAAGCATATAAAAGAGCACGAGTTATGTTAGACAAACTCAAAACTAGAAATAAGATACATTACGATAAGAAAGTTATAGATTTTAAAGCAAAAGTAGGAGATAAAGTTTTATTAAGAAATGAAACTGGCCATAAATTGGATCCAAAATACATTGGACCCTATACAGTAGTGTCAGTAGAAGATAATAATAATATTATAATTAAAAACAATAAGAGTAAGCAACAGAAAGTTCATAAGGATAGGTTAAAAATTTTTATTTCATAATCATTTTTAGTATGGCCATACATAAGCGATAAAAATATAGAAACATAAGCAAGAATATATATTTCTTTGTTACTTACTTAAATAACATTTTTATTACATTTTTACAATTAATGAATATTTTCTTTAAAAAAAAAAATTTAAAAAAAACTTTTTTTTTTCTCTAATGAATAATCGCACAAAGTAAAAACAAAATTAAAAATAAGCACAAAGTAAAAACAAAATTAAAAATAAGCAAAAAGTAAAAACAAAATTACAAAGTAAAAACTAAATTAAACATAAAAAAAACAAAGCAAAAAAAAAATAAAATAATAATAAGAAAATTTATATGATAAGGTTTGATACATAATAATAAAATAACTTCATAGAATTACGTTATTTTTCAAAAGGAGGGAGATGTAGTATGTACACATATCGAGTGAACACTGTACTCAGTGTTATACATAAAATACAAATCAAACACATTGTAGCACTTTGCTGCAATGTTTACGTAAACTCAAGTACCAAGCATATTTCAAGTGTGGAGTAATATGACCACCATGAGAATGCAATGGACAACATAAGTGCTGAGTCGGCATGCCTTACATGCGCGACCACGCTATCACTATGTGTGCATAATACCCTCTCCCTCTCGTAGCGACGCTATCACCGCTACATATATTAATATGAATATCGGCTGCTCCGCTGCCAGCGTCTCTGGCGGCGCAGCTGCGCAGCCTTTAGGTACATTCACTTTGTTAGCAAGTAAGGCATTCATTCAATAAAAACTATTCAACAGAGAATGTGCTAAGATTTAATAATAAATATAAAAGATAATACAGAGAATGTGCAAAGATCTTTTAATAAATATATAATATAATACATATGAATATCGGCTGCTCCGCTGCCAGCGTCTCTGGCGGCGCAGCTGCGCAGCCTTTAGGTACATTCACTTTGTTAGCAAGTAAGGCATTCATTCAATAAAAACTATTCAACAGAGAATGTGCTAAGATTTAATAATAAATATAAAAGATAATACAGAGAATGTGCAAAGATCTTTTAATAAATATATAATATAATACAGCGTCTACCAAACAAGTTTGGACCGACCATATAAACCATGCGTGCTGGAGCTCTTTCATCCAGTCGAATGAGGTGCCCAGCCTAGTGCAGCCGCTGGAATTTTATGCGCTGGACTATGTCAACCTCATCAAATAGCTCGTACAGCGGTTCGCGGTTCATACGGGACCTAAACTCGTCGCAGACTCTAATAGGACCAAAGATCCTGCGAAGAATCTTCCTCTCGAAGACTTCCAACGGTGTCTCATCCAACTCAATCACAGTCCATGCCTCTGCGCCATACAATAGGATCAAGAGTATCAGCGTCTAATAGATCTTTATTTTTGTCTTTCGAGAGAGGACTTAACTACTTATTTTCTTGCTCAGCCCAAAATAGCATCAGTCTTCAAGCGTGATTCTTCGCCTGACATCCAGGCTGATGTTGTTGGTTATTTCGGATCCAAGACAGACAAAATTTTCTACAACACTGAAGTTGAAATTCTCCATCGTCACTGACCGTCCAAGACGCCATGATGGAGTGCGAGAAGACACCAAGTACTTCGTCTTATCTTCATTCAACGCTAAATCCATAAACCAAGACTGTTTCAATCTCTGAGAATGCCTTGCTAACTCGCCATTCTTGCGTGCCGATGAAGAAGATCGAGCACGACATACTCTCTACGTACGGGCTCTCGCGTAGGATGTATTCCATCAAAAGATAGAAAAAAGCGCACGATAGAGCATCGCCCTGCCTGAAACCTCTCTTGGTATCAATGTGGTCGGAGAGGTTTTACCCCACCCTGACAACGCTTTATATGTTTGAAAGCGTCGTCATGCAAAGACGGACAATCTCTGCTGGGATACCTAGTGCAGACTGGGTGTCGAAAAACTTCGATCGTATTGGCGTGTCGAATGCTGCTTTATAGTCGACAAATAGGTGGTGTATGTCTTTGTTAAAGTCACGGGTCTTTTCCAAGATTTGGCGTAATGTGAATATTTGGTCGTTGGTTGTCGTTGTTGGTCTGAAGCCACACTGATATCCGTATATTACACAATACGCGCGATAGAATCTTATATCCAATGGAAAGGAGACTTATTCTGCGGTAGTTGGCGCAAACAGCGGGGTTTCCTTTTTTAGAGATAGGATAGAGAACACTGAGGTTTCAGTCATTGGGCATGCGTTCATCGGACCATATCCTGCATAAAAGTTGGTGCATACTCCTAACCGACTCTTCGCCGCCGGTCTTAAATAACTCAGCTGGCAGCCCGTCAGAGCCTGCCGCTTTGTTATTTTTCAGCTTTTTAAGAACTGAATCGAACTCGTTATAGTGCCATCATTAACTGATGGTTCCGTTGTCATTTCTCTATCGGCGAAAATGTGCGCTTCATCGCCTCCGAGTAGGTTGGAGAAATGACTCCTCCATAAGCTCAGTGATTCCTGTTCATCCGTTACCAGACTTCTTTCCCACATTGTCAATCTAACAGAAAGTTAATCTAGGCTTAAAATCTTCAGTCAGACGCTTGACCTTTTGTTAGAATTTTCGAGCTACATTTCTGTTACGTAACAACTCAACATCCTCAAACTCCCGCCTTTCTTGCTCCTTTTTCTTGCGTCTCTCCGTTTCTCTCGATATCACTCTCTAACAGCTCGCGTTGCTCCAGATCCGATTGCAGAGTTCGCTGAAAGGAAGCGTTCTTCTCTGCAGTAGCATTGAGGCACTCCATTTAGGTTTAATTTAATGAGCGTACCAACCCTGCTCTAAGTTTTACAATGAAAATATTCTTATTTTTCTTGTAATTTATTTTGTCTATTAATTCTATTAAGTTAAAGGCGCGAATAAGGCGTAGCAAAGAAAATAATTTATATAAAATAATTATTATTTTCTTGATTAGCAACAAATCTTCTGACAATATGACTGTCTGTCCATTCGTACTTACTCCACACTAAACTCCATTAAGTATTTCTTATTTTTAGATACAATAATAAAAATTTGTTTAGAATTTCTTGCCAATTCGTTTAGACTTTTTATATACTTTTTCTCTACTTCTACTCAAATTAAAGTATTCTTCTGCTATATACACAACACCAAAAAGGATTTCGAAAAGCATTCTCTCTGCATACAATTAGACTAGCAGTGCGTATTGTTTCCTTCCTTCCTTTAACTTGGCACAACTTTTAAAAGCATTTGCAAATAGTCAATCAACTAACGTTCTACAGCAACTGACAATGCATATCCTTTTGCAATAGAATATTTTAGATTTTTGCAAGCAGAGTAAAGTCTTTTGAGAGGAAAAAAATACGAACTAAAATGTCTTCGATGTTTTCGTCATGGTATGTCAGAAATTGTTGTTGTTTCTACGCAAAAAGAGAGCGTTGGCATTTTGATTTTCTTTAAAAGTCTGCCAGTCCGTCTGACTGTCTGTCCCTATGTTTGTTTGAATTTCAAGTAGTAGTACTTGTTGTTGCATTTGTTTTTTTCTGTGTGTATTGCTGTCATGCAAGCATTTTATGCATGAAACAGCAATAACAACTGTGAGTACGTTTGCATCCAAGTCGAGTCGAGTAACGCACTATAAAAGCACTTTTATTGTGTCACAAATGTGCTGCATGCAACGCAACTTCCGTTGCTATATGCACTCACCCACATTTGGCTCTTGCAACTGCAGCAGCTGAACTTAGTAGTTGCTACTCGTAGCAAGTGCTGTGCTGTACTTCAGTGTGTGTGTGTGTGTTTTTTTTTCTTTTTTAAGAAATTACTTTTGCTAAAAGTATAAAGTTTATAAATTTAATAAATTAAAGTAATGCCAAGCGTTTAGTGTAATAAAGAAAAATTAAAAAAAAAAAATTTTTGGAGTTACTCTATAGCAAATGGCATTAAGTTTGTACAATTTTAATGCAAATAATATGAAAAGCTGTTGCTTATGCGTTTAGTGTAATAAAAATAACACAGCTAGCGCAAAAGTATCTCAAGCAAATTTTTGAGATATGTACTTTATTTCAAATAGCAAGTTTGTGAAATTTAATTTAAGAGTTTGCAAACATTTTGCAGTAAATTAAATTAAATTGAATTATTTTATTTTTTATTTAAACTTGATTTTATTTTATTTGTGGTTTTGCGGTTGCTACTAACTTGTTCAAATTTTTGTTACACTTGAAAGCATTTTGATAAAAAAAAAATATTTTTAAATTTATTAAAACAAATACAAATGATTCAAATTATACAATTTAAAGCTTATTTAAATTTAAATGCAAAAAAAAAAACAATTAAATAGTTTATACAAATTAATAATCCTTTATTATTACTTTCTACCAATGAAGCCAAACAGCAACAACTTCATATTCAAACAAATTTAAGCACCTGCTAATATATGTATATCAAAACTAGACCTTTTAGTTGAATTAATTTCCTCGAACAACTACGCTATTTTGACCTTTAAGCTGCAATTCATTAGCTGCTGCACTCACCTTCAACTTGCTGCATGCCTCACAAAAGCCAAAGCTCCCAATTAAAATGCACCAAAATCGTAGCAGTCCACTTGAAAGTTAAGCCACTTGGCATTTAGCATTGAATTTATTGCGAATTTGCGAATTAAAGCATGGAAAAAAAAGATGCTATAAAATGTAGAAGCAATGCTTACTATTTTTCAGTAAGCTATAAGTTTGCTTAGCTGCTTTTTTTTTTATTTTTTTCCAGTTTTCTGCTTTAAGCTTGATTGCAATGCTGCGTTATAGAATTTTTTTCTTCTCGAAAGATTCCTTTAAAATATTTTATATTTCTGCACGCAGACAGATTGCAGCCATTTACTTTAGTCCTCCACTCTTGAGTATAATAGTCCTGCTGTGCGTCTGTCTACGTATATTTTTTTCTCTTTTTTTGGTGTTGTGTTAAGATTTTTCTTGCTATATATTTTTTTTTGGTATATTTTTTTAAATTTGCATAGTAAGCAGTGCTGAAAGCATTTAGACAGCCTTGACGTTCTTATATACACATACATTTATAAAATATATAACTGTACACTACAAATGTAAATATATGCATTTTTAGACAACGTTTGTAACGTATAGCAGCATACTATATACATTCTAAGCTGTACAAACTTGTAACGATTTAAGAAACTTATGTCTGTTCGTCAAAAATTCTTTATAAACTACTCAATGTAGTGGTAGGTGCTACTAAAAGTGAGTGTATATGATTTAAATTGTCATATACAGTCACTTTTAGTAGCACCTACCATAACATTGAGTAGTTTATAGAGAATTTCCGAATGTATGGAAGGTGCTACTAAAAGTGAGTGTATATGACAATTTAAGTCATATACGCTCACCTTCCATGCATATGTATCTTCAGCGAAATACATTTCCAAACAAACAGTGTAGCGTATTTAAGCTTTAGTGCTATCTTAGATTTATGTTTGTTTTTGCTTATGCTGTACGAAATAAAAACGTTTTAGCTGCTGTTTTGCATTTTTTTTTTTTTTTGTGAATTTATCTAAAGTCCTTTCTACTTTGTAGATGTAGACGCCGCGTGCGCAAAGTGCAGCTGAAGGTCAGGTTTTAACTGTTGGCCAACGACTTTTGTATAACCTGCAGCATTAAAAAAAAAAAAAAGCTGACACATTGCTTTGAGCATTGAAAAGAGGGCAAACTATTTAAAAACAAACCAAATGGAAAACTATGTATGTAGTTTTCACTCTGTTTGCTCTTCTTTGGCGTTAAAGTAACGTTTTAGGCAGTTTCAAACAAATTTAAAAAAGTATGTCCCTGCTCGGGCGCCAATGTTTGCTTTCATATTTAGCTCAGAATATACTTAATTTAAATAATACTGTTACTGCTCGAATATCAGAATATTTTATTTTGTGAAAACCTGTTTAAATAACATCAATTCATGCTCGGGCGCCAAATGATTTTAACGAATATTTTTTTTAGAAAAACATTGCTATACCTGCTCGTGCTCCCAGAGTTTTTTATTTAAGAAAATCTTTTTTTGCTCGGGTGCCAAAATAAATGTTTTTTTTTTAAACATTGATGTTTCTGTTAGTCTTATCGAGTTTTAAGCAACGATGTCCCTGCTCGAGCGCCAAGTACTTTTTTTTTAGTTTTATTGAGTTTTAAGCATCGATGTGCCTGCTCGGGCGACAAATATTTTTTTTTGTAGTAAAACATATTTATTGTGAAAGAGCTATGTTGGTTGAGACATTTATGTTCCTGCTCTTGCACCAAAGTGTTTTTTTTTATAGAGAAATACATATATATATATATATATATTCTTATACTTTCATGTTGCTGCTCAAGCGCCAACATATATTTAGGCCCTGTACCGAAGGTACAAGAGCCTATTGGGTTTGTGCAAATGTATGTAACAGGTAGAAATAATGGTCGGAGACCCCCCAAAGTTACCCCCATTATGGTCAGGAGTGATAGAGGAGTCGATATAGCCATGTCCGTCTGTCCGTCCGTCCGTCTGTCCGTCCGTCCGTCCGTCCGTCCGTCCGTCTGTCCGTCTGTATGAACGAAAGGATCTCGGAAACGGTAATAGATAGAGACTTCGTGTTTTTTGCATTCGTCTAGGACTGCTCCGGAATTTCACAAGTTTATTTTGAAATTTTGCCCCACATTTATGTAACTGCTCACGCCTTATGTTTTTTTTTTTTTTTTTTTTGGAAAAAACTAAATTTGTTTCAATACTTTTAATTTCTGCTCGGGCGCCAAAGTATTTTTATATAGTTTTAAACTGCAATGCACACCTGCACACCTCGCCAAACTAATTTCTGAATAAAAATTTGCCGTTTAAGCATCGATGTGTATAGTTTTAAACATTGATCGCTCCCTGCTCGGGCGCCAAAACGATTTTTAAGCAAAAATGTGTGAATTTTAAACAATTTTAGCGCCAAGGTAATGTCATTAGTTGAAAATATGTAGCTTTTAACACTTACACCGCTGCTCGCTCGCTAAAGCATTTCTTTTTTAAGCAAAAAAACTTTTGTAGTTTTAATTATTTATATTTAATTAAATAAAACACTTCACATTGTTTCAAATGAAAATTACATCTGACATAATCCAAAAAAAAAAAAAACTAAAATAAACAAAATGTCAAACGAAATAATGCCCCCAGGACGCCTAAAATACTGCAATGAATTTAATTTGCATATGTGTGTCTGTTCATAATAGGAAAATCTCCGTTTGTGCAAAAACAAAGAAATAAACTGAAATAAAAATAATAAAAAAAAAAAATCCTTAAATGAAACATAAACAGACAGCTGTATAATTTAATTAATTTTCAATTTTCAACAGAAATTGTCACTGATTTCTGCATGCATAACAAATATATATTGTACACAGGATACGCATACAGGACACGCATTAATACAAATATATATCGCATACAATTTAAATGCTATACGGTGACAGGCATTTTTACGCACGACTGACTGAACACAAAACATTTTTCATACAATTTTTATGCGATTTGACTTGTTTTTTTTTTGTCGCCATTTTTTTTTTAAGCCACTCTGTCTGCCCGTCTGTCTGCTCTTCTGCTTATTTTATTTCTGCATTTCGAAATACAAAGTTGTAAAATAATTGTTTTACGCGCTTCACGTGCCACTTTTGTTTATGAACATTTAAGCACAAAATGGGCGTGGCAGTGGTCTGGTGTTGCTGCCAGACGATAGCGACAAGGACATTAATTGGCACAGAAATCAATCGCTTTGACTCTTTGTCTGTCCGTCCATCAATTGAACTTTTTGTGTATGTATGTGTGCACAGGAATTTTTTTCCGTTAATTTTTTTATTGCCGTCAAAATGGCGACAAATTCAAATGCCATAAATTCAGTTTTTTCAAGCGCTAGCCGATTTGTCCTTCTTCTTTTTTTTTTTTTTGCCAACAATTTGTTCAAATAAATGAATGAACGGAGACAACCATTGCACAAATACTCGTATATATATATATATATCTATATAATACGGGCATTTATTTACATTTGTGATTATTATGTGCCATGGTATTAATTTATTTTATTTATTCATGATGCGCTCTTTGTCGAAGCTTTGATTTATTTAAATTTATTGTGGCAGACACGTTTTTGTGTTGCTTAATGACAAAAAAAAAAACAAAAAAACAAAAAAAAAGGAACTGTTCGTGCATGGTTTGGTCTGTAGTTGAATTACAATATAAATATTTTATTAAACCCTTTGCAAAAAGGACCAACTAGGTATTACATGAATGGACCGTGTTTTATGATATTTATGTCAATAGTCAAGAAATCGAACTGTAGCTTGCAATATTTAATCAAATCATATCGAAAAGTTATTTATGGTGTTTTATAGATCGAGAAAAAATTTATCTGGCGCCCGAGCAGGGACATTAGTAATTAAAGCTTCTTATTTTCCCTAAACAAAATTAATTTGACGCCCGAATAGGAATATTGCGTTTTTAAATACATACATTTTTATTTTAAAAACATTTCTTTGGCGCTCGAGCATGGACATTGGTATATAAAGCTACACATTTCGCTAAAAAAATACTTTAGTGTCAGAGTAGGAATATAAGTGTATAAACAACATACATTTTTTCTCAAAAATTGTTTTGCTGCCCGAACAGGAAGATCATTTTTTGAAAGAAGGCTCTCGAACACTGGATTTTGTATGTAAAACAAAATTTTTCCCAAAAAAATTAATTTGAGGTTCTAATAGATATATTACTGTTTTAAATAAACAAATGTTTCCTTTAAAAAAATGATTTGGCGCCCGAGCAGCGACATTTGAATTTTTAACTACACATTTTCCCTAAAAAAATAGTTTAACGCAACACATTTTACTACACATTCTACTTAAAAAAATAATACTTTGGTGGCCGATTAGGAATATTAATGTTTAAACAACATACATTTTTCCTCAAAAATAGTCTTGGCGCCCGAGCAGGAAAATCGGTCGTTGAAAAAAGCTTCCGAACAGGGACAAACAAAATTTTTTCCCAAAAAGAATTAATTTGATACATACAACATACATTTTTATTATTTAAAAAATTGTTTTGGCGCCCGAGCAGGGACAATTAGTTAAAAACTACACTTTTTCCCTACAACAAATAAATTGAAGCTTGAATAGGAATTTTAATGCGTAAACTACATACATTTTTAATTAAACGAAAAATTTCTGTGGCGCCCGAGCAGAGACATTGGTATCTAAAGCTAAAAATTTGCCTAAAAAAAAGACATTGTTGTCTGAGAAGGAATATTAGATTATTTAAACAGCATACATTTTTCCTCAAAAATTTTTTTTTGGGCCCGAGCAAAAAATTTAAAACTACATTTTCCCCCTAAAATATTTAATTTGACGCCCGAATATGTGTATTACTATTTAAATTACGTACGTATTCTTAACAAATGGTTTGGCGCCCGAGCAGGGACATTTGTATTTAAACCAACACATTTTCCTAAAAAAAAAAAAAAAAATAAATTTAACGCCTAAATAGGAATATAAAAATGTAAAAAAATTAATTAATTAACGCCCTAATACGAACAATACTTTTTAAAATACACAATTTTTGCATTAAAAAATAGGTTTGGCGCCCGAGTAGAAACATTTGTATTTAAAACTACTCATTTGCCCTAACAAAAATAATTTTGACGCACGAATAGCAATATAACTGTTTAAAAAACACATAAAATTTTCCTTTAAAAAATGGTCTGGCGCCCGAGCAGGGGCATTTGTATTTAAAACAACACATTTTTGCATAAAAAAAAATAATTTTGACAAATTTGACCGCTGCATAGGAATATAACTGCTTAAAATACATACATACTTCCTTCATAAAAAATTCTTTGGCGCCCGAGCAGGAACATTTGTACTTTGAACTATATATTTTCACTAAAAAAATTAAATTCAGCCCGAATGGGAACACTATTTTTGAAAACAAATAAATTTTGCCTAAAAAAATTAATTTAGCGCCCGAGTAGGGACAGTTTTTTTAAATAAAATTCATTAAATTCAACAGTTTAGAATAATAATAATAAAATTCAAACAATTATTAAAATAATTAAGATTGAGATTGATATATGAGCGATGTGCTTAAAGATTTTCTGATATGATATAAAAATTTTACAAAAAAAAAAAAGTGCGCTGCATGTTACTGCTGCGCTTGCAACAATTTCCTGTCATATCTACAACAGCAATGAAGCCTTATACAACATTTTTTTTTTTCTTCGAGCAGCACATGCTGTGCAACTACATAGCTTCTGAAGTCTGCTAGCATCTTAAGCAATTTCATTAAAGCAGTTGTACAAGAAAATGGAAAACCTAAGAAAAATCGCATGCTAAAAGCTTTATAGTGGCGCAATAATTTCCTGTCAAACTTTGCTGCTGTTAGTAATTGAGCGTAAGCTGAAGAAGTTTTTGCTGCATGTGTATAAAAAAAAAAAAAAAAGTTTTGCTTACAAAGCAAACACAATAAAGATGAAAAAAATGAGAGTATAAACAAAACACATATGTGGCACCCTACACTACTGCGAAAACACACACTCCTACACTATACAGTATATGCCATTAGCTGTCATGTCTTGCCAACAACAAACAATGTTTGTTTGTATATACAAGATATTTACTTAGTTTCAGGCTCAGTAAGCTACTCAGCTGATTTACACAGACAGCCAAGTCTAAAATTACATACACAAGCCCGAGTATGTGCGGATGAGCATGTCTGCTGATAAACTTGTGCTTAAGTTGAGTTGTGCACAGCACAAAGACTACAAGTTGAACATATGAGTGGCATCTTTTTTATTTTATTTTTACCAAATTATGGTTAGACTTTTTAACTTGTTTATTATAAGGCAGCGCAAAACAAACTTCAAGTTGTGTCTGTCTCTATATATAGTAGGTGTCTTCATTGTTGTTTTTTTTTTTTTTTTTTAAATAAGTTTTTTAATTTAATTTTATGAAAATTTATTATTACCACTTCCTAACAGCCAGTAAAATGGCAAACCCAAATTGTGGTTGAATGCGGCAACTGAAGTTTGGGAGTATGTGCTTCATTGCTCACCATGTTGTAGTTGCAATTAAAAACATAAATGAATTGTTGTTGCTGTCTACATTTACTTTTGCTTGCTTTGCTTAATTTATGTTTGTTTAAATAATGAAGCCATAACGCATACAAATAAGTATTTTCTTTATGTTTACTTTGTTTATTTTAACCAAGCGAAAAATATATTTGTTAAATATTTGTCGCTTTTGTCATTTTTGATGCTGCTGGCTCGGCTTTTGTTGCACTAATTGTTGCACAAATATTTGTTTGATATAAATTTTAGTTGCAACAATAATATTTCGTTACGAAAAATTTGTACATTTTCCATTTAAATATTTTATAACATTTCATAAAGTATGGCAGATATATATCAAGCTTACATTTGTTGCATGTTTGCAGTTATTTTGTAATTTATATAAAGTATGCATATGTAGGGTGCAAAAAATGTTGCAAATTTAAAAACTTTGGGAAAAAAAAATTTGAAACATGCTGAAATTGATTTTAAAATATAATGAAAGCACATATTTTTAATTGTTTAAAGCGTTTGTACTTTTATTATACATTTTTATATGCAATTATGCCAAAAATTTATACCATTTACTATATAAAAAGTTTATTGTTTTTTTAATAATACATTTGCAGCTTTAATTTGAGCCTAAGTTTAGTACATAGTAACAGCTCTTTCGAGAGTTATGTTGCATTATGTGGAATGGTAGGAAATTGCTTACACCAAAACTGTATGGAAATTCGGGCGTTTTGATGATGGTTATTTATGCGTGCATATAATTGCTAAATTTGTAAGCAGAATAATTTATTTTTTTTAAATTTTCATATAAAAAAAAAATAAATAAATTAAAGCTTCATAGACAATACTTTCAAATAGACTCTTAAGCCTCAATGTATTATAAAAGTGGGTTTATACAGCTTTTCTGGTGAATATGCCCTAGAGATATGCAGTCCCTTCGCAAGTATGTTTTGTTGGTTTTTTAATTTTTCTCTGCTGATACGTTTGGCAATTTACTCTTTAACTGTGTGCAACTTAAGATCTGGATGCAACATCGACTTGTTGCAGCACCTGCCATTTTAGTAATCCCACGCTACAGAGACAGATTGAGAGAGTGTGCACCTTCTATTGAGCAGCCAACTGAGTTGAGCCATGCTCAGACGGCAATTTTTAGTGTGCCTGTCACATGTTCCTGGAAGGTGCTCTAGAGTTATTTTGTCAGTACACCTTCTATGTGAGTTGCTGGATGACTCATTGTCTTGCATTAATCTTCAAAACCCATCGTCCAAACTGTCAATAAGTGGAGGTAACCCTGAAGGCCCTATGCTGCTTCGATGAGTTACTTTGAACTGTATAAAGTGGTAGAATGGTCAGCTTAAGTCGCCATGAGTGCTTAAGAGTGTTCCTACTTGTTAACGTCGTTTGGGCTTAGATTTAGCGAGAATAAAGCAACGGTCCAAGTTTCATTGGAGAGGATAGATCTTCTGGTAGCTAATCTGAAGTTCTTTCCCTTCCACTTAGTACTGAAGAAGGCCGAAGTAAGACGCTGGCAGGTGTTTTTTAACCTTGTACAAAAGGCCGTCATGCCATGCATTACGCTACTGAAAGACATCAAAAGCTTGTAAGATATGCTGTGTAACTCTGTGAACTTGTTCGATTTTGCCATGGCTAACCCTAAACACAAACTGGAGAGCTGGCAGAATTCTGTTTTGTTCCATAAACTCGTTCAGTCGGCTAGCAATCGATCCATTGGCCGGTATGACTTAGGGTCATCATTCGGCTTACCTGGCTTGTGAATCAAATGAATCCCTGCTTTCTTTCACTGCTTTCTTGGAATAAATTGGACCCTTAACAGCGCATTAAAAATCGTACATATCAGTAGAATGATTAAAGTAGCGTAGCACACACTGTTCATAACTGGAACCTTGATTTTTTGGCAAGTCTTTAATAATGGTGGCTATTGCTTGAGACGGGATAAGACTGATGGGGAGAAACATCTGCAAGGGTGTTTCCAAGCTGTCGAGTGTCGGTTTCACCTGCGTCACGTCATCTGCGGTGAATGTATCCACCAGATTGTGTGCAAAAGCATTTTCCTGCTTGTTTTCACTAGGGCACCGGATAGGAGTTTGTCGAAGTGGCTGCTTCTTAAGCGACTTAGTGCATTTCTACAGCTAATAGTTGGCATCTATCTTGAAGTTCATAGTTGGCACCCGTTGCTCAAAGAAATCGCTTTTCAGTCTCTGTTAAACATTTCAGTAATTGTTTTGCGATTCGGTACCACAAAATTCGGCCCTTCTAAGACGCCTTTTTGTTGCAAGAAGTTCTGTATTAAGGCAGGGCATAGGAAGAGTGGTTACAGCAGCTACTTTATACAAATTTTTAGTAGGAATATCGACCGTTATCTCGATGTACTCCTCTGGAATTAGCTTCATCTTCAAATGAATGCAGTTCTCGAGGTGTAACTTGACTGGTGAAGCATTATGCCTTAGATACCACGTAATTCGAACATACTGATAAGCATTTTGCTGTACTGCATATTATTTCGAAACAATATAAAGCGTCATATAAACTTTTCACCATAAAAATATTTAAAAATTTTACACTTTCCGATTTAACTTTGCTATAAGTTGTACGATTTTCATAAAAACGTTTGCTATAATTCGCATTCAGTTCAAGCTTTTAAACAAAGCCACCTTCAATACAAAACTCCATTGATTTCTAGAGTTATAGTGCATAATATAAATATATTTCCATTATATTATTAAAGTTCTAACATCGCTATTAACTAATTCAGCAAATTTAAGTGTCAAACGTATAAATTTGTAATTTTTTTATGCAACTTTGACCTTGTAAGGGACACTTAGGGCGACACACTTTCCTACAAACACACAGTCACAAAGGTAGTACACGACAAAGCACTCCCTTGAGAGCGACATACGCACATACACACCTTAAACGTTTGTACTACCCGCATATACTCGCTCTCTACACATTTATGCGCAATTAAAGCGCCAAAATGAATTTATATAAAGGACAAAAATCCATAAATTAAAGACAAACGTCACTTTAGCAGCCTAACAACATACCAATCTGGCTTGGTTTGCGAGGACGCCTGTCTGTCTGTCTATATTATATCTATTTAGTATAAACCTAACCTGTAACGAGTCAAACCAAACGAATTTGTAGGCTTAATGTGCCTTTTGGGTATTTATATCTTTAAGTCTTGGCACTCTTACCCTTAGCAACGCTCATTCATTATGTTTTATTTAGGCGCGCGCTACATTCATTTCATTTAAGTTAATTAGATTCAATAATTTTAAGGCTTCAAGTAAAATTGTGTGCGTGCCAGAAATACTAAACACTGCTGTGACTGAAAGTACTCCATAAAAAAAAAAACACAAAAAAAATTAGATACATAAATTGAGATTTATGTGCGCTGGAGGAGTCAAAATTGTGCTTGGCCGTTGTTGTAGATTTTCAAGCAATTGAAAATTTTCCAATTTCATTTTATGTGCGCTACTTAAAATGAAAATTTGTTACATAAGCAGTCTCTCTGTACAATAAGGACATGCGTTGCGGTGGTCTCTCAGCTTACTAAATGCATGTACAATTTTTTTTTTTTCTTCGTATGCGATAAAATGTTTTGCTAAAGGTTCATTAAACTCAGCGGAAATTGTTTCATCAATTTACTAATAAAAGCTAGAGCGAACGACAAGACTCCGTGTCGCAAATTCTGCTCGTTTGACTTAATAAAATAAATTGTATAAATTGAAGTCTGTCATTTTGTGATTCCCCAGCGAAATCTTCGTAGACATACACGCGCACACACACACATACGACGCACAACGCATAAAACATAACAAATTGTATGAAATTTATGTGACGTGTATATGTGTTGGTGCTGTGCTTAGATTCAGTGCTGGTACTCGCAATCATGTATAGACGCACACATTGTTTCAAGTGGCACTCACTCGAAGTATGAGATTTTGTCGGTTTTTAGGTTACACAAGAATATGAGGCAAAAGGGTGCAGTGTAGCTGCTAGTGTGGAGCGTTACGTGTTGTTGTTGTTGCGCTGCAAGTTTGTCTGCAAAAGTCTGATCGACATCCTGTCGTTTTGGATTGTATGCCTAGAGCGGCACTTAGAAGTAGACATGACAGTTGTATGATTGACGTGCTGTACTTTGTATGAAGGCGGCAGCAACAGTGGGCTGTAAAATTATTAGACAAAACTGTGTAGCAGCGAAATAGTTTGAAAGTTCTTTTATATATACTTGATATGAATATAATCTTGATCAAAAGTCGTGTCGGTATAGATATGTCCGTCTGTCTGTCTAGCTTTCCATATAAAAAAACCAAAATCTTGAGGACTATAATAGAGATCTAGAGAACTATAATAGACATACAACTTGTATTCATTGCTTGTTCATCGTTAAACACAATTTTTACCTCATCTTTCTGGCAACTTTCGCCATTTTTTGCTGCTCGTTTTGAAGAAATCTTCAATGGATCGCTAAGCTCCATAGTCTATTCCGCGTCACATATGTATTTTTTAGAATTGTCATCAATAATATTAAAAGCATTGCCGTTCATGGCCGCGTCTAGGAAGGCGCGACAGCCTCCATAGTCTTGTGCGCGCTGGTGCCAATCGTTTCTCTCTACATACCTGGTCATTCCAACGCGTGCCCGGTTGTCCTCTATTTCAGCGTCCTCGAATTAAGTCCCCATGTAAACCATGCTCTTTCATCCATTCGAATGGGGTGCCCAGCCCAGTGTAGCCGCTGGAATTTTAAGCGCTGAACTATGTCAACCTCATTGAATAGCTCGTACAGCTAGCGGTTCATACGGGAATTAAACTCGTCGCCGATTCTAATAAGACCAAAGATCCTGCGAAGAATCTTCCTCTTGAAGACTTCCAACGCTGTCTCGTCCGACTCAATGACGATCCATGCCTCTGCGTCATACAATACGACCGGGTGTATCAGCGTCTTATAGATCTTGTATTTTGGCAAAATTTTACCTTAAATTCCTGTTTTAGGTAAAAAAATTTTTTTAGGTAATGATTCCTAAATTTTAGGAAAATTTTTTTTCTGAGTGTAGGATTGCAACTTTTAAAATTCTTTATGCATGTCTAACTTTAATATACTCCAAAGTAATTGATTTAATATTTCGATTTTATTTTTTCTATTCCCAAAATAAGTAGCTACATACTTCTTAACATCACTGTAGCACATGTGAAGCACGTATTGAAAGACAATAAAATTTATAGCAAACAATTTACAATGTTCAAATAGAAAAAAAATAAGAAGCAATGACTAAAGTATTTCTATACATATATGACGACACAATTACAGCAGCGCAGATACACTACATTGAATTGAAATTGTAGGCGGTTTGAGTGTCGAAAAATAGCATAGATACAATGTAGTATGTATGGAAGAAGCTTAGCTAGTTGAAGTGAACTGCAGCACAGAGTCACAGACGCCAGGCACATTAAAATAGCTTTAGCAAGGGAGCAAAAAAAAAAGAAAAAATAGGTAAAACAAAATGGGTGAATGATGCTTGTGCAATGATGTATAGATACAATTGTAGCTACACTAGTCACGCAGATAGATGGACTGACAGACAGACAGACAGACAGACGGGCGGACGTACAAGTAAGCATACCTTGTAACGTAAACAATTTTAAGTGCATGTCACACGCTTGTTGGCTGCCTGTTGTATCTACAAGTACAAGTACTTTGCAGCATTTGTTTGTGCTTGTTTCACTGCTATGTGGTACATAGATGCACATTGTTTTTGTTGTTTTTGCTGATGTTGCCTCTGCAGTTCGTTACAATTTGCCATCAATGCAATTTGTCGCAAAATTGTCACACGCCTACGACATTGTTGCTAAAAAGCAATTGAAAGCAACAGCGCACACAGCAAAACCGTAGAGCATATGAGTTGGAAAGTTAGCAAGGAGTTTGCTGGAAAATTTAAGCAAAATTTTAAGCATTTAATGTAGCTACATTAGCTGCTATTTGATTAGAGTAGACTACAGACTTAAAGCAAAGCAAAGGTTCAGGTATTAACATAATTTGCATTGCATGTCCAAGAGACTTAAGACACAGCACCTGCAGGCAGCATTAAGCCCAACGAAAGAAATCAATTTCGTATACCCTTTAATATATATCCTGCAGGCCTAAATCATATTATTGCATGTGTTCTTGGAAAGAAAAAACCCAAATAGCTTCATTTGCCTAATACCAGACTCAAGTTTTGGTTGGCATTTTTTCTTCTTTTTTTCGCTTTAGCTGCTAAGATGCTTAGCTGCCAACCCCTAAATAAAAAAAGGGAACTGAATTCTTAAGAGTCAGCAGTATTCTATTTGTCACTCAATCTTACAAACCGTTGAAAGTTGTTCGAACGAAAAGACATAAAAAGAAACAACAAAAATAAAGTCCAAATAGAAAATAAAATGTCAAAAAATTGTTTCCTTTTGGCAAAATATTTGAAACACCCGCATTCTGGACTTTGCAGTGCAAAAGCAAAAAAATGCAAAAATCAGCAAAACATCAAGCAGCAAAGAAGCTAAAAGCTATAAGAAAAAAAGGCACAAAACAAATAAAATGCAAAAGGGAAGTGGAAAATCAACTAAAATATATATTCTTTATATATAAACTTTTACGCATCGCAGGACAAAATACCGCAACACCAGCTTTGCCAAATGGTAAAAAACAGAGAAAGAAATGTCAATGTAGAGGTAGTAACGAAGTTTAAATACGCTACAGAAACTGCATATGCTGCACTGTATCGGTTGGCAATTTTACAGAAATTAAACGAATACGGTTTGACTAGCTTCGATAACGATAACATTTTTCATTTCCGGTTTGAAATATGTGAATTCATTTATCGCTTCAAAATTTAACAGCAAAATGTAGAAAAATAATAATTATTGCCATATATCTTGTGCCAAATATTAAAAATAATTTTTTTTTTTCACAACTTTGTGTATTAAAAAAATTTTTAAGGCACCAAGAAGACACTTGGAATCAATTTCCTTGAAGCCTGTCACAAAATTTAAGCATGCTCATGCGTAGTCAACTATATTATGCTGCAGTATATATAGGGTATTAAAGAAAATATAAAAAAATTTAAATATATTTCAATGAACTGCCAATATTTTTTTTTTTTTTGTTATTTTGTTACAACATATATGTAGGGTATTCAAAAGAAAATTCCGCCCACTGGCGAGACCGGAAACAGCAAAATGCGAAATGGAAATGTGGACGAGTGAAAACTTTTTAATGGATTTTCATGTTGATAAAATTATAAAACGCATGCATAAAAAAAAAAACAATTTTGATGGCTAGAAAAGCGAAAAGCGAAAAGTTTTTCTCTTTGCTGTCGGACCAAAACAGAAATCACCAAAAAATAAAGTTCTATACGGCGGCAAAGTTTTCCTTTTGCACTTTGCCTTTGCCGTGATTATGTTTTTCATTTTATTTTTCACAAAGTAAAGCGTTATACTTTGAGGTGTTGAGGAAATTTTTTTCTTTATTTTTTATGTTTTGGGACACAAATCGATTTATGTGTTTGTCGCACAGCAGCAGCGGAAGTAAAGGACATAGAATACTCAACAAGGAATAAAATTTTTGTGAGCAGGCAATTTTAATAATTTAAGTAAATGATCCATCACCGTTACAGTTAATCTATCAAGGATACGCTTAACGCGTAGACAAACAATAGTAAAAGCGTAGAAGAAGAGCGATGAGTGACTGTCATGAAAAATAAAGATGGCGGCGTCCATGTTGCTTGTTTGTTTCGATTTGCATAAAAAATTCAGCTAACAAATTATATTGTTAAAAGTTTTACGCAACGCAGAGCTGAGATAATATTTCGACAACTTCATTTGCCTATTTTTCTGTTTTGTGGTACTCGGAAAATTTGCTAACGATTAGCGTTTTGAAGCGTTAAGTCATTTATATTCATTTGTATTGCATCATTAGAGCTGGGAAAAGTTGTAAGTACGGAGATATTTTATTTTCCAAGAAGTTTTTACATGATTAATTCGTAGAACTATTCTTTGGAGTTTCATAAAAAATACAAAATTAAATGCTATATGAAATCTTTAATAATAACAAATCATAAATAATAAAAATCAATAAAAAATTAATTTGAACTTGAAATTTAATCGATTTGTATTAAATTTTAATCAATCAGAAGCAAGAAAATTAATTGCCATAAACCTTTAAACATTAAATGTGTAGAGCAACATAGACACGTGTTTCGATTTCCGCGACAGTCAAGCAGACTGATGAGATTTTGTAGCGGAAATCGAAACATGTGTTGCAGTTGCTCTTGAAATTTAATGTTTTACAGTTGTACACCAATTGGCTTTTAAATTCAAACTGTTGAATTCAATTTAAATTTTTATGAATATTCTGAGCATGTCAAGCGAATTAAGCTCTAGCGCTTTCTATTAAAACTTTAGCATGACGCTGTAGAAGACATGTCCCTAAGGTGGTCTATTAGGAGAAGTTCATGTCATTATGCTACTAGCCCGTTGCATATGATATGATATGTCGCTAGGCACATCAAGTATGTTCATGACATGGCTTCAAAGACATCATCATCAATCAGCATGTCATCATCGATGACAAGAATTCCATATGGAATGAAAAGAGTCAAGAATTACAATTTATACAAAAAAAGAAAAGAAGAAATTTGAAGTCATCCTCATTTTCTGTTGCACAGTGTTTGGCACAGTATTGAAGGCCACCAAATGTAGCAAAAGAGAACGACCCAGATTTACTATTTTATTTTCATTTTCTTTTTCAAAACTTACCTTTATCTTCGCATGAGTATTGGCAGTTTTCAAGACCCATTTTTTTTTTTTAAGTTTAATGAATCAATTCACAATAAGGGATTCTAGTATGAAGCATCGCCGGCTCCTTGGAGGGTAGCAAGATTGGCGGCGCTTGCGGCGTTCGATTAGAGGAAGACATTATGCCTCTTCAGTCTGTTGATCGGGCGCCTGTGTGGAAGAGTGCGAGCTAGTCTGTTGCAGTTTGCGATCAGCCTTGTGTTGTTACGACTGGCATGTCGGCCAATTTTCTCCTCTATCGTTTCCATGCGAAGGTCTCTATGGAGTGTGCTAATTCGGATGAACCCTGATCATCCGCAGAGCTTTATTTTGCAACACCTGAATGCGCTTTCGATGTGCCTTGGAACAAATGCCAAATAGCTGGACTCCATACCTCGAAAGTATCTAATTTCACTAGCTTTCGTGAGAATGGTATTATTCAACCAGACATTAGGAGAGATTCTTCTGCTTAGTGTTGAGCGTCTGCATATGATGCCAGCAGTACTTTATCGGTTGCCTATATGTCTGTACAGGGCACATGGAGTTCAGCTGTGAGAAGCGAGTATCGAAGCGGGCCCAACACGTTGCCTTGGAGGACACTAGATTTTATAACATGCATGCTGGACAACTTATCTCTCTGACTTTCACCTGGAAATGGCGTTCATTCAGATATGACTGGAGCATAAGATAGAAGGGTGCCGGGAGAAGCACCATGATTTTTGTCAAGAGTTTCAAGACCCTAAAAACATTTATATCGATTCGATATAAATATGCAACGTGTCATTTAAAGCACGCATATAGAGTGCAACACATACCCAAATAAGAGAGAGAGAGAGAGAGAGATAGAGAGAGAGATAGAGAGAATTGGAGACAGAGAGAAAGAGAGTAGAACTTTGTTTAGAAAAATAAATAAATACAAAAAGTTTCAGTGCTTATTGTGTTTGTTGTTTTGGTTTTTCTTTGAAAACCATTTAGGTAAATGGTAAGCGCAAAACGGAATAACATGTCATTTGCTTTGATTTTGACTGCGTATCTTAACACAATCAAAGGAATTAATTCATTTTCAAATTTTTAATAAGCTCCAATAATATTTCTTAAAATTTTTTGTAAGCAATACTGATCAAGTATATATACAGGATGCTTCAAAAACGTGTTGTCATGCCATCCTTTAAAAATACAGGCGTCGTGATATACCAGTTTTAAAACTAAGCATATTTCAATATTTTATTGGAGATTATAAAAGCTACTTATTTAATTTTAACAAAAAAAAAACCTTGCTGTCGAGTGCACCGCACTGCGAGATATTCTGTTCTTTAAGATTTGTATGAAGACATACCTTTCGAGTGGTGCAATTTTTGTCAATATGAATTATTTTTTTATTAATCATGCTAGATACACCATTTCTATTCAAATAAACACTAACATTTAACATTTTTCATACAAAAACTGAGAAAGGTTGGAAAGATTTTTGTGGATGCTACCACTTTTAGTGATCCGATCTGAACCTAAGTAGAATACATGTTAGGACTTAAAGTAAAGAAACCCAATTTGTTGTTTCTGGCAAATTAAACATTATAAAAAATTTTTTTTTCATACAAAAAGTCAGAATATGGAGTAGATTTGCTAGGTAAGTGGCAACTCTGTCCTAGGAAGGAGCGTAAGGCCGTGTTCATTGAACACAAGTTATTTGAAGTTTGAATAAGAGCATCTAAATATGCAAGTTTGAAGGCTCTTAGCTTATAGTCTATAAGATCTCGATGTTCATTCAAACAGCTAGGCAGACGGACAGACGGATATGTATATATCGGCTTGACTCTTGCTGCTGATCATGAATAATCGGTCTTCGTGGTAATTAAATATTCTAATAAAATACAAAACTATACACACTCCATGTAAAGTGTTTAAAAAATAATTATTTAATACTAGACTTCATTAATACAAGCAACTTGCATTATAATTGCCCATACGATTCGCTTCGTGTGATTCGTGATTCCTTTTCTAGCAACAATTCTTTCTGAAGAACGATAAAAAAGCTATGCAAAAGCGTTATTATCGGCGTTAGCCGTTACCTACTACAAAATATGTTTTCTTTCTACTTTCCTCTTTTTTTTTTATTCGCCTCTTATTTAAGTCTTTAAATCTTTTAAGCAATAGAAACGCAAAATAAAAAAGCTAAATACTTCAGATTTGAAAATATTGTAGCTTCCTAGCTATATGCAGCTAATATGTATAAATTTTTCTGCTTATCACACACAGCATATGTTTAGTTAGGCCTTAAATATATGTTAATAAATTTTATAGAAAGTAGGGCATTGAGTTGATGGATTATATTTTTTTTTTTTATTAAAGGTTCGCCTCTGTACGGCTCTGCTATTCAAAATCAAAACATTTTCATATTTAATTGAAGCAATTAAATCTCAGCGAAAACTGCAAAAATCTCAAAGCAAATTGTCAAGTATTGACACTTTTAAATCAATAAAATTTTATTTTTTTCGCAGACATCAAAAGAAAACGCATTTTCTACAGATCTCAACAAGGCTATTCATTAATTAATTAAAATGGCAACTTGAAACAGACACAGCATGCAAATAAATAACACGAGCTATCAAAGGATTATTGAAATAAATTGTATATAAAGCAAACAAAAAGGATATACATACATATATGCTGTAGCTAGAAAAGTAGCTGCACATATAGCCGACAGCATAAATTAAAATATACCAAAAGCCAACCACAACCACAGCAGCAATGAAGCAACAAAGACCTTCAGGCAAAGAAAACACGCTGAGATTTCTATATAAAGTATATATTACTAGATATGTATAGATATATAATTATATATAGTAGAAGATGTATAATGTAATCAGATACTTTGTCAACGAATGGATAATATTTTGTATAATGCTGCAGGCGCAAGCAAATTTCTACGCTACTGGCAGCTTGTAATAAATCTATTTAATTTATCAGCGATTCATTATGTATTATGGATGTCAGTTTGAAAGGCTGTATTAGCTGGCAGCATGCCTGCAGGATTTAGGCATTGTTTGTGGCATAGTTAGAGCGTAGTTGGCTGAGATACTTTAAATTTATGCTGATAACTTAATCATCAAAAGACTTGACAGCTTTATAACTAACGAAAGCGCGTTCGAGTGTATAGTAGCATGAGAGAACTTCATTAAAAAAATTGTAACAGAAAATGGCTAAAAGGATTTCAAGTTCACATAAACACTTGGCAAAATCTCAACAAAATGGCTGCCGAGATTTAGCCAGCTGAAGCTAAAAAATCCATTACCAGCTGTTTACTGCACAACTACTGATAGCATAGCATGTCACTTAGACATTCATTCATGCAACGAGCGTTGGCAGCGACTTAAGTATATTGCTGGCAATAAGGATATCTGCTGAATCGATTATGCTACGCTTGGTGCGTTCAAAATAGCGAAACGACTTGATGCCATTGCTACTAACTTGTCCATGAAGTGTCATTATGTGGCCAAGGATATAGAAAAAAAAAAGAAAGGGTTAACAAACGCAACGAGCAGAAGTTTGCAATGCGTAAGACTTAAATCCCAAAAGCTAAAGTCAGGCACACAGCAAGGATGTTGTCTGCAAATAGTATGTCTGTGAAAAGTCTCAAAGTCAAGTCGGAAAACAGTAGAAGAAAAATTGTTTTTCAGTGCAAAACAAAAAAAAACTTTTTTTTATTATATAAGTAAACGTTGTATGAGTATGCGTGGCACGTTGACATGTTGTCAACATGCTTGTCTAGGATCAAGTGGAACGACAAGGACATTGAGGTTGTGCATGAGTACATACAACTAGAGATAGCAGCAACTCAACTTATACAACAAACAGCTTTGATAAAGGTTTGACAAGCGTCAAGTGTGTGTGTGTGTGTGTGTGAGTGTGGACAGCCTGCTTGCGCATGAAAATCGATTATGAAAATTGTTTGATATATAAAAACTGGAATTTGCATTTAACTTAAGTCACGCAAAATATTTACCAGACACAGTCAGTCAGTCAGTCAGTCAGTCAGTGAAAGATGTCGCCCATAAATATTTTAATAGAATTTTCAACATGAATTCAAAGTTCAAATGTGGTATACAAAATTGAGTTGTATATGATTTTATATGGAATTTCTATATGTTGATGATGAAGTTGTCTCAATATATATTCGAATATTTTATTTTATTTTTATTTCGGTTGATATCTCTGTTATTTATATATATTTTCAATTTTGTGCACATTTGTTGGCTTGCGAATTATTTTGATTAAATAAATTTTCAGCAACATATTTTTTGTTTTTTATTTTTACTTGGCATAAAAGTTATTTTTTAATATAGAAATTCCTCAACTCAGACAGACAGACAGACATACAACAACACATCTGCTGTCGCTCGTCCTGCTTGTTGGTGGGGGGTTTCACTATTTATTATAAATTTGCATATTTTTCTGTCTGTCACCAGTGTTAAAAGTTGTGCAGAGTTGAGCTCACTAAAAATAGGGTTCAGACTGCTTCAGTTTGTGTCCGTCTGTCTGTCTGTCTGTCTGTCGCTGTACAAATATGACAGTCTGATTTATTCAAATTATTTTAACTTGCTGATGTTTAGCAGTTTTTCTTTTTATTTTTATTTTTTAAATATAATTGAGATTGAGAGAGTTTATAGAGTAGTTTTGTGCATATTTTGTGGAATGATGTCTGCATATAAAATATTTTGTCAGCTATTTAAATGTTTTATATTATTTTAAAATGATTTTCGAACTTTGATAAACTGCATACGTCTGCGAGACGTGTGATATGAAGTTAAATATGTCGACTTTATTTAATAAATATTGTTCTTTATTTGTTGAAATAATGAAAAATGCAAACGTTTAGTATTTTCTGACTCTTTTATACAAATATTTTATATATAATACAACATTTAAATTGACATTTTTTCGATAGAACTGTTATTTAAGCTTTGTATTAAACAGGGCTGCGTAGTCTTTCGACATATGTTGCAGAACTCATCGGCCTTTAGCAAATTGTACACATACACTCTTTCCTCTAGTATGTCTCTTGCACCTACAATGTCCAAAAGAAATTTTCGTTCTTCTCATAAGCTACAGAATTTCGAAATTTTTCTGTAAGGTGCTAACAGTTTTTACACTGTCTAACGCTCCCACGATTTTTTCGGCATTAATTTCTTATTACAAAGTTTATAAGTCTGTCTGTTCCCAGTGCGCAAAAATATTCCGTACCAATAAACGTAATAACTGAGTATTTTCTTGCATAATTTGTGAAGTCAGCATGAATGAAAAGGAACAAAAATGAAAATTATTCTTTTAATTCAAAAAACTTTGCCCAAAACTATTGAATTTGGCTAAGCCCAGTTATTTTTAAAGAATAATTTCATTTTTTCACTTTTGTTCAGTAAAGAAGCTCTTTGATTTGTGTTATCTTGTTCTATTCTGTTCCACTGCTCGTTCTCATTCATTTTCTATATCTAATATAGTTAAACTGGAATATGCAAAGTAAGTCCACATGAGATATATGCCAAGCATTTAAATGCAAATAATATATCTTCAAAGTGTTCAATGCTATCAACAGCACAGAATAAAATCGAACGAACAAGAAATAAAAACAACGAACGGTGAATACGTATAAAATTTAATAAATAGTTTTGAACTACGCCGATCGATTTTATTTCTATGTCTTCTTCGCTTAAACAAACAAAAAGAACAAAAATTATGCTTATTCACAGTGAGCAACGCAATCAAAAGAACAGAATAAAATCTAACCAATAAGGAGTAATTAGGGTAAAGGAATAAAATCAAACAAATTGTTTTAAACTAAGTTCGATATTATTCCTATTTCTTCTTCATTAAAGCGAATATAAACAATAAGTAACCTGCTTATTCCCTGCTCGTTCGATCATTTGCTGTTTATTCGTTCGACATTATTTGGTTTTAGATTTTAAAATTTATAACTCTTAGAGTTAGCAAAGCCTAAAGGAGCCCACATAAGCAATGCGTCCAGTATTTAAATACAAATCATATATATCCAAAGTGAGCGACGCAATCAAAAGAAAAGAATAAAATTGAACGAACAAGGAACAAGAAGAATGAAAAGGGAATATGAATAAAATCAAAAAAAATACTTTTAAATTACTACGCTCGATTTTAATTCTATTTCTCCTTCGTTTAAACAGACAAAAAGAAAAAAAACGCTACTTATTCCCTGCTCGTTCAGTCATTTGCTCTTTATACGTTAGACTTAGTGAATATACATAAGCAATGTGCAAAGTATTTAAATACAATTTATGTATTATATATTGAAAGCTCTAATTGCAATCATAAGAAGAGAATAAAATCGAATAATTAAGGAATAAGAAGAACGAAAAGGGAATAGGAATAAAATCAAACAAATAGTTTTGAATTACGTTCGATATTATTTCTATTTCTCCATAATTTAAACAAATATAAACAACAAGTAACCTGCTTATTCCCTGCTCGTTCGATCATTTGCTGTGTACTCTATTCTATTTTTATGCACAGAAAAACAAGGCTTATTGAAATTCATTCTTAATGGATTAAGAACGATTGAAACAGACGCATCCAATTTATATCCAGGGAAGCGCTGGGAATTAGAACGTTTAATAGAACAAAATAGAATAAAGAAACAAAACTGAAGAACCTAATTTACCGAACAAAATCGGAGAAACTCAATTTATTTTCGTTTTTTGCAAATATATGTAATAGGCAGAAGAACCATGAAGAAATATATATATAATGTTGATTAGTCTTAAATTTTGTTAGGAATAAGAACGATGAATGGAACAAAAATGAACGGCAGAAGGAAGCGAGAAAGACCACATGAAGTAAATTTAAATTCTTGAACAGCAGCATAAGTCGAGTTGATATAGATATGTCCGTCTGTTTTTTTATTTTCAAACTGGCAGGTTCTACCTCTTATAGTCTCCAAGTTATCGATATTCAAGCTATCGATATTCAAGTTATCGATATTTAGGACAGACCGAATATCGCTAACCAATTCCCAACTGGCAGGTTCTACCTCTTATAGACGCGAAGTTATCGATATTCAAGCTATTGATTTTCAGTTATCGATGTTAAGGACAGCCCGAATATAGACCACTTGGAGATAATAAAAGGTAGAGCACTGGATAAATAATAGTAGAATCTATATTTCCAAACAGGAAGGATCTACATCTTATAGTCGCCAAGTTATCGATATTAATTTATCGATATTCAGTTATCGATATCTAGAAAAGCCCAAAAATCGACCACTTGGAGACTATAAGAAGTAGAGCCTTACAGTTTGGATATTGAGAATCAACATTTATTTACCTAGTGCACATGTATTCAATGTACTCACAAATCCCCCTCCCCAAAGGGGTTTGGCACTTAACATAAAAACATGCACATGCTTCTACGTTTAGTTCAAATAGTAAATAGCCAAATTTCGTCTATCTTATAATAATTCTTGTAAAATATTTTATATAGCTCCAGAGTGCACCACTAAAAGGGGTAGCTCCTTCTAAAATATGCTCTCCTTTTTCGGTTTTTGTATGAAACATCTTTGTTGTTGTTGATAATTAAGATCAATTCGCCAAATTTGCTGTTATAAATCGTATCACTAAAAGGGGTAGCTCCTATACAAAAAATATAATCGATATAGACATGTCCGTCTGTCTGGTGGTCCGTATGAACATCAAGACTATAAAGGATAGTGCCTTCAAATATAGATATTTAGTCTCTCCCATACCTTCTTCACTCTAAAAACCTGCTCTGCCTTTTAAATCCAATAAAATATTCCAAATATGTTCAAATTGCACATCTAGAACGAGTAGCTCTCCACACATATCAGTACCTCTTGAGTATTTGTATGAAAATTATTTTGTTTTACTTTAATTTAGAAATAAAAAAAAAGGTGAATCCAGATAGTATAATATATCCCATATAAAGTCTTTGAAAGCAATTTAAACTCAATTTTTGCTTGCTCGACTAACTGCGCTCATTACTGAAACTTCTGGTTTGGCCTTACACCGGGCTGTTGGCTGTACAAAAAAACATGAATCAAAAATTGAAGAGCTGCCAACTGCACTCGAAAAGCAAACAGTACAACTTAAAAAACTTATTTTATAATACAAAACCTGTCGTGTTAATGAATGGATGTACACTGCAAGTTAATGCCAAAGAGCTGCCAACTCAATTTAAATAAATGCAAACTGAATAGTTTGCAATTAAATGACACTTTAAGCTATGAAGTATCAAAGAAAATAAATAGCAAACAAAACTGTGGATAGCAAATAACTGTAGTATAGTAATACAAAAGCGCTGCCAACTTGTTTTTTCCTACTGCTCCTCTTACTTAATACAAAACTGCTTATCATGCAACCAAGTCATCATAGTCACTGCTATGAAGCATAGCAATTAATCTACACTGTCAAGTCATTGTACTCAAAAGTGCCTGAGGCTGGTTTGCCTGCCACACTCCACAAATATACAAAAGAAAATGTTTCACTTCACAAAATATAAAAAAAGAGAAAAGAAAAAAAAAACATGTGCAAATCAACGCCAAATTCAACTACTGTCAAGCAAGCCAACCAACAACTAAAAATAAAGAAAATTCTACCAAAAAGCAATAAAATAGATAAAAAAAAAAAATTTAAATATAAGGCGCCAAAAAATGTTGGTCACGTTTTGAGTTGTTTTTTCGTTTTTTTTGTTTTTTTTTTCGTCACGACCTATTCATGATTAAAAACTTGCTATAGAAAATGAAGTAATGTCATCATAGCAGTTGAGTCTAAAAAAAATATTTGCACAACTGCTTTGCATTAACTTACTGCTTCCTATGAATGCCTTCGTCAAGTCGTCTTAAGCTAAATTCAGCGCATACAATGCCGCACGCCAAATTATTGCACGAGCGCGTTGACTTGTGGATTACTTACTACAGTCAACGTCGTCGCTGCGTGTAGTTGCCTGTGCTTGCCGTCTTGTCATGCCGCAGAGTCATAGTCACGGTCGTCTGTTTGAGGGCGTCTACAACAGACCAACTTGAATTACAAATTCAGCACAATGTCCTTTTGTCATTTATGCATTCGCAGAATAAATTAAGCACAATGAATTTCGCTGAGGCGTAACGCCTGCAGAAAAATAAGAATTTGCTTTTTTCCTGTTTTTCTTGTGGCTTTGTTGTTGTCGACGGCGCTGTAAAAATATTGAATTAACATTTGTACAAGTTGAATTAAAATTAAAATTTGCCAAGCCAGCAAACTTAAACTCAAATATTTTTTTTCTCTTCTTCTCATTTTCTTACAGGTGGCGGCGGCGGCAGCTCGTCAGACATATCGAAGGATCATTGCAACAAGACGGTAGACATCTACGAGGATGTCAGCTCACCGGATGTTACAAATCAGAATATTGGACGTCCTCTCACCTGCTGGTATCGCTTTCGTACGCTGAAAGGTGCACCGCGTGATTTTGTGCTGCGTTTGCGATTTAAGAAGTTCAAGGTGGGCACACTGCTGAATGCGACACACTGCGATGGCGGTTATTTGCAGGTAAGTGGCAAGGAATTCCGGAAAAAGCAGCACACTGAAGTAGGCAATGATTGCTTATTTCGGCGCTAACGAAATCTCCAGAGGCAGTCGCTGCTTGAATCACTTGGCTCCTTTGCTGTTGGTATCTTTGATTTATCGCAGCAAGGCAATCAAATTAAATTTATTGCTGCATACGCGTAGGGGCAATATTGTCAGTACGTACAAATATACACACACACACACACACACAGTTACATATATGGCTATTATCCTTGCTCATGTATGCTGTTGTGTAATATGAGTGCGCCCTCTGGCATTTCTGTACGTTGTCATGATTGGAGTCAGCGCACAGTGGTACAAAAATGGATTTAAATTGATTATAAAAATTTTGGGTTAATGGCTATTGGTGATTGGCTTTTGAGGTTGTTAAGCATTAAATTTTTATTAAATTATTCAAAAAATAAACAAAAAAGGAATGTGCTCGACTGCGAGATACCCTATTCTTAACGTTTTAAATGAGACCAACAGCTATAATCACCCAATAGGCACTACAACTGTCATGTCTATAGTTTTTTTATACCCTACAATCATGACATAAAAGTTTTTAAGTTAATTAAAACTATGTAGCAGCCATAAAAAGGCGTGGCAGTGTCTATTAAATATAAATGTATAAGCTGAAGCAATATTTCAAGTCTATTAATGCTGTTTTTCAAGCTTAAAAGCACCTGCTAGTACTATAAGCAACAACAATTATTTGCTTTAAATTTAGAAAACCAATCTGTTACAAAATATTTTTATATTTGATATTGATTTATCATTCAATCCATACCACTGTGCAGCGCCTAAATGATGACATATGCGCAACAGTGACAGCTTTATGACATAGGAGTGTACTATAGCAGCGCGTGCCTTGCTAGGATATATAAAACCTTAAAGCTTTAATAACTCTTATTTAACTTCTCTATTTTCTCTATTTTTTTTTTTTTTCATTACTTTTCAATAGATTGTCGATGGCAATGCCAAAACGGATGTATCCAATCGCCGCGAACCGGGCATGTTTTGTGGCGAGGCTGAACAGCCGCAAACCTTTATCAGTGAGACAAGCTATGTAAAGGTGCTCTTTCATACGGATAACTTTACGGATCAGGTGAGTTGTGTGTTGTGCAAACTATTTCTTTTGTTTACTTTTATATATAAAAATGCTTTTAAAATATATATCTACACTGGCACACCTTTGTGTCGCTCTTGTGACTGCTCATCATGCATTATTATAATGCTATGGCATTGTCGTCGTCGTCGTCGTCACCATTGAAGTGCACGTCCTTTTAATATACAATTTTTTTTTTATTTTTGTTTTGCTTAGCGCCATTTGATGCTGCCACTCACACATTTGCACTTGGTTCGCTTGGCATTCATTATTCAGTAGCATAGTCTCGCCTGCAAGTGTTGCCTTGTCTAGTCTGGCTGCAGGCAGCATACATATGCATATGTATATCCTGCATACATATATGAATAACTGTCTGTCTGTCTGTAGTAGTTGGAGTACTAGTTTTCTATTTTTTATAGCTATTTTTCTTTGACTCCCTCTACATTAGTCGCCTTTGGCCTGGCTAGTGTATTGTGTTGTTGGTTTTCAGTTTTGTTGACTGTTTTGTGCCTTTTTAAAGCAATTTTTTATGTGCTACGTTTTTTTAGTTTTGAAGGGTATATATGAATCTATATAATTGAAATTTTAGACAGTTGTATGTGTAGAAAAAAATATATACAAAAGAAATATATAAGCCATAGCATATATGATGAGTAAAGTTTTTAGACCGAGTTGCAGGACGATCGTATTATATTCTTCCATACCATCTTTGTATCACACTCTTCAGCACCGATGATATAAATATTTCCGGAAACTACGACTTTATGTTTGTTTCCATCATAAAAAATACTACTGTCCGGACATAAGCTTAATAGCGAGGAAAAATGAGTCTATTGGAAATGATCCGATTTAAGATTTCCAAAAGAACCGACAAGAATGGCACAAGAAACAGTCTTGGAGTGATTTACTATAAAAGATGTTAATTTCTATAAAAAATTAAAGAAAAAAAAAAAAACACAAGTACTTCCCCTTGATAAAAAAAAAAACAAATAAAATATATTGTTAAAACAGAATTTTCGTAGGAATTTATATTGAAATCCTATTAAACTAAAGAATTTTACATTTTAAAGGGGTGAAGGGAATGTTTGCCTACATTTCGCACTCTATGCAGAATGATTAGAAATGCTAGAAATGCAAGGAAAGTGAAGCATAAAGCTTTGGCCAAGCACTGAACAATAAGCGATATCGCTGATATCTAAAATCTTTGTCACATCCCTGAGCGACGAAGCGTATGCAATACAAAAAATGCGTCGCTACGTGCTACGATTTTAAGCTAACTGGGCATGCTCTGGTGTTTCTTTTTTATGAGACCACCTCATTACATATATCCAGTAGCTCTAGATGGTCCCAAAATTTGTAATATTTAGTCGTCTTTTGATTAGATTTTGATTTCATCTTCAATTTTTACGCCCATAGTTCGATCAGTTACATTCACCTACCTATCACAATATCTATCAGCATTCTCCTCGGGACTTCAGGCTGTACAGAACGAAGCATCCATCCTTGAACGCTTTATGTCACTCTTAAGTGCGCGTTTTTTGAATTTTTTGGCACAGAACATTTCTTTCGCAAACCAAAATTTAACAAAAATACGTTGATCAATATTTTCACTCACTATAAAAAACTTTCAATTATACTTAAGGACACTATTACCAACCTGAAAAATATAAAAAATAATTGAACACTTGAAGACATGTACACAGAATGAGCGCGTATAGGTTGTAAGTAAAGCTGCTTTGTATGTGAGGCAACAAAGTTCGAATGAATATGTTTTGAAAATATCGCATTGCACTTAGTACCGACTTACTCCTAATTTGTACAATGTTAGCAAGTAAAATATTTTTGCTTGCTTTCCAGCAGCATACAGCCAGCCTATTACAAATTAGAATCATTTGGTTTGCAGTCTGAAAATTTGAATAAAAAAGGGTTTCATATTTACTGAAGTCACTAGTACTCAGAAGTACTATACAAACAGTGTATAATAAGCATGAAATCTAAGGAAGTACTGCTCAAATTTTCAATGGTTTGTGGGAGAAGCCTTAACTCAATGCAGTTCCAAGCATTCATCTAGCTTCATCACTTCAAGCGCATCTTCTTATGCTGCTGTTGCTTAGTAGTTAGTATCGTATGAAGTCTTGTTGTTACATTTTGTATTTTTATTTTACGAAATTGAACAGATTTAGTACGCTACACAATTTTATGTCAATCGGAAGCTCTTGGAATTGCAACATTTACTTTGAAGTTTGTAAATGCATAAAGGATATACATAGGATTATATAAATTTATATATAGCAGTTCCTAATATAAAAATGCTCAAAGATTTATGTACAACACTTTATTTTTTTGTTACATTTAAGATCTAATTTTATAGATTATTTAAGAACTACTGCATACAAAAAATATATAAGCGACATATTTTTTTGAACAGCAGCGTCTACAGCAGTTTACAACTTTCTTCACAACTATCAAGTACTACTTCTTGTACACTTCAAGCGCACACACACATAGCTCGACGACGATTTTCGCATGTGCACGCAAGCTACAGCAGATACAGCAGATAGCAACTTCAACTACAATGACTTCATACCCTCTAGAGTGTCTTATGCACACCTTTAATGGAGTCATAAATATTTATGAAAACTTTCTACAGCGCACTCATGTTGCTGCTGTCTTCAATAACGATGCCTTCACCTCTTTCAGCAGCGGAGTACATTGGAATTTCCACCTTCATAGCTGCTTTGTTTTGTGCGCAGATTTTCTGCGTTTTTTTCGCGATCCTTCTTTCTGTCGCACAAAATAAGGATATGCGTTGCTATACGAGCGAAAAAAATATCTCATTATGAGTTACTTCCTGTTTTCGCGTACGGAGCAAAGAAAAAAAAAAAAAATAAATAAAAGAAGCTGAATTTTATAATAAAATAAAACTATGTCTGCAGTCGCCTGGATGTTGGTTGTTGTTGTTGTCTGTAACAGCGGAATAATGTTGCTTAGTTATAAATAATAAATAAAAGTAAAAAAAAGTTTGTCAGATAGAACGAACGAACGCATGGGAAAAGCATTTTAATGAAGCTATTTATAATGGCTTTAAAAAAATATGCTCTATAAAAAAAATAAGAAATTTGTATAAAAAATAAAAGAAACAATGCTTGCAGGTGCATGAACTTTGAACGCGACTTAGCTCTATTTTCATGAAATGCAAAAGCTTGGCAAACACTTGCAAAGAATTGTTAAATTATTTGCTAAATTAAGAAAGAATTAAAAAAAAAAAATATATATATATAATACGTAGCTATGCAGCACAAAGTCAGCTGAGCAAGTTTTTTAAAGTGTAACCCTTAATGTTTTATAGTTTTGGATATACTTTGGTAGAGGCTCTGTTTAATTAAGTTTAATAAAGCCAAATTTTCTTTATTTTTAGGGTTAGTAGGCCGTATGAAAAAAAAAAAATGTTACGAAAATGGGGACGACTTTGCATACTGCATGCAACCGTTGCTCTTTATAAGGCTTAAGATTTATGCATTTATAATTTTTATTGCCTACTTTTAGGGCTGCTTTGCAGAGGAAAGTTATGCATATAAGTCGAACAACAGCGCCAATTGTCTCACGCTTAGTATTCCCCTTGAATAATGATCAATCAATTCAATGGTAACTTAATGCTAAAACTTATTCCTGGCATTAACCATAGAAATTTTGCTTCTTCAATTGCTCTTTGCTCTTTTCACAAGTCGAATAAATTGTGAGGATAGCTATTCTGTGGTTGCACCGACAAAATCTCTATTGTTATGTGTATCTGCTCCACCGTTTTATAAATTGAATTTCAAGTAATTGACGTCTGAGTTTGATAATTATTGGACAAGAGTTAAAAAGGGGCAAATATATCCACTTTCTTGCATCGCCAAACGGTCATTAAATCACTAACTACTTGGCATTTCTTCTCCAAATTTATTTAATAATAATTTGATGTCCTCCGAAAATGCACTATCTGTTCGTTTATAGTCAATAAGGATGCTAAAGGTAATGCTACATTAGAGGAATTGACCGTATCTTATTCTGCAGCACACATGTTAGCATCAGACCCTTTCTGTGGCCACAATTAAGCTTCAACAAAATTTTTGATTGATATTTTCTTTAGAAAAAACTTTTATCCACAACTGAACAAGGCATGCAGTATTCGCACAAGCTAGTGCAGTCAAATAAAAATATTCTTCTTAATGGAGAGAATCCTGAGCTGATCACTTGCTACCTGAAGCGTCATCATCATCATCGACTGAGATATCAACATAACACAATGAAGCTCTTTTTTTTTAAATAGAGTAAAGGCTCAGTGTAAAAAATTGTTTGCTGTTTTATGCCACAAACTTTAAGCGTCACCCCGCTTTCTTTATATATATCTACAGTCCCACATATACAGCGTACGGTCAGCAAGTCCAACTGAGCAAACTAGCGCTCAACGCACGTCAGCAATGCAACTGATTTTTAATTTATGCTATCATGCTGTATGTCAGGATATTAACAGCGCATAATGCCATGTGGCAGCACAAGGATAATGCTATGATGGGTTGTACGTTGCAAGGACGAATGCAGCATCATGCACATCATCATCAACATCATCATCATCGACGTTATGTCGTTATCAACGTCGACATGAACGTCGTCGTCGACATTGGTAGCAGCAAAAATATTCAATGCATTTAAAGTCATGTAATGTTCGCGCTGACTGTGTGTATGTATATATGAAAAAGTGAAGGATACGCGGCCAGGATACTGCAGCATAAGCATTGCATTTGCTGCTTTTGCAAACATTGCAACAGCGCAAATGTTATTGACGCCGGTTACGCATTAAATATTGACGCACGATGCCAAGCCAATGCGTGCGAAAAAGCGTCAATTGGAATTATGTGCCTTGCGAAATGTGGCAAAGGGTGTGTGTGTGCATGCAACTGTGAAATTACTGCGCGACTAGTTTAAAAAAACTTGAAAGATTTTCACAAAAGTTTGTCAATATTTGTTAGAATTTTATTGCATGTCATATGAAACGTGTAACTTGAATTTCCGACATATTGAACAGACATTATTATCATCGATGAACAGACAATAGTAACGTACAGCCGCCAGGCATGACGTAGTACAATACATTTGCATGCATAACATGTTGCAAGCGTTTCGTTTTATAAGCCTCTGCGGCGTACATTGTTCGCACATCAACCCCAACTGCAAGTCTGTGTTTTGCGCACAAATTGAATTGGTTGAGTTTTTTTTTTGCTCTCACGCGGTTATCTGTGTAATAAAAGCCACGTAAATTCATCAATTTAATTTAACTAGGCACATGCAGCGCGCATTTCGGCTGATGCAGCTTAAAATTTGTACACAGTGCGTATACGTGATTTTGGGCGATAGCCGCATTACGTATACGCTGTGTAGGTCGATAAATTGTAGTGTGTAGTGTTTTGTTTTGTCATAATACGCTTTACACGCAGTGTAATAAGTATATTAATTTGGATACAAAGCCTGTTATAATGCTTTGTTGCACGCATTGTTATGTTGCGTGGTTTGCTCTAATGCGACAATGTCTTGCAGCTTCTTGAAGCAACTGCTGTTGCTTGTGGGCACTGTAGTGCTCAAGTGTAGTAGTTCATAAGTCAAATAATAAAGAATTATGGCATAGTATAACAGTATAAGATTGTCTGGATTAAAAATTATATATGAGACAACATAGATCAGATAATCGGGAAAATATGTAAAGCTGAGTATACATAAAGCAGTGTATTCAAATTTCGCTTATACCGAAATATATTTCCTTCCTTTTTTATAAATTTTTCTCAAATTCATTTCGCCATTGTTCTATTTTCTATAATATTTACTTTTATTTTTATTTTTTACAGACCTACTTCACATTCGATTCACGTGCAGAACAACAAACCGAAGTCTACTTACGTTATGGCCAGCATCCGGAGCTATATCCCAATCGACGCGGTGAAGTTGTACAGGGGTGCGTATAAAAAAAAAAAAAAACAAATACAATTCAGCAATAAAATATTCGTATAAATAAGCCCAACAACAACGGCGGCTTGCCGCCAAATTACTGCCGCAAGTTGTCAAATTCGCATTCAGCTTAGATGCCTGCTTAGCGCCTTTGCGCCTTTTATGTACTTATTATTATAATAATATAATGCCAGGCGATGTCGCTGCTTACCAATAATAGAAGTCCTTGTAGTGTTCACTTCGAGTTGCTTTTCATAGTCAGCCACGCGTTAATTTAATTTTATTATTTTGCACAAAAAGTTGAGTGCTGTCTCGAGTAGCATTTTATTTTTTCGATTTTGTTTATTTTCGTCCGCACAATAATCATATTTGAAAATGTACAGCAGTGGCTTTCATAAAATTGAATTACAATAAAGATACGCCAAAGTGAAAAATTCAAGCACTATAATAAATTACAAGTGTATATATTTATATATAATAGATATAAAAGATATGAAAGACCAGCACAAATACAAAGTGGAATCGGCATACAAATGAAAAAGTTATTGCAAAACTTTGCAGACATTAAATTTTATTGACTGCGTATAAAATTGGAAAATTGTTTAATAAAATAAAGTATTATAATTTTTTTATCTGAAAGCGTAGAACTTGCTATAAGCATTTAGAAATAAACAAAAAAGTTGGAGTGTTCTGTGTGAAATTGTAAATTTTAGTGGCTTCAAGTTGCCAATTTTTTTTTATAATTTATGAAACAGCAAACTATTAATTATAAACAGTTTATGGCATGATTTCAATAAAAAAATAAATAAATAAAAAATAATTAAATCAATATTAAATAAATATAAGTCGAGTGGCGTGTGTTGCAAGCTAAACTAAATCACAAAAATTTTTTATTATTTTGAAGACGAGTTTTAAAAATTTATTGAAGTGAAACATCTTCCGCGAAGGCCAAACTTAAATACTTGTATTGCAACGGATATGCCTTTTGTACTCCATCAAACTACACATGACCAAACGTTGCTCATTTGGTGTTCATTTGCTTTATTCGTTAAATTGGTCATGAGTTCGTGCAATTTCACTAATGGACTACTAGATTTATTTTTGCATTTTTAGTGCATTTTTTTTTATATAAAATTATTTTATTAGATAGGCATCGGGATTCGCTATATGCTATAACCATATCATGTCGCACCCTTCTAATATAATCTCCAAACTGTACAAATTATTGTGACAGTATTTTCGAAATTTATTAACAGTTATCTCCTTCTATTAGGTGTAGCGCTGACACCAATAATAATCCTTCATATTGAACGCCTATGTGGCAACTGCCTGCAAGCCTATTGGCATGACTTAGCAGCCTGAAGTCGTAGCAGCTTGTATGGTAGATGATTTCTTGTTCTATGGTGTTCAGCCTCAAGTCTCAGTGTAGTGTTGTCTTGGGGACGTAGCAGAGGCACGCTGTAATCTCACGAAGACTTCTATTTTGTAAATTTTGGCTGTGATGTCGCATATTTGTATCGCATATCTGCAAATAGGAACTATCTCACAGTTGTAAACTGCTAAGGTTAGCTTACTCTTTCTATTAAAAGCATCCAAAAGAGCTGCCTTAGTCTGAGGCGAAATCTAGATATTAAATTATGGACATGTCGTGCAAATGGAAGCCTCTTATCAAGCGTCACACCTAGGTACTTGATGTCGTTTGCCTGATCAAGGGGGATTTATGCACTTCCCTGCATTTAGTTTAATATTCCATCGCTGGGTCCAATTCTCCAGCTCGTGGACATACTTCTGCACGCCGTCTGCTGCAGCGCATTCGCATTTGGCGTTGTAGAGAATTGCGATGTTGTCTGCGTAAGATGCCAATATGACTCTCTCGGGTGGCATTATATTTTCATCGGGGACAGGAAGATCGGCAGTAAACAAGGAGTACAGCAATGGTCCCAGCACCTTTCTTTGTGGAATGGACAGTTGAGAGCTTCTCTCGCACTTTCACTTGAAAATTACGATCTTCCAAGTAAGACCGTATCATCAAGTAAAAAAGGGATGGAAGTATAGCCTTGATTTTCGCTAAAAGACCAGCGTGCCATACTCGGTCGAAAGCTTTCTGCACGTCCACAAAAAATCCATTGCAGTAGGCCTTTTCATCAAACGCCTTTAAAATGTGGTTCACTAAGCTGTGAGCTTGCTCAACGGTGCCATGACTACGAAGAAAACCAAATTGTTGCTCAGGTATAGCTCTTTCGTAGACTCCAAGCTCTGTTACCCGCATCTACAGTGAAGGTAGAAGGCTTATAGGACGATATGTGCTAGTAATATCCTCAGGCTTGCCAGGCTTATGGATCGTAGTGATGCTCGCTAGTTTCCACTTGCTTGGCAAAAGCTGCAACCTCGACATTGTTTTAAATAATAATGTTAATGCCTTGACAATGCCTTTAAGGTATTATGGCAAATTCTGTAGTAAGCCGGGGCTTTGTTTCTGCGCAAATGCCGTATGACTCCCATCATTTCTTCGGGACGGGCTGCTCTCATTAGAAAGTCCATTTGAAGAGGGATTTCAAGGAACAGCAATAGTCTGGCCACGTCATTCTCTTCAGCCTCCAAATTGGTTGCAAAGATGTTAGCCTGATCTTCTTCGGATTTAGCCAGCACATCATAGGGATCCTTAAAAGGCACCAGCCTTCTAGTCGCCTTTGTTGCCTTCCAAAGCGAGTAGTTGGCATCAGCGGTGTAGTCCATCCTTTCCAGCTTCTGTTCAAAGAACTTTTTTAGAGTCCAGCATGTCTTTGAATACAGCAGCAGCTCTATTGTAGGTTAGTCTAACCAGGGGATGCTGTGTCCTGATGAGTACATGATATATTGTATTAAATTGTTAATATCACCAAAGGATGCGAAGATATATTATCGGCTTTTATAGCTACTACTTGGCAGAATATTAAGAAAAGTTGTTTGCTTTCAATATGCCGCCTCCTCTACGCTAATTAAAATTCCAGCGCTCTGTGCAACACTGTGCAACTTACTCAACTCAAAACAATCGACTGGCATAAATTTTATGCAAAAATAATACAAACTTGATAACTTTTATTATTTTATTAAAATTTTTATTTAATTTTTTTTTTTTGTACTGGCTGACCTCTTCATTTTATGCTAATTCAGCAGCACGCGCCAATGCGCCAAACTGCCAAACCACCGCAAAGAAAAAAATAATAAAAAAATGGACGAAAATACTTGTGAAAAAGCATAATATTTATGCGGCTTCTGTCTGATTTACGCCAAACGGTTTTGCGTTTACTTTACTTAAACAAATTGAAAATTATACAATCCAACAGTCAGCAGTCAGCAGAATGAATGAATACACACGCCGGCCGCATGCTAGAACAAATCCCAAAGCTATCGTATCGTTCCATGGCTTTGCTTTTCATCTATCCAACAACATCTAACAGATCCAGACCAGACCAAGAATTCATTCGCAATTGTTTTGTAATTTAGCAAATTTGTAGCAGCGTCTTGGGTTACATTTCCAAATCAGTGAACACAATTTTCTGCTCTCGTAGACAGGCATCAGCATCAGCAGTACAAAGTTGTAAGATTTCATTTTGTTATTTTATTTCTGCTTCTTCTTCTTCTTCTTAGCCAAATGGCGACGGCGGCGGCGGCGGCAGCGAGCTCTAAGGCAATTTTGTATTAATTTTGTGCTTTGGCGATTCTAGTATTTTATTGTTAACTGATTTTGACATGGTTTAAAAACAAATAACTACCCAAATAAAAATGAAATTTAATTTAATTTTCTTCTTCTTTACATACACACACACAGCTCCTACTGTGAACGTGAATATCGTGATTGTCGTCTACAGACCTGCTATGTACAATCGCCCGCCTATCCAGGACTCTATCCGCGTGCGCTCAACTGTCGCTAT
Source organism: Leucophenga maculata (assembly GCA_035044805.1). Taxonomy (NCBI): domain Eukaryota; kingdom Metazoa; phylum Arthropoda; class Insecta; order Diptera; family Drosophilidae; genus Leucophenga; species Leucophenga maculata. The sequence continues at coordinate 97,758 of JAWNNP010003347.1, forward strand.
AAGCTGCATACACGACAGCCTTATATAAAATTATATTTGCAGAATGAACAATTCGCGGTCGATGGTCAAAGGTAAGCAAAGAAAAAAAAAAATAAAGATTAGGATGAAAAAAAGTGCCAAAGAAAGCAAGAAATAAATCAACCAAGTGTAAGTAATACTCGAAAAATAATATATCCAAGGCACATCAAGAAAAATTAGTCAAAAATCTAATGCCAAATGAATTATGGGCGTGTGTATGCGATTCAACTAGCAGTTGACTATGCAAACGTGTGCAAAAAAATGAAAAGGTTATGAAAAGGGTGTTTGTTTGGCAGCTATAGTAGAATTTTTTTTTTTTTTTAATTTAACTAAAAATTAAATGGTTTCTTCTGTACCTCAAACGGTTGCAGAGATATGATAAATTTTGTTTATCTGTTGGTTGGGTACAGCCTCTTCCGATTTTGATCAAAAGTAGGCTATATTCTTTTCCAACGTTCCATATATTTCTACAAAAAAATTTTATACAAATCGGTTCAGCGGTTTAGGCACACAAACCAAACCAAAAAAGTTTTGTCTACGCTCTTATTATATCTATAGAGTTTTTACTTGAAAAGGATATTGTAGGAACTAGATATACCAACTTGTAAGCTCTATCATAGCCAGATAGATGAACATGTCGATATCGACTTGATTTTTTGTAGGTGAGCACCGCTTTAAGTGGTCCGATCTTGGAACTTAATGGCTTATATTATTAAGAATAATACAACAACAACATTTTATTCATACAAAAACCCAGAAAGCTGGGACAGATTTGTAGAGTAGACATTTGTGCACTGTTGGAATCAAGCTGCAGACATTTGTGCCGGAGTAATCGATGCAATCGTAATTAGTACCACATTTAGTACTGGTGGAATCAAAGTGCAAGTAGACATTTGTGCACTAGTGGAATTAAAGTGCGAGTAGACATTAGTGCCGGCAGAATCGAGGCAATTGTAGTTAGAACCGTAGTTTGTGCACTGGTGAAATCAAGTTGCGAGCTGACATTTTTGCACTGGTGGAATCAAGGTGCGAGTAGACATTAGTGCGTACGGAAACGATGCAATCGTAAGTAGTACCGTAGTTTGAGCACTGGTGGAATCAATGTGCGAGTAGACATTTGTGCACTAGTGGAATCAAGGAGCGAGTAGCCATATGTGCCGTCGGAGTCGAGGTAATCTTAGTTAGTGACGTATTTTGAGCACTGGTGGAATCAAGGTGCGAGTAGATATTTGTGCACTAGTGGAATTAAAGTGCGAGTAGACATTAGTGCGAGCGGATTCGAGGCAATCGTAGTTAGTACCGTAGTTTGTGCACTGGTGGAAACAAGAAGCGAGTTCTAACACTCTGCAAAAACTACCTTACAGCATAGCTGCCGTGTGCTATAGCTGGCTGTTAAAGAAGAAAAAAAAAAGATGTATGCAATTGCTGATATATAACAGAAATTAGCGCCAAGTTAACACCCTGTAATTTGTCATTTTGGCACGTTTTTTTTCCCCTTCGTTCGTTCGTTCGTAAAATGCTGCGCTGCCATTGTCACTGTTGCCATCGTCGCATGATGCTGCAGTTTGAATTTCGTTTCAGATTCGTTACGTTTCGATTTTGGGTTTAGAGAGATAGTAGTAATACACTGGCAGCAAACGAGAAGGCAGTCAAATGCAGATGAAAAGTGGAAAATCTAGAGGAAAATTCGACACGTCGCTGCTGCTGTTAGTGCTCTGGTGTTGCTGCTGCTGCTGCTTGCATGCATTTGGCATGCTGACAATGACAATTTGACAGTGCGCGCTGGAAAAATTGGCACCAATTTTTCGTTGACATTTTCGTCGTTCGTAGTAAAGTGGTTACCAAAATGCATGAACGGGAGAGCAATATATGTCTCACTCTCTCTATTTGTCTACCTATGTCTGTCTTTCAGTCTTTCAGTTTGTGCCTGCAATGAAATTGGCTAAAGGATTGCAATTTGATTGTGTGCTGGATTATTAATGCGAATGTGATTTCAGTGTATTTGAAGAGCGTTAGTGCTTGATGCGCACAGCAGACTCCACACCAAAAGTTGAGGTAGACATGCTGGAATAATGATGTTCAACGCAAGATTATAGTAAAGCAATTTATCAACCAAATATTCGACATTATTTGCATAGCTAAAGAGCAGCCATAGATATTTTTAAAATAGAGCTGAAATGTTGTACTTTGAAAACTCAATGAATTTGTAATTTCTTAAAAAAAGATTTCGAAAAGTTATTGCAGAATGTTGATGCTTTTATAGAATTTGTGAGCTTAAGCTTGCTCTTAGTTAGTCGAAAAATACAAATTAAAATGTAGGAATTCCATAATAAACAACAGATTTGATTTATCTTACACTAATTCTTATAAAATATGTCATTTATGTTCACATCAGACCAATAGAAGCGTAGCCTACATACAAATCTGTGCAATACTTCTGAGTTTTTGTATGGAAAAACATTTTGTTGTTGTTTCTAATTGAGCTAAAAATATTGAATTTGGTTTATTTTGCATCATATCTAATAAAATACTCCTTTAGAGTTCAAAGATGTCCCTCTGTCCGACTATGAACTAAGGTGCTAAACTATTTTTGTTCAAATTTAAATTAAGATTAAAACATTGTATATCAAATATAAAAACATGAATATACTATGGGACCCCCTTGGACCTTTGCCAACTCAAAAATGCGTGCTAGAGCTCTTTCTTCCATTCGAGTGAGGTGCACAGCCCAGTGCAGCCGCTGGAATTTTATGCGCAGGACAATGTCAACCTCATGGAATAGCACGTACAGCTCGCGGTTCACACGGGACCTAAACACGTCGCCGATTCTAATAGTACCAAAGATCCTGCGAAGAATCTTCCTCTCAAAGACTTAAAACGCTGTTTCATCTGACTCAATAACAATCCATGCCTCTGCGCCATACAATAGAACCGGGAGTATCAGCGTCTCATAGATCTTGATTTTTGTCTTTCGAGAGAGGGCTTTACTTCTCTTTTGCTTGCTCAGCCCAAAAAAGCATCTGTTTGCAAGCGTGATTCTTCGCCTGATCTCCAGGCTGACGTTCTTGTTGCTGATTATCTCGGATCCAAGATAGACGAAGTTTTCTACAACACTGAAGTTGAAATTCTTCATCGTCACTGACCGTCCAAGATGCAATGACGAAGTGCGAGAAGACGCCAATTACTTCGTCTTGTCCTCATTCACCGCTAGACCCATGAGCCGAGACTGTCTTTCAATTTCCGAGAACGCCTTGCTGACTGGCCGTTCCTGCGTGCCGATAATATCGATGTCATCGGCGTAAGCGAGCAGTATCACTTCCTTTTGGAAGATCGAGCCCGACATACTCTGTATGTACGGGCACTGGCGTAGGATGTATTCTATCAGAAGATTGAATCGAACGACAGTGCATCGCACTGCCTGAAATCTCTCTTGGTATAAAAGGGGTCGGAAATGTTTTTACCCACCCTTTGTGTGTGTGTGATAGCCTCGTCATGCAAAGACGGACGGACGGGCGTGTCGTCGACAAATAGGTGGTGTGTGTCTCTGTTAAACTCTCGGGTCTTTTCCAAGGACGACCTTGTTGGTCTGAAGACACACTGATATAGTCCTTCAGCCTATTACACAATACGCGCAACAGAATCTTGTATCCGTTGGAAAGAAGACTTATTCCACGGTAGTTGGCGCAAACAGCGGGGTCTCCTTTCTTAAAGATAGGACAGAGAACACTGAGATTCCAGTCATTGGGTATGCGTTCATCGGACCATATTTTGCATAAAAGTTGTTGCATACTCCTAACCAACTCTTCGCCTTTGTTAATTTTAAGCTTTTTAATAACTGAATCGTCCTCGTTATAGGCCAATAGTGACATCATTAACTGGTGGTTCCGGTGTCATTTCTCTGTCGGCGATATTGTGCGCTTCATCGCCTCCGAGTAGGTTGGAGAAATGACTCCTCCATAATCTTAGTGATTCCTGTTCATCCGTTACCAGACTTCCATTGTCATCCTTACAGAAAGTTACTCCAGGCTTAAAACCTTCAGTCAGACGCTTGACGTTTTGATAGAATTTTCGAGCTTTATTTCTGTCACGTAATATCTCAATATCTCTTATACAAATTCGGAGACTATAAAAGAAAAATAGTTCAAGTTCAAATGGTGTGGAAGAATTTTGATGCGATAAGCGAATCTACAAAAAGTAATTTTGGACGTATAACACTCCAAGTGTTGGTGGTGTAATCCTGCTGAGAGATAGTATGTGAGCCGAATTTTATTTATGGAAATTTCGTGGTCTCACAATAGGCTTGCGTCTCTTGCTTAAACTGGTTTTTTATATTTTTAGCAATAGTAAAGTCATGTATATCAAAATATGGCGCCAACTTTATCTAGTATACAGACTCTGTCGGTCTGTGTATAAAAGAGTTGTATTGATAAAACTTGGTGGCTCTATTTTTTATAATATCGACATCATTTAGTTCACGCATATAAAAAAAAGGGCAGACGGGCGACTCAATTTCGCAGCTTTTGCTACGTATCTCTCTCACTACACATTGTACTTCTTACAGCTGTTATACACATTATGCCTAGTTTTGTTTACAACTGTTATACACATTTTTTTTTATAATCTTTGAAATTGAGTAAATAACTTTTTAATGAAGCTCAAGCATATACAATAAAACTTTATGTAATACTTAGCCTCATATCCTTACTGCCTCCTGTCTAGAGTCTAATACACGCTGCCATGTTTCATTTCACATATTTTAAGCAATTCAATGCTTTAAATTAAATTTAAATACTTTTACTCTTTAACTCTTAAATTCTTTACATCTAACCTTCATAGTTCTCATCTTTGATTTAAAAACTATTAACGAAATAATTGCTCAAGCGTAAAAAGCAAATTAAAAACGAACACACAAAGCCTACAATGAACAAATCCGGAAAAAAAACGATAAAGCTATAAAAAAGAAATTCATAGAAAAAAAAAGGTTGACTAGACCATTCATTGGCTTGGCTAGCCGTGACTTTCATTCGTACTCCAGACAGTGCTGTCTGGATTTTGATGTATCTACCTCAGCTATTTTTAATTTTTTTGCGCATTTTTTGTAGCTTTGTGAGTTGCTATAAATGAATGAAAATGGAATAAAGCAAAATTAAATTTTCTATTTCAAGAGTGACCTTTGTTGTAATATAGACACACACACACACACACATTTACTGTGAAAGGTGCTATATATACAGAAGCAGTCGCCATTGAAGCTTCAATTGTTTTTTTGTTTGCCTTACACAGCGCAGGAGACAGATTCAGACTGTTCAAAACTGACATTTCTTCATTTTATTTTTTTTCGTCTGCTAGAAAGTTGCCTTTTCCATTGAATTCTTTTTTAATTGAAAGCTAACTTTAGCAATTACCTTTCTGTTTTAATCAAATAGTAAAGCGTTGCATTTGGCACTTTCAGTCGCTATCGGAGATTGTCGAAATTCCTTTTTAATTGAGTTGCCAACAAATTGACAGTTTGGTTGCTTTAAGCGTTTTACGTTGTTGTTTTTTTTTATGTTTCAATTACTGTCAAGCTGAACAATAGCAAAAAAAAAATAAAAAAATAAAGGATATTGATAATAAGAAGCCGTAAGTCAAAAAATTTATGCCTATCAAATAACATAAAAAGCGGCAAAACTTTATTGCAACGTTTTGCGTTTGTTGCCGCCCTTATACAATATTTTTTTCGGTTGTTTTTTTGTGCCCCAAACTTGTTACTTGCAACATTTGCGCGCGTGTGTGCGAAAAACTTTTCTGGCAGTCTTTTATTTCATAGCATATCAGACCGGAATTTCATAGCTTTGCCCTCGATTTCATACTTTCTATATACTTTGCTAGCAGACATATCACGTATAACTGACGGACTGACTGCTAATAATTTTGGCATATTAAAAAACTTTTTTGTCGATGACTTTTGCATTTATTCGAGTTCATGGCACAGTCTTTTTAGTACGTTTTCTCAATTTCGCTGTGCAGTTTCCGAAGAGGACCAAGTTTCTTTTTGCTATATATGCAGTATTATATCTAAATAAATAAAGTCTTAGTAGTCGGTTGAAGAAATTAGAAAAGTTATACAAAGCAGTATTGAGTGATTTATAAGCAGCAAATAGTATACTAAAGCGGATTAGCTGTGGCACTGCTTTGGCAGACTCATTTGAGCCATTTGTCAATATAATTGATCTACATCAAATTGGCAGTTTCGAAAAAAGCTGCTATCACTTGTGATATATCATGGTGATTGTATAGTTTCGTAATGATTTGCTTTTATATTATTTGCTAAAAAAAGATAAGAGACTTTTCATGACCTTTTACCTGTCTGGTTTTTGAGCGTTTGTCATGCCATTATTTGGCTTCCATTTGTACTTTGTATTTTTAACAGGTTTATCCTGATGTGTTTTCTTTCGTTTGTGCGCTTTGTGACTGTCTTTAAAGCAAATCGCATTGAAATGGCAAATTAAAAAGAGAAAGTTTAAAGAAAAAATGATGTATACCAGAGCCACTTATAAGTAAAATTCGAAGCTTTAAACAGTTTTCTTTATAATTTATTTTGCCGCTCAAACACTAAACTTCAATGCAGTACTACATTCGAGTGTCTCTTGTAGCATATATAAAGGATACAATTTTTTACTTGTACATACTCCATTTTCTGCTTAACTTATTCAAATTGCAGTCAGTCAACGTGCTTTGTCAATGTCAGTCAGCAGCAATTTGGCACTAACCCGCGTTTATTTTAAATGCCAGTCAACATATTTCAAAGTGTCTGTTACTGGCTGCCTGACTGAGTGACTGCTGCCCATTTGCCCATTTGCCACTTTCCACTGTGACACTGCAAACCGTTGAATTAGATAAGCAACATTCAATTTATTTTTATAGATTCAATTTGAATATTTAAGTTTACGAGTCAAGGAGGAAGAAATAGAAATGTTAACGAAAGGTGAAAGCAGTAAAAATGCTTTTAATTTGAGTGCAAAAGCGAGCGAGAAACTGATAAGAAAAGTTGTTTCTTTTTTTTTTTTGGAGCTTAATTTAATGTGAATATTTTTTTTTTCTTTCTACCCAAAACAGATGCGAAAATGTCATGACCTGTCCCATACGTCCCATTGGTTCCGGCAATGAACATTGTCCTTACGATTGGCTAGCAGTCTACGATGGACGCGATGAGCACTCACCGCTAATTGGTAAATTCTGCGGTATGGGCAAGTTTCCATTTAGTATTATTGGTAAGTAAAAACAAGTAAATATTAAATAAGAGATTTGTTTATTCATATTTAATTCTCCCGAAAAACAGGCACCTCACAGTATATGTATGTCGAATTTGTTACCTCACCGGCGGGTCCTTTGCTTAATACTGGCTTTCATTTCAATGTGGGCAACTGGCCGGGTCATGTCGAGACAGCTGGCATTAAGCATGGTGTTTGCGATTGGCTACTCAGCTCGGATTCACTAAAGGATAGTAGCGCCAGCGAGGGTATTTTCCTTAGCATAGCACATTGGTATCCACCGAATACATCATGCAGTTATCATATCAAGGGTCGCATTGGTGAAATTGTGCGTCTCTATTTTCCAAGGTGAGTAAATATTTAAAGAAAAGTTGCCAAAAGTTTGCTTGACTGCGTAATACGCTTTGAACTAATTAAGTGATTTATATTTAAAATTTAAATATTTGTACGTGAGCTATAAGACTCTGTCTTAGAGTATATATAGAAAATACTTGCAGGTGACTATACAAGTATGTCTGCTTTCTGTGATTATCATACATAAGCAGCTATGACTGGTAGACAGTCAGACAGAAAGCAGAAGTATGCCTTGGCAATTCGCTTAGAGATATACTCTAAGTCAACTACTGCTAGGCATCAAATGTGTTGCAATGGATTCATGCTTCTATCTTGCTCAATGAAGGTGGCAAAGCAAGCTGCCTATAAAGTATATATACACTTGATCAGCATTAAAAGTCGAGTCGTTATAGACATATCTGCCTGTCTGTTCATATGAAAAATCGAAGTCTTAAAGACTAAGCGCTAGAGCCTTGCATATGTGTTGGCATTGCAAACTTAATTCTCATTCAGAGTTTTTGTATGAAATCATTTTTATTGATGTGGTTTATTATTCTAGAAATTTCCAATTTGGTCTACCTTAAGTTAAACCTTTAAAAATATTCCATTTAGGTCCAGATTGGGCCACTAGATGGAATAGTCCCCATACAAATCTGTCCCACCTTTCTGTCTTTCTGAGTTTTCCTATGAAACATTTTAAGTTTTTGTAATTATTTAAAATAAAATCACCCAATTTGATGTTTCTTACTACAATTCTAATTAAATAATCTTTATAGAGACATATATCGCTTATATCGGATCACTAAGATGGGTAGTTCCCGTGATGAGTCTACTAATGAGTCGAAATTAAGCTATTAGGGCTTGTTTTGACACTCATCTGCTATCTGTCCGTCTGTCTGCCTACATATCCGCGCTTAATAGCCGACAAATATAAATTTAATGATGCAGTTTGCTTAAAATTGAATCAAAGTTAAATTATGGAACATATAACTGGTAATGAAACTTGTTTATAAATGGTTGAAGCTAAATATTAGTACTCAACAGCTCTATGTCCGCTTGGCTGCCTTTTTTATGCGCGCTTAATAGTCTACAAAATTAAATTTAATGTTGCAAATTGCACAAAATTTTACCGTAGGGTATTGTTCCGTTCTATAGGTGTTACTCAGACCTCTATCAAAATCAATTTCAGCACCTTTCAGCTTGATGTCCGTCTGTCTATCTATCATATACACGTTCAATGGTTAAAATATTAAATTTTAATGATGCAGATTGGTTAAAAATTTTACTGTAAACTAATGTTATGTCATATAGCTGTTACTCAGCATATTTAAAAAACTTTTAACCTACTGCCAAAGCTCAATTTCATCATCCTCCTGCCTGATGTCCGTCTGTCTGTCTATCATATACACTCTCCCGGGCTAACAAAAACAATTTTAATGATGTAGAATGCTCAAAATTTTACTGTACTCTAATGTTATGTCATATAGCTGTTACTCAGCTTATTTAAAAAACTTATAATCTACGGCCAAAGGTCGATTTCGACTCCAATCTGCTTTCTTTAATTTTTTCTTTCATTTGACAGTCTTTCATGTCCATACACAATGATTAATAAAAATACAATTAATGCTGCAGATTGCTCAAAATTTTACAAAAATCGAATTGTTGGTCAAAACCTGCTACTAAGGCTATTTTATAAAGGGTTAATATACGGGTTAAAGGTCTATTTCGGCAAACACTTGTTTGCTGTTGATCTGTTTGCATTACAAATCGGCGCTCATTTGCCGAAAAAAGACAAATTTGATGTTGCAGATTGCTTAAAATTGGAAAAAAGTCAAATTATAGTTCCTTTAACTGTTACTGAAATTTGTTTATAAATAGTTAAATAATGGTCAAAGGTCGATTTTGGCACTCAACAGCTTTATATCCGCTTGCCAGCCTTTCTTATTCACGCTCATTGGCCGTCAAACTGCTTAAATTTGGGCTGAGCTTTATTTATAACCTTTCAACTGCTTGCTGTCCTCTTCTTGCTCAATGACTGTCAAAAGCAAATTTAAACTTACAAATTGCTCAGGTCTAAGTTCAATTTCCTTCAACATCTGCTCACTGTCCGTCCATCTGTCTGTCTCTCTTTGCAACCCACACAGTTTGCTGTCATAAACAAACTTGCTTATAATTTTAACTGTTACATACATATGCACAAATTTAATAAACTCTTCAACACTAAACGCGCAAAGCGCCTCAAAATACATATACATATATATGTACAAGCATTAATTCAAGCGCACGCAACATGGCGTATACGCAACGCGCACGTTTAAATATGCAAATTAAGGGTTTTTCATTGTTATATTTGCAACAAACAGACAATGATTTTTAATCAGAAATCATGCGAGTATATTATATATATATATACATATATATTTTAGTATATTACATAATAGTATAGTCTATCAAAGCGCTTATCGTACATCAGTATCTGCTGCTTTGCCATAATTTGCATAAATTCCTTTTTTTGCCTCGAGTATTGTTTTTCAACATTTTCGAAAGTTATTTATTTCTTTTTTCTGTTCTTTTTTTTTTTTTTTACCATATTGGCACAAAGTTCAACAATAATAAATCTTTTAAAACCTTTCGCATTGCTGTAAATATTTTTCTATGTCCAGCATTTTGATTATTTAGAAAGGCTTCGTCGTTAGTTACTCCTTTATCGACCGACCGACAGACTCTGAAAATTCTAAATACACTCTGTGTGCTGTGGTTGGCCACAAACCAACCAACCAACCAAGCTGCATTGTTCTTTGCATCTTATTGACGCAAAGTAAAGTTCTTCTGTTATTCCTGTTCAATGTGGGCGTATCTTGCTATTTGCAACTGTACTCGGTATGCCCTGCTGTAAGCGTATTTTAATGAAATTTCCCGCAAAGATTTATGTGACATTTTAATTTAACGTGTCGAGTTGAAGTTGTTCCCAGTCGCTCACATTTTATGCATATTTTATTTTTATTGTCTGCAACGCATTCTGAAGTGTTGCAAGTCAAGTAGAAAGTTATTTGCGAATATATATATTTCACAGTAGTATGCAATGTTGTAAGTTATTGTCAATGCTGGTGGAGTGGTGTGAGTCGTCGTTTTTTTATTTTTCTCCAACTTTTAGTACTTTGTCGGGCTTGGTATGTTTTATTATACTGTTGTGAAAATTTTGCGGTACACTGAAGCTCTACCAATTGGCTTAGTTTGTTGTTTTCTTTTTTTGTGGTTTTTTGTGTGTTTGCTGAAAGCTATAATAAATCTTATCTTACGTATGAATGACGTAATGGCTTAAATTAGTGCAAGTGAATATTCGTTACTTGCATATAATTGCTTTATTTAAAAGTTTGTTGCTACTTTAAGTTTGTAAGCATTAATAATAAAGCTTAATATATATATTTAGTTCTAGCATACGATTTTATATAGTTTTCAAAAAGTAATCAGGCTCATATAATTCGTTACAAATACATTTGCTTACATATTTTGCTATTGAAAGCTTAAATGTAGAACGTTAAGAGTATATTCAGCTGAATTCGCTCTTAAGTAGGACTAGCCCTCTCACAAATCTGCATATTATTTACATTTTTGTATGAAAAAAAAATATAGTTCATTTAATACTTATATATCCGAAATATATCCAATATATTGTACAAATTTAAAATTAAACTTTGTATATGACAAACAGAGTCGAATGCACTCAACTAAAGTGATATTTTTTATTTTAAAATTTGTTATATTTTGCATGAGAAAGTATTCCACAACAGTCAAGTTCGCAACACTAGAAGGAGTAGCCCTTTATACAAATCGTAAGGAACAGCGTATCTCGTAATCGAGCCCATTCAACTGTAGCATTCTTTTAGGCTTCTTAATAATTTGATTACTTAAAAACAAATTCGAGGTGTATATATATTTCAATCGATTTTGTTCACGCTGAAACTAACTTAATTAATGTATATAAAGTATCGCATGAAAGTATCGTGTGAAAGTATCGGTTGGAAGCACAGTTTGAAAGTTACGTTTAAATTAAAGTTAAAAGTATCACTTAAAAGTATCGTTAAGAAGTATCGTTTTAAAGAACTAATTAAATTAACGCTAAAAGTATCGTATAAAAGTTGTTAAAAATATCGTTTGAATGTGATATTTAAAATTATACTTTAAAGGTCTCGTTTGAAAGTAAGATTTAAAGTATCGTGTAAATTATACATTTAATATCAATTATAAGTATCGTTTAAAGTACCGTTTGTAAGTATAGTTTGAAAGTAACGTTTAAAGTAACACTTAAAAAGTATTTCTTAATTTAACGTTAAAAAGTATCGTATAAGGCTAGATAAATTATCATTTAATAATATCTTTTAAAAGTATCGTTTGAAAGTAAAGTTTAAAAGTACCGTATACATGTCTTTACGATACTTTAAACGTTAACTTAAACGCTAGTTTCAAACGTTTAAAGTATCGTTAAATGGTATTGTTTAGAATTATCATTTGAAAGTATCGTTTAAAAGCATCATCTAAAAGTACCGTTTAAAAGTGTTTAATCAAAAAATATCATAAATAAGTCTCATACAAATTGTATAATATTGTATATAATATGAAAGTATCGTATGAATGCATTGTAACAAAATATCGCGTTAACGTATGGAACATAAATTCGAAAAACAAAAACGGTTTGAAAATATCTAAAATATCAAGTTAAAGTATCGTTTAAAAGTATTGTTTTAAAGTTTTAATTAAATAAACGTTAGAAAGTATCGTATAAAGGTTGTTTGAATTATCGTTTAAATGTACATTACCTTAAACGTTACATCCAAACGTTTGAAGTATCGTTTAAAAGTATTGTTTAGATTTATCGTTTTAAAGTATTGTCCGAAAGCAATGTTTAATGTTTTGTTAAAATTATACTTTTAGTATCAATTAAAAATATCGTGTAAAAGTAACGCTTAATGTATCGTTAAAAAGTATCGTCGAAAGTATCGTTTAAGGTATTATTTAAAATTATCGTTTAAAAGTAGCGCTTAAATTAGATTATCCTTGAAAGTATCGTTTGAAAATAAGGTATTGTTTCATTTGGAGTTTCGTTTATAAGTAACGTTCAAATTTATCTCTTGAAAGTATCGTTTAAAAGTAGCGTTTAAGAGTAACGTTTAAAATTATCGTTTTAAAGCATCGTTTGAATGTAATGTTTAAAGTATCGTTTAAATTATACTTTAAGTATCAATTAAAAGTATCGTTTAAAAGTAACGTTTAGAGCATCGTTTAATAGCAACGTCTAGAGTATCGTTTAATAGTAACGTTAAAAGTATTGTTTAAAAGTATCGTTTTAAAGTTTCGTTTACAAGTATCGTTTAAATGTATCGTTTGGGAGTTTATTTTATGAATACCGGTTAAAAGCATCAATTGTAAGTGTTATAATAAAATATTATTAACAAGTCTCATATAAATGTTTGGTATAAGACTATAATATAAAAGTATCGTATGAAAGCATCGTAAGAAACTATCGCATAAAAGTATGGAACATCAAAACGAGAAAAAAGTATGAAAAATAACGATTAAAAATTATCAAATATATCAAGTATGTTCCTTAAACATCGAAAACCTTCTGCCAGCGACTGTTTCCTTCTTCGAAGTATCACCTCTGAGCAGCACAGTAGTCTAGTAGTCGCAAGTAGTAAAATACCATAATTTACAGTTAATATAGTACTTAGATTTTAAAGTCATGTAACGAGTAATCGCTGAAAATGATTCGTTACAAAAAATATTGTCTTTTTTTTTTTTATTCATAAATACTTAAAATCTTCTACTCTAAAGTGGCTCAAAGAATCGACTCCAGTTGGAGCATAGAGCGAAAGCAAATTCATGGAACCATTTTTAACAGCCAATAATTCTTTTAGATCTTCATGTTTGCCTTGCATGACTTTGCTGAAGACTTCCTTATTTTTATTCACTGAAAAGTCATGTTGTCATGGCGATGCTGTTCACTTTTCTGCGGAGATGTAACCTCTTCAGTTCCTTATGCAGCTTCTTATTTCTTTATTAAAAAGGTTTGGTATTTGTTTGAAACTATTTCATATGAATTTTTCGATATTATATTTTAAGAAAATAAACTAAAGTCTAAGCGTGTGTGTGTGTGTGTGTGCTCTGTATTTATAAAGGGTGTCCCAACATGTACGCAAGATTTGAATATGGTAGATTGATTGAACATGGTTCTTTTAAAATTTATTTATTTTTTTTTTTAATTGATTTATAAAGTAAATATTATAGGGTTATAGGCATAGCACATCGGGTAAATGTCCTTCAAGGCTTTTTTTTCCATGATAATTTTGCATTATTGTGATTGAATTTCGTTGAAGCTCCTCCTTCAACACACAGGTAGAGGTGGGCTTAATGATATACGCCATCGATTTCAAATAACCCCATAGAAATCAAATGACTAATAATTTACATTATTAAACAAACAAGTATTATTATTTCTTTCCATAGAAACTTCCAATAAAAAAGTCTTTTAAAGAACTTTTGTTCAAGCATAAATCAAAAATAGATACCAATGAGTAGCTGATTTATATGAGCCATTTGAGCCTGGGGTTTAAAAAGATTTCCATCACAGAGCAACAATAGAAAACTTTTCATTTAATATGCGCTCCATTTCAAAGTAATCTCAAATCTGCAGTTTAGCATTGCATAGTATCTCTCTCTCAATGGCAGTGCACATTCTTTAGCTACACTTTCGAACACTTTTTTGCATACCATCCTGCCACAAACCAACCAACTAACCTGCCTCCCACCTCCACGTCGGATATTCATTTCACCTTACAGAATTATGCTTCGAGTAAACTTTGAACGCATTTCAAGTTGCAACTTTAAAACTTTTGATAAAGAATAAAAAAGAAAGAGAACTGAACTCAACTTTGTGCACAAGAAAAAGATAAATATTTATGTGCAACAGCACTTGTACACGTTTCGTATGCGCTACACACCCTTTTACCCTTTAATAGTATGCTATAGCTGGACAGCAAGTATCTAACTGCAACTGTGTATGTATTTTAGATATATTTTGTACGTTTGTTGCTATTAAGAGTTCAGTAAGAACATGATTGCGTGATTACAGTCTACAAACAAACAAACAAACAGAGAAGCAGCAGCAAGCAAAAGTCCAACGATTGGATGATGAGCATGCGAATGAAATAAGTAAAGCGCTGCTGGTTGTCCTGGCAGCAACAAGGACATTCGTACAATTGCAACTTACAACTTTACTCGTTGTACGTCCAAAGCAAACAACAAATGCAACTAAAAATTTTGCTAAATTTTTATTTTATTTTATTTTCTATTTTTTTTTTTTGCTTTCGTGTTGCAACTTTCAAACGCCCACAAAAGTAGAAGAACAAAAAAAAATAAAAGAGTTAAAGCAAGTTAGCGCGCGCGCGCGGTGTGAAAGGGTTATATGTCATCTTGCCTCAGCATTAGAGTTCAGCGCATCTCCAATTGTCGGTCTGGCTGTCTTCCACCCATTCGAAATTTAGCTTCCCCGGTAACGCTTACGTATGCTTGTCTTGCGTCTAGACGCTGTCGACATTGTTTCCAACAAAGTTGCTCATTTAAGCAACTCTTTGCATTATTTTTGTTTTAGATTTTATGTTTTTCGCCATTTTTGCACCCTACGTATTTAGTGTTTTGTGTTGGTATTAATGATTTGTCAAATAGTTTGTTAAAGCTTAAAATGGAATTGTTATGAAATGCTGAACAATGTGCATTTGTTTGAGGCTGCCAAAATTCAATGAGTAGCAAAGATGTCTTTGAAATATAATAATATAAAAATCTTCACACCGAGAAGTTTTTATATTTGTGCCCTCAAAAATATGCAGAAAATTTTACTGCATATTTTTGAGGGCTCACCAAAAAAATTTAATGATTCAGCATTCGCGAATTTTTATTCTCCCCTTGGAACTAAAATAATTCAAACATTTCAATTTTTATTATTTGTTACTCGCTAAAATTTGTTCCATGGTGTTTAAAAAATTCTAAAAAAAAATAAAAAAATTTGAAAAAAAAACCAAAAAGAGAAAGAAATCTTCTTGACAGATTTTTAAAGTACGTATTCGCTTGAAAATAAATACCAAAACTTTTGGACTATTAACAAATATAATGGTTCCTCATGACCGATCGTTTATTCTCACATTGGATTGAGAAATTTCTTTGCAGCTTGGTTCTGGAACTTTGTTAAATGACTTCTTAAAAATATGATTGAAGAATTTCTTTGCAGCTTGGTTCTGGAACTTTGTTAAATGACTTCTTAAAAATATTTGACAGATTTATATCAGTATAAACTTCATTATCGGCCTCTCTTTCTTCCATAGAAACCGTCAACTTGTATAGCGCATTAAAACTTCGTTTCGATTAAAGCCAATCCAATTTCTTGTTTTTCATACCATGTTGCTGTTGTTGTTGATTTTCTACTATTCTTACAATTGCTGTAACTGCTGTGTTTTAATTTTTTCAAGTTGTTCGTGTTGTTTTTCTTGGTATTTGTCTGAATTGTTGCTGTCACTTTGCAGCTGCTGCTTCTGATCCTTTTGTGCTCTTAGTACTGCTGCTGCTCCTGCTGCTGCTACTTCAGTTGATTTTTTTTTATCTTCTACAGCATGTATTGTTTTTTTTGCTCCTTGTCATTTGAAGTGCTGTTTGAATCCTTTATTTTTTCCTTTTTTTTTTTTTTGTTTTTTGCTTAAGTCGATGCTGTGTAAAGTTATTGACTAACTGTGTTTATACTTTGTTTATTTTTTTTTTTTTTTGGGAATTGGAGCGAATTTAATTTTAATATACTCTGCTAAAATGTTTCTAAATTTTTTTTTATTTATTTATGTACTGGCTTAGACTGCATATCTTAATACATTTGAAGTGATTTAAGCAAATACTGCGTTTATACAGCATGCTAAAACTGGTTGTGAATTATAGGTACATCAGAGTTTTAATAGTGAAGCTTAAAGCTTTTTTAATATTTCTATTATAATACAAGACTAGAATAACTACATTTTTTTTTTTTTTTTTTGTTATCACCCACTCTAAGAGCAAATGAAGCTTTTCGTAACCCTTGAGAAGCGTAAAGTGCTTTCAAAGCGATTTATTTTCTTCTTCCCAAAACAATTGTTAAAAAAAAATATGTCTTGCAAAAAGTGTTTCACTTTTTCGATCTCTCATTTTCTCTCCATCTAAGTAAATTGCACCAAATTCGCCAGCTCAGATTTGTACCAAATATGACAGACATTTCCTGGTCTTCCACTGTAAAAAAAAATATTTTATGCTGACCTCGATTCAAAGGAAAGCATGTAGCAACCCTTACAAGCAATACCGTGCTGTCTTTCTTATCTTTTAGTGTGCATTCCCCCGATATTTTGTTTTCAATGAACACTCTAATCCCATTTCATATGGGGGTTGAGTGTTACAAACCATTCAAACCTGTTCCTCATTCTGAGTTTGTGTATACAAAGATTTTTTTAATATTATTGGAATTATTTGAAACAGTAATTTCTTAACAAATATTCCATTTAGGTTCAGCTAGGACTACTAAAAGGGATAGCCCCCATAAAAGTCTTCACATCTTTCTGAGTTCGTATTGTTTTGTTACTCATGACGTACTTATTTTTCGAGTACTTGTTGAAATTTGAATATCCAAACAGTTTTCGAATATATTTGAATTACTTGAAATATTTGTAAATACTTCAAATAATTTGTATACATACCCTGTTTAGATACAAGTTCGATCAGCCACTACACGAAGTTTTTCGAACCTTTTCGAATTGGGTATAAGAAAATATTTGTATTTATAAAAAGAATGCAATTGTTTAACCATAGACAGTCTAAGGATAAACAGCAAACAAGCTACTCGTGCAGAGCTCTTACTTATTTATTAGAAAGCCTGATTTATGCCAATTTTTTAATTTTTTTTTAAGCTATTTACACTAAATTAAAATTAAAAATACTCATTCCCACACATATAAATTTGCAAATATATTTCGAAAAATAATATATGTCCTTTATTTGTGCTCATATTCATAATACATATTCGAATATGCCGACTGCAAATCAAAATTGCACAAAATGTCAAAAACTTTTTCAATTATGCGGAATTCTCATATAGACCGACAGACAGTTAGAGGCATACACGTACCATGTTAGAGCCATAACATAAAATGGCAAAAATTATTTAGCACAAATAATAAAATATGCTCTCTATAGAAAGTACAGGCGGCGGCCAAACCAAAACGACGTAGTATACCAAAAAACTTTGAAAATAATTTACAAAGCGACATTCTACAAAAAGAAGATAGTGCGGCATAAAGGGAATGTCAGTTTAAAGGACGACTTCCGCCAACACATTTCATACAATTACATTTTCATTTTTGGCCAGGACGAAATTGTAGATGCAGAGCAAAGTATGACATAATATTTTATTATCCTTTGCACTGTTAGTGTTATACAGCAGGCATGAGGCATGTCAGACGAACGAACGAGGACGCCTTTAACGATGAGTACGCGAAAATCTGTAACGTAAAATCTAGTAAAAAATTTATGCTTGCATGCGCGACGTTGTCGTACTTCTTTTTCTTTTTCTTCTGCTTTACAACTACAACTTCAGGTAAAAGTCAACCTGCTGCGGCTTACATATTCATTTTGTTTTTATTTTTATTTCCTACTTCAAGCCACAGGACACAAAAAACCTAAAAAAAACTCAGTTGTACACATATATTTAAGTTCGGTACGTGCTTCATGTGCGCCTCATATCACGTAGAGCCTGAGCTTAGGAAAAAGTTTACTACTAGTCACGGCGTCGAAAACTAAGCCTTATGCCCGGCGGTATGTCCTCATAATCCGTTTGTATTCTAGTTATGCTGAGTCACTGTATTAAAAAATAACCCAGCAGCAATGAAAAGGCGTAAAACAAAAAAGGGCGTCCAGCACGAAAAGAATGAAAAAAAAAAATCACTACAACGACTAAAGCCAAATATGACACATAGTGTTGGTAGCGTACACTGCTGACGACGATGATGATGATGTTGATGTTGGTTTGCAGAATCTACTCCTATGGCAAAGCATGAAATTGTTTTGTGGCATGGAGTGTTTGGAGTCTTTGTTTGCTTAGGTCTTGGCTTGTGCATAATGATGCTGGCAGTTTTTTGTGAGCTAGTAGGAAATCTATTTGTCAGTTTATGTGACATGAGGTAATAGAAGTATAAACTGTGATATGAAAAACGAACGTTTTTAATCTCAATTTATATTTAACAAAAATTGCTATTGACTGAGTGTGTGTGTTGTAGGTTTTTAGTTGAAGCGAGATTTTTTAGTAAACTTTAAAATTATTGCAGGTATGTAGCAATTAGTGAGTGGAGTGTATAATTTTTTAGAAATTTAAAAAAAAAATTAGTTTTAAAGCTTTTTGAACTCAAACTAATATAGACATGTCCGTCTGTCTGGCTATAAACAACAAAAACTTGGAGACTATAATTTATAAGTTTTTTATATTTAAAAGCTCCTACACACTCTTCAGCTAGATTTGCATTTAAAATCAACATTTTGCACTACTGTGCGCCCGCTACTTGCACAAAGAATCAATAATTGCACTAAAAGTATGCAACAAAATTTTTCAATGAAATTTCTAAGTGATATGCTTAGACATTCTGATTAGCTCTAGCGCACATAAATTGCTATCTTAAAATTTTTTTTCAGCTTTTTTGCTAATTATCATACTTACATAACTGTTTTATATAATTAATGCTAAAAGCGTGGAACTATTATTTTCTTTTATTATAAGAAACAACTTGGCAGGCTTTGAAAAGCAGTCCGCGTAGACATGTGTTTACCAAAAACTCTTCTAACTAATTTCTAAAATTTTGAAAAACTTTTTGCAACTTAAAACGTGTTTTCAGTTTAAATGTTTGCCTAAAGCAATAAGCCTACTGCGTGTGCCATATATATATCAAGCTTTGCAAAGTACATACAACACTCAGCCACATATGTGTCTGTGCCTCTGCCTGTGCCTGTGTAGCATAATACATTTTCATAGGCATGCCACAATCGAAATGAAAAGTAAGATTTACCTTTTAGCGCTGCACAAACTTACACGCTTCGGCGCTTATTAAATTGCGGACAAATAGAAGACAGCCAACGAGTACAGCTGAGCATAGCGAAACCGCGCAATGTGCACAAAATGCTTTTCATTTCGAAAACTTGCCAACGAAAAAAATTCTAAAAAAAAATAGAAAAAAATACCAACTATTCCAGTGCAAATAGCTTTCGCTCATATTGGCGCAATGCCAGAAATTCCATAGCAATTGCCTTTGGCAAAAACAAAGGACATAAGTTTGGCTAACCCAATTGAGTGAACAGCGCAGCTGAAGTAAAATTAAATTTCTAAGCCGCTTACACAAGTAATAACCCGCATACATAACTCTTTTCTTTGTTTCTTTCTCTTTCTCTCTTTCCGCACAGTTTTCGCATCAATCGCATTGAATCACCTATACTGAAGTATGAAGGCGACTGTGCCGAATCGTTAACCATCTACGATTCAGATCGTGCTGATCCTGCGCGTATTATAAAAACCTTCTGCGATACTTTTTCACGCCCAATGGAGAAGGTGGACTTTGTCAGCAGCAGTCCCTCGTTGTATGTGCAATTCGAATCGAAGACTGGCTCTTATAGCGGCAGCTCACTGTACTACTGGGCACACTATGACTTCTTCAATAATACACGTTTTGGTGATCCTGTACCGAATACACTCTGCGATGAGGTTATGTACGCTTGGAAACATCCTGGCGGACGCATACGCTCACCGTTGAATTCGTTGATCTTCAAGCGCACTGGTGGCTCCGATGTGCGTTGCCAATATAAATTTGTCACCGACAGACGTCTGTATGCACGCGCTATAATCGAAGTGAATTCTGTTTCCTTCAAGGAGCTGCCCTACAATAACAACGCCTGTACACGCTGCCACGAGGAACGCGTTGATAAGCTGGTAATTTGGGAAGAGCGTGAAAAGTTTCAGAATAATTTGGCCTGCTTCTGCGACAATATACCGCGTGCTGTGCGCGTTATTTCGTCAGCAGATCAAATGAATCTGGAGATGATTGTGCAGGGACAACATGCAATTACTTCGTATTTTAAAAATCCCAATCCACTATTTGAAGCTTCTTATGAATTTGCACATGGTCCTTTGTGTGGTCCCATAACGCTTGGTCCATCACCTGATGGTGAGCTTGTTTTTCCTTATAAGAAAGCACTTGGCATGGTGACCGGACCTATGGCACCGCCCGAACATCATTATAGACGCGAGAAATGCATCTGGGAGCTAAAGGTGGCAGCACAACGTGATCTTTGGCTGGATTTGGATAAGGCGCGCTTTGCTGAACGCACCTGTGAGAGCGCTAAGATTGAAGTCTATCTTGCCGGACGTCTGGAGCCGCGTTTTATTATATGTCCGGAGAATTTCTCTACCACACGCGATCTCTCCATATTGTCCACTGCCGAATTGGGTGCTACTGGCGCTGATCAGGAACCACTGCCCGTACTAATACAATACACCGGCGATGGACAGCCGGGTAAGAATGCATTCCGTCTGGTTTGGACCGAGTTGTTCCATTTGCCACGCAATCCCGACGGTAGTCTAGCCTCGTCACTGTTACAGGATGGCGGCTGTGATTTTCGTTGCCCAGGCAATACAGATGTCTGCATACCGCGACATCTGCTCTGCAATGGCATCGCGAACTGTCCGAATGTGACGCACACATCGACGTTGGCTCAACTAACGCGACACATTGAGTGGAATCTGGAACAACTCGGTTTGGTGCATCATGCAGCAAAATATCGCGATCTGGTGTTGCACGATGAATCACCGGAGATCTGTTTGCGACGTGAATTGGGCGAGTTGCCCTACGGTAAAATATTGCTCATAACGCTAGGCCTAAGTCTAATGCTCACACTACTGCTGGCCATATTCTGTCGCATGTGCCGAGGGACACCGAAGCATCATACACACAGCAGACATACAGACGACGATTACTAGGCAGCAAGCACGGCAGCAGGCACGGCAAGCACGTGTTAGAATTTAAGTTTGAAAATGCGAATTATCCGCTGTTTAGAATATTAACTACTTAGTATGACGCACATTGACGACGACGACGACGACAAAGGAGCTTTAAGCATGGAGCAGGTAGCGGTTAAGTTTTGTGGCAAAGTCTGTGCAGTATTTAAATAATTTATTTAAATTAATTAATTGTTTAAATTAAGTGCTGCCAACTAATTTTAATTTAAATCAAGTCTATTATTAAGCTATTCTTATTTTTATTTAAAATTTACAGTTAAAACATGTTGCAAAAAAAAAAAAAAAATAAGAAATTAATAGCAGAAAAAAAAAAACAAATTCTACTAATTACTTCCCACAGCACACGTGACAGCAGTCTATAAAGAAAAAATGAACGAAATATAAATTAATATAAACCACAAACTGCCCAATTTAATGAATAAATATATTCATAATTAATTAATTAATATTTGTCACGTGTTTATTGTTAAAATAAAAAAATACAAAAAAAAAGATAAAAAAGGATTAAATGAATAATAGGATAATAACTGAGCGATGAATAAATTGTTGTGGTTTTATTAGTTTTAAAGTAAAACAGTAACAGTTGAAAGAAAAAAACAAACAAACAAACCGAATGAATTGAGACAAAATGTATTGCAAAATTGGCAAATTGTCAACATGAATTATACATAATGTATATGTATATATATTAAAATTAAAATATATACATATAATATATTTTTTGCACATAGATTTACTAGTTAATAGTTAAATACCAGAAATTAATTGAACATGAATATGAAAGGCGCAACGATGACGTTAAATGATAAGTTGATAATTGTATCACGTGACATAAAGACACAAAAAAATAAAATAAACTCAATTAAAAAGTGAAAAAAAAACAAACAATATAAAAAGCAGTAAGCATTATTGTCGAACAGTTCGACTTTATTATAGCCTGCACACAGCACAAGTATGCTTGGCTATTATAAAAAGCTTGCAAAGTAAGCCTAAACACAGTATTAATGTAGTTGATTGGCATTTTTGTAGTTTATTGAGTTCTTTGTGAATTATAATCATTTATTATAAATAGTTCAGTTCTTCCATTACTCGAACGATTTGCTTACGATTTCTAATTCAAATTGTTTGCCTAAAAGCACGCAACGTTTTTTGTATCATTTCTTCATTTTTAGGCTTATTTCCGCAAAGCAAAAGTCCAACAAGGAAAAATGCGAAAAACGTGTGATTCGACTTCGAAATGCAAGATTTTTTTTATAGATCATCCGTTAAAAAAAATAAACTCATGCTTTTTAAATATCTCAAATAATTTAGGTTTAGAATTATGGCCATTTTAGTGGACCGAACTTTAACTATTTTCTTTTTAACTCAAAATCCCACATGGAATCGTAAATCTTCGAATTCATTTGACTTTCATTCTGTACTAATTAAAAATATTTTTCTGATTTGTGATTCGCAAATAGTTTTTAGTTTACAAAAACATGATTTCATGTTCTCTTATCGAATTTTGCACTTTGCTGCACTTAGCAGAGGAAATGTGTTCGTTAGGTAAGCAAAGGACCTTAATAAAAAGTGTTTCATAAATCATAATCAAACGGGTTGCCAATATTTCAGAAGGCGCTTTCGTTAAATTTAAATCGCTTACTAAGCCGTTTATTTCTTTCTGATTGCAAGATTGAGGATCTGTTAGTTGACTATGTGGGAAATCTGTAGAAGTATCATTAGTTTCTTTCTAAATTTTCATGTTATCTGGCTCAAATTAATTTGATGGTGGTTCATCAGAGTGTTTAAGATATTCTGGAGCAAATCAGTCGTGGTGATAAAGAATCAATAGTGTCCTGAATTAAAGTGCAGATTTAATCCTAATTTTTTATAGGCTTAGAGATACAAAACATTTTTTGACTCACAAGGTTTGTCTTGAGTAGAAATATTTATGCCAAAGTACTTCATATAGCCAGCTCTTAACAGCTTCTGTTAGCTTTTTTGACTGTTAACAGCTGTAAAAGATTTATACAGATGAGTTCAATCAGAGTAATGTTAATTTCAAATAGCCACACTCTCCCATAGTGTAAAAGAATATACTATGTTTCGGTAAATTTTTGTAAAAGGTAGAAGAAGGCATGGCAGTATATATATACTTGATTCTATGAGCTAAGCAGATATAGTTGGATAGTTAGACTAAAGAACAAAGGAAGAATGGACGAACACAAATAAGTCGACATTAAATTGAGCTACACTACTCACATATTCAAGTAGCAACTGCAGCCTCTTCTCCTAGACTATTTATTATATATGATACTGTGTGCAGGTTAAAAACGACACAAACAAGTTTAAAAACATATAAAAATGTAAAAAAATGACATTAAAAAAATTAAACTAAGCGGCATAGAAACTAAGCGAGAAATATAAAAAATATAATAAATAAAAAAAAATACATAATAAAAAAAAAACAAGTATTTTAGACAACATGTAAATTAGTTTAAACGAAATGCAAAAACAAAATAAAGATTATTATAAACCAAACCAAATGACGTTTATCCCGCACTATGCACGCAAGTTGGCAGCGCCGTTAAAAACCGTGAATTGTTGGAGTTTCAATGCCTACGCAGTACTTTGCACGATAACTCGCTTTCACTGCCATCGTTGTCAGCGACATTTCGAGGTTTACTTGTCAAAAAAAACGAAAACGTAAATAGCTGACATTTGTGCGGCAGCGACGCGGTAACGAAATTGTGCTAGCGATCTGCTATATTAAAAAAAAAAAAATTAAATAAATTTTACAAAAAAACTATAACAAAAAAATGACGGAATTGTTAGAAAAAGTTGCAGCGCCACGTGGCAAGCGACCACGCGTGCAGGTGAGTCTGCAAGACAAGCAACGCGCCATTGAACGTATACGCGGTGGTGAGACCAAAGCCGGCATTTCGCGTGAGCTAGGCGTGCCGGAATCCACGGTGCGCGGTTGGGTAAAGCGCGCAGAGCTGCGCATTGCAAAGGAGCTAGAAAATGGTGAGTGAAATGGCAGAAAAAAAATTTTTTTTTTCACTAAAACATTTCCAAATAGCAAACGCAACTGCAAACACGCCAACAACAGTGTCACCCAATGTGCTGCAGGCTGCTGTTGGCAATGCTGCAACAAAATCCAAGCTGGCATATGGCAATGCTGCAAAGTTGCAAGTCATGGCACTGGCAACGGCGCAGCAACAAGGACCACCAACAATGTGCAATGTGCCACCTGCAAGTGCATACGCTTGGCAAGCTAGCGGCGTTAGCAGCTTGAATGGCGCTGCTGGTTTGGCTGACTTGGGTTTAATGCATCCACATGCCTATGCCGGCGTCTATAATGAAGATGAGCAGACACGTGTACATGCCTGGCTGCAAATCTTCAATGCTGGTTTGTTAAATTTTACGCTTATTGCTGTAGCTGCTTCACAGGAGAGTCGTCGTCTTGGTCAATCCGAACGTGCATTGTGGGAATTGGTCAATCAATTTATTGAAAAATATGGCAATATGTATTGCACGCAGTTTGGTTTGTATCGTTTGCGCAACGGTTACCAAAGCCAACCATCGCTGGAGTTGAGTACAGCTGCTGCCAGAGCAACGTATGCACCAGCTATGCCTAACACGGTACGCCATATAAAGCCAACTACTTCACGTGCTGCTGCTGCACGTAGAAATCGCAGCACTGCTGCTGCTACACGTGCACCGCCTGTACCACCGCCATTTCATATTACAGCATCCGATGATGAAGATGAGAAAATGATTATCACTGCTTAATGCAATAATATATTAATGAACGCCTTTCAAATTACTTTAAACACCTATCATGTCACAAACAACAACAGCAACAAAAACAACCAAACTCGACATTAATTGTTACTTTAGCAAATAACTATTATGAATAATATTATGCCTATCAATTAGTAAATATTTAAATTATTTAACATTTTTTTGTAAATAAAAATAGCCAATTGCACGAAAAATTAATTATGGCATTTCAATTAGCAAACGCTCGCTTGAAGTGTGTTAATTGAAGAATGCAACCGAAGTGTACAGCTGGACAGACATGCCTGACAGCACGTTATGGCTGCCTGCGGCGCTCTTGCATCACACAGACACACACACTCATGCAAAGGCATGCATATCCTAAAGCTTTATTAAATGTTATTATTTAATTGCATTTGCATTTCATTCATAATGCGCTACGCCGCTATTGTCACCATTTTTTCCGATTTTTTTTCGTTCATGATTAATAATTTTATGTCACGTAATTAAGCGGTTTTATTTGCGGCTTAACGACATTAATTGGAAATGTCAAAGGCAAACATGTGGCACTCGTTAAAAGGGTGTTTGCCAGCTGCGTTGAAAGTTAATATTTTCAATATTTTATTTTTTTATAAAAGCATAAAATCTTTTTTTTTCGCAGCTGATTAATCTGTATTTTGACATATAAGTGGTCAGCAATCACACTCGTTGGAAAATAAATGTAAATAAATTCAATATGCGGTATGAAATGTATTCAGTTTGATCCGATTTTGTAATTTGACAATCACAGCGAATACCGTTATTGTAAATCACTGTTTGTTTATGTGAATAACAGCATTTTCGATATACTACAGTGAACGACATAACGGTCATCAAGCCAGAGGTAACAATCCAGAATATACGGGAGCTGCTAGAAACAGGCTTTTAGAAAGTAAATTCTTTTTTAGTTTCATTAAGTGCTGAGATTCCGACTTTCTAAAACTAATTGGCTCGGGCAAGTCGAGTCCAGCACGCTGGTAAATCACTATTTTATCAGAGATAAAAAATTGTGTGGACATAAGCTCTAGCCTATCCTCTGCCATATAATAAAAGCTCGATTTAAAAGAAAGTTCCACAATATAATTATTGTCTAGTGGTATGCAGCTACCCAACTAGACTTAGCCGTTTCTAAGGACGAGTTTTACTGTCCTTAGTTCTCATTGGCGGTAACCAATTCCAGCAGCTTGACTGATTGTCACATTGTCAAACTGTCTCATAAACAGCCGATATGTTCAGCAATCACAAACACCAGAAGACAACAGCAACATATATACAGATCTTCAATCCGAACGGTCTGATCCAACCTTAACAGGAACACCTGCCCTCGGGCTTCACAATATTACTTCATTTTAGAAGTAAATCCAAACAGCTGGCTCTCAAAAATAGTTGGCTTGCAGCACTTCAGAAGAAAGCCATGGCTTAGTAACACCACCGGAACTTGGATTGGGGAGCGCAGGTTGTTGTAAGGACGATCATAAAAGTCATAGCCAGTAAGGCAGAACAGGCAACCAATTGCAATTACTTACGCGATGTCTATACGGCAGTAAAGAAACATGGAAACGTTGAGCCAAATATTCCATCTATCCAGGCTAAAAACAGATCCAGTCTAGCACGCTAGTAGGATTTCTTCGAAGTCGATAACACAGAGTCAGAAACTTAAGTCCTACCTAAAGTCGAGCAGCATCGAAAACCCAGCTGAAGCATCAAAATAACTGCACGGCCGAATAGTTTAGCAGCTGAACTGCTTCAATACAGCACAAATGCTAATTGGGGATGCGAGCGCCCCCATTATTCCCATCCGAGATGGCTAGAAGAAGAACGACACTGAATTATGGTGAGAAATGCATAGGTTTCAATCAAACCGGTCTTGTATGGATCACATCAACACACTACACATCAATGATAAACAATCGGTAGGTGTACTTACAGTACAAGCGCGAAGGTGCCAGAAGATCTACAGTCAGCTTTATGAAGCTCACCCTTAGTGCTGCTAACTCAGGTAGCTAATGCTCGAGCAATGGGTCTTAAAAGCAATCTCTCAAAAATGAAGTTTATGCCTATCAAACAACTTCAGCAGCGCCACTGATTGTCGAACGACAACAACATTCATCACCTTTGAATATGTTGAGAAGTTCCCCTATTTCGGAAGCTATATAACAGCAGATGGAATGGATTATGGGTAGATCACACCTTACTAACTTATTTAAATGGCCGTCAACCGTCTTCCGTTCATGGGCGCACTTAGGAAGGCGCGCCAGCCTCCATAGTCATTTTGAAGCCAAGTGCAGAGAGATCTCTCCATAGCTGTTCATTTCAACTCGTGCCGGTCATACTCTATTCCTTCGTCCTCCAATCAAGTTTGGGCCGCCCATGTAAAGCTCTTTCATTCATTCCAATGAGGTGCACAGTCCAGTGCAGCCGCTGGAATATAAAATCGCTGGACTATGTCAACCTCATCGAATAGCTCGTACAGCTCGCGGTTTATACGGAAACTAAACTCGTCGCTGACTCTAATAGGACCGAAAATCCTGCGAAAAATCTTTCTATCGAAGACTTCCAACGCTGTTTCATCCAACTCAATCACTGTCCATGCCTCTGCGCCATACAATAGGACTGAGAATATCAGCGTCTTATAGATCTTGATTTTTTTCTTTCAAGAGAGGGATTTACTTCTCACGCATCTGTTGGCAAGCGTGATTCTTTGCCTGATCTCCAGGCCGTTGCAGGTTATCTTGCAACATTGAAGTTGAAATTCTTCATCGTCACTGACCGTCCAAGATGCGATGACGGAGTACGAGAAGACACCTAGTACTTCGTCTTGTTCTCATTCACTGCTAGACCCATGAGCCGAGACTGTTTTTCAATCTCTGAGAACGCTTTGCTGATTCGCCGTTCCTGCGTGCCGATGATAGATCACACATTGCGCAGAGAAATCGTCGGCACAGCGAAGATAACCTTCCAGTGGAAGCCACAAGACAGCTGGGCTTACACATGTGCCGAAAGCAATCATTCCGCACAATTTTATGTTGGGAAATATAGCAGTTTATATATTTTTTTTCATATAGTGAGGTGTGTTTACTAGAATGAGCCTCTGTGGCGAAGGAACATATATGTGTAGCACTTGCTATATTGCGGATAATTCCTTCAGCCAACGTCGTCTTTCAAAGAAGTCTCAAAAACTTCATTGAAGCTTCTTTAAAGCAATGGTAAGAACGAATGAAAGTGGACAGCGACTAAGTTTAATGCGCTAAAATACATTAATAAAATATTTAATTTTTTATTACATTTAAAAACAATTTAAATTTGTCTAATTCCCTTTAGCTCGACTGTTTCGTCGATCAAAACTGATTTACAAAATTAATATTCAATAAAAGCGCATGTCTGACCTATATCCTTAAAGCACTCAAACAGCTCTCACACTCAATATTGATGCAATTCGATCTGAAAAATAATAACAAAAATAATAAAAAAAAGTTGCATAAATTGCCATTGCAAACAACAGGGCAAGCAACATGTAATTAATGCCATATGCGAAAAAGTTATGCGAATTTTTAATGAAGCGGAAGTACAGTTGCGTCAATTTATAGACAGCCATAAATACAACAAGTATGACGTCAGCAGTGCAGGCCACTTTCATTGAAACTTTGTGCCATTAAATTATTTCTGCACACTTTAGCAAATGGCATCGTAAAAATTTCATACAACATGTCAAACTGCAATTTCCGCATAGCAAGGCGGAAGTTGTTACATTAAAACTCTTGTTTTGAATATTGTTTGCGGCATTTTAAATGCAATTCGTAGATTCGTAGGACGGAGGAGTTTATGTTTGCATTTTGGAAAAGTATTTTTGCATTTGCATGTCTGTACATGTCCACAAATCGAACAGTGTTGTAAAACAACTTGAAAATTGTGCCGCATACATAACAACGCAATACAAATAGTAATAAAACGTGAGGTGTTGCAGAAGTTATGCATTAAAAATTTTGATAATATTAGAAAACTCAACGATTTTCATTCATTTGTCTCTAGGAAAACCTGAACCGTAAAGTAATACTCAAACCTTGCACATTATGCTGTCAAAACCACAAAAGAATGCACACCGCAGGCTAAAAGTGACTAAGGATATCTACATAAGCCTAACTGGATAAAAAGTTATTTATAATATTTTAAAATCGTCTTAAAGTCCTCATTTTCAAATCATGTTTCTTAAATTTTTTTTACTAGCATAATTTTTCTATTTTTAAACCCATCTACCAGCCCTCGCACATGCACATGCAGCTGAAATTTTCAGCAACCAGCTTAACCGCAACAACCGCAAGCCACAAACTTGCCACTCACTTCATTCTTTGCAGTTTCTTCTGATCTTCATGCGTTGCTTCTGATGCTTCGCTTTTGCTGTTGCTTTTGCTGCTGCAACAAAAGTGGGTCAAGTAATTTTCAACACTTTTACAAAAATTCTACTGCATATTTTCAGGCTTGGCAGCACGTTCGCTTTGCCTGCTCGTTTAGTTGCTTTTTTTTATTTTTTCTTTTGTTTTTCTGGGTCATTTTCCTATGGCAGTCAGCGGCAGCATCGTCTCAGTTCGCATAAATATAAATTGTATTGTTTCAGCGAATGCAAAAAATGTTGAAACGAAAAAAAATAAAAATAAAGCGCAAAAGTTTTGCAGCTACTGCCTGCTTGGCTGCCAGTAGCGAAAGCAGAAAGTAGTTAAAGTTTTGTTTTTGTAGTTTATTGCGTTGATTTCCACAAAGATCCAAGTACACACACACACACATACATACATATAATAGCACCGCTTTAACTGCTATAGCCACCGCCCCCCACTACTTCACTGTCACTCTATACGGGTCTATGCGAGAGAAAAGTTGTTATATAGTTTGTTGGGATTTTAAATTAAAGTGTGCGGTAAAATGATTTCCGTACAAGTAGAGTTTACTAAAGAAGTGTCCGTCCGTCCGACAGTCCATCGGTCCGTCGTTGTTGTCGTCGTCCTCTCGTCAGTTGAAGGAATAGTTTTGTGAAATGTAAGAAAGACAATGACTGCGCCCCTCCAGCGCGGTCACCGGCACAGGCGGAAGTGACACTTGAGTGTTGCATACTTTTGGGCATTCCCATTAAAAGTTATTCCGGCAGCAACTCGCAACTCTCAACTCTCAACTCGGTTCGCTTTGCCTCGCTTCGATGTTGTTGTTGTTCTTGTTGTTGTTGATGATGATTTACTTGCTCGACTAACTTTTATGCCCTGCCGTGTTATGCCCTTTTTAAAGTCTTTGTGATAATACATATTAAGCCGATTGTTTTGCAGCATTTTCAAATCTCAACAAAATTATTTTCCACTTATCGCCTATCTGTTGTTAACCTTGAAGCCACCTTGCTTACTGTTTAGTCAATTCATGTCCAATAATGAAAAAACCAAAAAAAAAAAATTTTTACATAGCTTTCTACATTAAGTCTATGAAAAAGGTCCTGTGCCTTTTTGCGGTTGCCTGCTCTTGGGCCAGGCTAAAAGCCGTTTTATATTTGTGGTATATTTTTCTGTATTTTATTATGTTCACTGTCTGTGTATCTCTGTATGTGTGTGTGTGTACAGCAGGATGCAGCCTTAAAATCATGAAATATATTATATTGTTTATGAAATAATGCGAGTTAGTTGGAATAACTTAAAAGTCTAATTAGATTAGAGTAGAGTCACTTTAGTTTAAAGAACACACATATCAGCGTTCAAATTCTTCATGAAACTTTGTCAAATCCTTTTAGAAAATCACGAAATACAAGGCAAGCCTACGAATAGTCTACGCAAAGTGGTTGATGTAGTCGAAGTAGGTTCAATAAGCGCGGAATATAAGCTCCTGCTCTGAGTGGCCATAATGAAACCGATGAAGAAGTGTCTCCTGATAGTGATTGGTTGAATTCTAATAGTCGAAGGAGGGATTGTATGCAAGCAATTAAAATATCTTCGATTAATTCTGGACAGTAAACTTCTTTGGAATATGCACACAGCAGACATGTTTTGTTGTAAACTGGCCGCGAAAGCATTTCCCCACGGTCACAAAAGGTATATCCATATATAAATGTTAAAGTAATTTGAAGTACATATAAGCCTTGTACCAATATATTTCCAAAAATCTTCAAAAATATACATTTTATAACTTTTCCAACGCATCCTCTCTACGTATATCTTATCACAAAGTAGCCAAACTTGATTACGCATATTTGCTTGGCATACTCCACTACTACTACTTCGGCTGCTACAGCTACTACAATATTAAAGAACCGCCTATAAATAAGTTGATAACATTTACAACCACGTTACTGGCATATAAAAATGTTTACCAACGGATTTAACATGGCTTGGCACGGCATATTTTCTGCACATTTTCTGAACAAAAATCTTTTTACACGTAACACGACTGGATTTGCTGCGTTCAAATTATTTTTGCATGATTTATACGTAATCTATGGGATTTGTGCTGCATAGATTTGCTTAAATCGATGTGCTTTTGATGAAGTCATGTTTGTAGGGCAACAATTTGATTGCGAATTCCTTAGCAGGCTGTAGCAAATATGCTTAAAGCGTACCGCAAATGTTTATATACTCGTTCGTAAGTACTATATAGCACTGGCCACATGATGACGGCACACACTAATATATCTGTTAATGATGGCATGTATGACTATGCTGTTGATGATGATGATGATGATGACACGACCCGTAAGTTTGCTACTATCTTGTTGGCCGAATGACTGCAGCAAACCACACACGCTGAAATTGCAATTGAAGCGGAAACGGAAATCATATTGCAAACACGCACACATACACCTAGCATCTATACAGATACTATCATTACGAAACGTATCTATCTACGTTTAAATGTCTGGCAGTAAGCAGAAGACGTTACCACGAATTGCATTAGCTGCTAGTTTAGTAGTAGCTGCCAATGTTGCGCAATTGGAACGTGTTAGCATGCATGTTAGCTGCTACATCCTTTGTTAGGTTATGTTGCAGTTACGTTGCAGTTACGTTGCAGTTAACCGTAACGCATTTGGACAGCGACACCTGTGGGTGCTCGTTTAACGATTCGCATGCCGTTGCAATTCGCTTGCTACTCACGTGCGCTGGCTCGTTTTGGTGGTTTTGCTCATAAATCATTCGCATTTAATTAAACGTAGCACAGCGTGACAATTGTGTTGAGGTTTACTCGTAGTTTTTTTTTTGTATTATGGGCTTGCAACGCTGCGGTAGATTTTTAATCAAGTTGGCAACGCTTTTGTTGTCAATTTTAATCTTTATTGGTTTTTTTTTTGAAAAGTTTTATTGAATAATCAATTAAACAAGTGTCTCGTGATATATTGCAATGATTTTTAAATCAAAAATTCATTTAATACAGAGTTGAAATTTGTTAAACATGTTTTAGAGATCCGGGGAAGTAGGATTCATTGGAAAAGCGGAAGTGGACGCAGTAATATTTGCTTCCATTTTGTTTTTGCAATGCTGCTGCCATTAGGCAAAATATTGATACAAAATAATGGCATACTTTTAGGCTGCACATTTCCGTTTGGCTAAATTTAATAGAAATATTTATAGAAAATGTTTCGTAGTTGTTTTAATGCGTGTTTCTTCGAAATTATTATTATTAGTTATTGATTAATTTCAACTATACTATTAAGTGGGTTGTACTGTAAGTTTTAGAAGCTGTTGAGGCAACGAAAAGTGTATCAAATGTCGACTATTTTATATACTTACCTGTCTACTAACTTAGCTCAATGGCTCAATCATTTAAGTTTAACTTTTCATACAACCCAGACAGCGGCCATATAGGAATGTCAATAGTTGCAAATCTATAAAACACATCGCTCATGCATACATTAATTAATTAAACTAATGTAAGCAACTGTATTGAATATCGCTTTTGACTACACTCCACTTAGTAATTCACAGACGGCTGTAACATGCACACGCGTCTGAGAGGCGTGCTAAACTATATATACTACCAAATGCTAATCTCTGGACTATTAGCAGCACCGTTAGATCGCTGTGATTTCACGCCAAAACGTAGCCGTGTCTATCTGTGCTATTCGTGCATTTTTGTGCTAATATTAATACTACTTGCACCGACTTCAGTGTCGCAACGTGAACTCAAATCGAGTTATATGCGCGAGGATATTGTGCTGCAATGTTCTTATGTAATTGGAGTTATTATGCGTAAACTTGCGCTCATCGGTTGTTATGGCTTGATATGGCTCAGACGGCGTACACTGCTCACACTTTTCTCTGATTTTATGCAATATATGAAACGCTATCAGACGCTTGTTAAGCGTGAAATCAATGCTGCACAGCTTACACAGCTGGAATGCTTCTTGGCGAAGTTGCTGCTACGTAAATGCTGCATTTGCTACCTGCATCTGTTCAGCAGCATTGCAGTACGCGTGACATTAAATAACTTCATGATTGGCGCTAGTGAGTCTCAGCTAATGGATACGTTTGCAAACATACAAAGTTTCCTCGTGCTCAGTACAAATATTGGCTTCTTTGCTATACTCGTTGTGGTCTATCGCCAATTTGCATGCGTGAATGTTATTTTAATAAATTTATATGAACGCATGCACTGCGCCGAACAACATGGCAAGCTCTATTTCAATCATAGACTATTGCAAACTCAATTGGTCAGCTTGCAACGCACTTCGGCTATGCATCTGGAGACATTTCATTTGGCGCAACGCATCTTTTGGACCTTTGATGCATCGGCTGCAATGCTTCTTCTGAATCTATTTGCAGCTAGTGTGAATATATTCTATCATGCTGTGCAGTTTAATAATAAAAGCCTAGACACAGGTCTTGGTGGCTCGTTACTGGGTTTCTCACTAACAGTTTTTCATTGTTGGAACGCTGTAATGTTGATGAGTATGGTAGATCGTCTGCTGTGTGCCTGCAATGAAACTGGACAACTATTGCGGAAATTTGCTAACTTGAAAGTGTTGCGCCGCGAATTCGAAATGGAGGTGTGTGTGTGTGTGTGTGACGAAGAAATATGTACAATTTTTTTAGTTTTATTTCTTTCATTTTCTTCCTCCCGGAGTTGATCAATATAAAGCGCAATACAAGGCGTACCAACATGTTTGAAGCTTGAAATCATATTTAAACAAATTTTAAAAGTAATTTAATAACATGAACGGCTCTTGACGAGCCTCTCACTAAATATTACGCTGTTTTTTATTTTTCTTTGTATTTATGTTTACTTTGAGCACTTTTATATTTCATTTTTTGGACTTAATAACTTCAATTTTTGACTTTCCAGCTTGAGCAATTTGCGCAACGTCTACGCTCGCATAAACTTGTCTACAAAATCGGTCAAGTAGTGGAGTTCAACAAACCAGCCTGTCTCAGTTATTTTACTTCTGTACTGGTTAACGTCATCGTACTTGTGCAGTTCAAATTGAAAAACGCACAGGAGCTGAAATATAAGGACAAGTGAAAGTTTAAGTAAATTTTTATATACTTCATTTTGTGTAAATAAATTTAATTTATTTATAGAACTAATAATTTAATTTTAATACTCATTAATCAAATGATCAATCTAAACCATACTAAGTCAAGTCCCGTAGCCTTTATTTTTATTTAAGGATACACAATCAAACAACGAACCAAGAAGAGAAGCAGCCGTGCTGTTAAGACAAGAGGTCAACTATCTTCAATTGGCATCAGTGAGACAAGTCCAGCTACAAATGGTCAACATTCATAGCAGCTTATCTTCACTCTAACTTCTTTCGCAGTATCCGTGGTCTACAGCAGACTTTGATCAACTTTTAAGCAGCCTTGAAGGAAAGTTTTTAATCGTAGGAGGCTTCAAATCCAAACATACATTTTAAGGGCAGCTATTAAGCAGACAGGGAAGTAAAGAGATTACAGGAAGCTTTAGTCACCTCCTCTACCCGAATCCTAGCCACAGTCCAAGTTCCACTATCCTTACGCACTGAGCATCAGGACAGTGCCTACAAAATGCAAGATCTAACAAGGTATTCGCACTCCAGGATGGTTGCATTTCACAAGGAGCTGTAAATCGAACAGGACTTGAACCTCAAGATTATACGGCTTAAAAACTTAGATGACGCGTATCAATTTTTCTCAACAAAGTGCACTCTGAATTGCTTCTTCTATTCAAGTGGAGACTCAGAAGATAGTGAGTTCACACGCACAATTCTGTTGTGGAGAAAGTGTACCGAAGAGTATCTAAAAGCGAAGGCTTAAAAGCTAGGTTCTAACCTTTTGAATCCATCGACGGTAATTGCATGAGAAAAGTACGAAAGGTACTGAACAGCCCTTGTCAGCTGACTCTCCCAGTGAAACCCATCACTCTCGAAGAGATCCAGTCTTACATCGGGGTCCTCAGATTACTAAAAGTGGTAGCCCCCATAAAAAATTTAAAAAAAAATATTTGTTGTTGCCGTTTATTCAGCTAGCAACTGGTGGTCCGAAATAAGACTCCGAGCTTACACAAAACCAGCAATCCGGATGACGTAAGGTCTCTCCCAAACCTTCTCAACAAGGCAATATGAATCTTAGATGAAAATAGTTCCAAAGTTAAATTAATATCTTCACCGGAGTTAAACTTCAAACACAGGAAAAAATGAATTTTGAGACCTCTCTGAATAGCGATGAATCAACCTCTCAAGTGTTGGTTATAATAGGTGTTAGGTGGTCTGATGCAAGCGTTCCCGACCTATTAAGACTATTAAATATATTTGGTCGATTTCTTTAAATCTCATTTAGTCACCTTCATTGAAATTTTATTTGGTTTGTCAATTTCTTGTTTGCACATCACGTGCGCAAGAAATTTGTTAATCGGAATAGGCCGTAAGCAATATGTACGGCTATATGCAAAGCAGCCTTGAAGGTTATACAATATTTGTTTAACACAATATATTGTATAACCTCCAGACTACTTAGCTAGAGTCAACAGCAAAATATCTGTACTCGACATCTCATGCTTAATTAATTAGTTTCGCTGAAGTGGCAAACGTTGAAACGCTCCACGCTAAGTCACGACAGTGTCTAATGAAAATACGGCCGGAATATGCATGCGCGCTTCAGATGCATATTAAAATTTATTTACTATCAGCTGCTTTTCTACGGTTTAATGCCGACACCGCTAAATCTGTGCAACTTACTGCCAAAGCCAAGTTTTCTATATCTGTTACATTCCGGCGTAATCTTCGTCCTGCTGCTACTATACGGACCACTACAAATACATCAATTGGACTATATACGCAAGCATATAGTGCTGCAGAGTAGCTATACTTTGGTGATTTTCATGCGCACACTCACCATTGTAGGCAGCTGTGGACTAGTCTGGCTGAAGCGGCGTAAATTGGTAAAACTTTTCAATGATTTTGTGGCGCATGCTAAGAAATATGAAACACTTGTGTACCGGAATGCGGAAACAAAGTATGAACTTGAAAAATTGGAAAGGTTTCTGGCGCATTTGCTGTTCCGTCAGTGTTGCAGCTGCTATGCGTATCTCGGTTGCGCCGTTTCGATATATCTGCATCTGCACAACTTCAATCGCATCGAAATTCTTAGCCGTGCAATCTACTTCTTTCAGTTGCTGATCACAAGTATCGAGTTTTATGCAATCGTTACCATGGCCTATCATCAGTTCGCTTCTGTTAATATTGCGCTTAGAGGTTTATATAGACAACTGCGTAATGCTGAGCGTCAGGGCAAGCAATTGGTATGGAGGAAGCATTTACGCAAGTTGGAAGATAGCGCAGCCATGTATGCAGATACATTCAAGCTGGCAGAGCGCACTTTTCGCATTTATGATATACCAAATGCCATGATTTTTATAAATAAATTCTTGCTGACTGTTAAGATACTTCACCATGCTGTACAATTGGCTAATGATGGCATTGA
Organism: Leucophenga maculata; assembly: GCA_035044805.1. Lineage (NCBI taxonomy): Eukaryota > Metazoa > Arthropoda > Insecta > Diptera > Drosophilidae > Leucophenga > Leucophenga maculata. The sequence continues at coordinate 135,191 of JAWNNP010003347.1, forward strand.
GGCAGATGACTCCGGCAGAATCGCTGGCTACTTGCTGGTTGTCTTTCACTGCTGGCACTCCGTAATGCTTATGAATATGGTTGAACGCATGTTGCTTGCATGTCATGAATCCGGGCAATTGCTAAGAAAATTTGCGACTTTAAAGCTGTTGCATAAAGATTTTGAAAAGGAGGTTGGTGCAATATAGTTTTTTTTAATTTTTTTTTTAAATTTATTTTTTTGCAGCTCGAAACTTTTGCACAAGGCTTGCGTACGCGTAAATTGGTCTACAAATTCTGTCAAGTTTTACAGTTCAGTAAGGCTGCCTGTCTCACGTACATCAGCGCAGTGTTGGAGAATGTCATCATACTACTGCGCTTCGATATGAAGCAGAAGCAGCAGACGCAGGATTTGAAAATGAAATTGAGTGACATCTTTGGATTTGAGGCAACAAATTAAGTAAATGAACTATGCCGCCTTTAATCTCGATTTCCACAAGTTAAACACATTTTCACAAGCAAACTTTGTACTAGTTACTAATTAGTTTCACTGGAAAACTTATTTACATACGTTTGTGTGTGTGTGTGTGTGTGTGTGTGTATGTGTGTGTGTGCGCTAAGAGGCTCAGAGGTATGTACAAATGTCCCTTTGGAGGCCTTAATCAATACAACGCTTAGCCAATTAGTTTCGGTTGATAATGCGCAGCGCGCTGCAGCCACCATTCTTAGTTCTTAGTTTCTCTATTTATAAGAAGCAAGTCTGTCCGTCTGTCTGCCTGCCTGCCTGCCTGTGTATTACAGTGTATCGACCCAAATCCTTTTAGTCGTTTAGTCATTGCTGGGAATTCCCAGTCGTGCGTATAATTGGAATTAATAGACACACTTGCAAAAACCAAAAGCTTTAGTATTAGTTTTTCATTGGATTGGCAGCAAAAGCCTGTACGCAGCGCAGCTGACATACATATTGAATTAATTTTGATTTGGAGTCAAATCTCGAAAGGCTGATTAAATGGAGACAGTTTGTGGCTTCGGCCACTATTTGCGAAAACTTCAGTTCGATGCAAATCATTTGGGAGCGAAGAGTGGAAAGTAGAGCAATTAAACTTAAGAATAGAATAGATCAAGTTCTATATATATGTGTGCCTAAGATTAAAGTAATTAATAAATCAAATATTTATCGAAGTCATGAACTGGTATAATGCATTATATATAAAGTCTGCCATAAACAAATGCCAGATAACCAATATGAAGCTTTGTTATAATATGTGTATGTCCTTACTGAAAGCTTTTATGTGCTTTTATTTAGCTTTCTATATATTTTTCGAATAACAGTTACGAACTATTTGTATAAAAGTTCGCTAAGAATTACCATAATTTATATAAGGTAAGGTAATGTACAAAGTATCCTAACACTTAAAAGCTTTTACAATAATTTTTATCATAATTTGCTAAATTTATGGCAAAATGTTGTACTATAAAGATTTTTTTAGCAAAAGGATAAGACAATTATGGTATAACATTTAACAAATCTATATTTGTCGAGTCTACATTGTGCTTAAAAAATATATTTAAGCTCTTCACAGAATCCCCAGATGTTGTTAATAACGTTGCCGCCCTGAAGACTGTTAATATTCAGTTGCTAAATACTCGTAGCCAAGAGTTGGGAGTCACAGAACACTTTATCCACCAGCTGTCCAACAATCGCCACAGCAAGATTCCCTGGTAAAATCGTGCAGTAAGATCCCTAAACAATATAACCTTACATCTGACAAACATGCAGAACTAAATAAGCTGTTAAATGAACCTTTTGAATGGCTTCACTAATGACCAAAATGGAGAAGGTACGACATTAGCCAAGGAATCAACCGGTGTAAGCTAAAGAACATTGCTCAAGTTTTAACGCCAGCTATCTTTTCTTTTACCAGGGCTGCATAAATATTTGTACCAAGGCAGCATAAATTATTGTGACGTGTTGAAATCCGGTGAGTTGGGCGGACAGCTTAATAGCTTCATAATTGGGATCTGTATATACATTTTAACAACCCGGTATGTTTGTATTAGCGCAAAATAATGTTGCTAAAGGACAAAGTACTGTTCGAAAAAAAGTTATCATTCCGTTTTCGAGTTAAATACAATTGCAATGCTTGTGTACAGGGTGATCTATCCAAGTGTTTTAAACTGTTTAAATTAAATTGATGCAAATTCCAATATTTAAATCACTAAATGTTTGATTTATTTTTACTTTCATTTTGTTTTATTCTCCTCTGTTTGATTTCTTATCAAAATATGTAATAGTTATGAAAAAATGATATATGCAAGTACTATATATACTTTTTGTTTCGTTCAGTTTGATGCCATTGTAAAGTAAATTGTAGAAATATACAATAATAATACCAAAAAAAAAAAAAAAAAGAAGTAAATTATAAAGCAAACCAACTAAATCTAACTGTATATAGTCACATTTAAATACTAAATCATTATTTAAGCATAAATCACACAACGTTTTGCACTAAACAATCATTTCGTTTCGTTACAATCTCTAAAACTGCACGGCCTTAAGATACGTCTGCTCACTCATCATTAACTCCTTCCTTCCTACCATCCTCATCATCATTTTCTTCATCTTCTTCTTCTAACTTGCTACAAAATTTTTACTTAACTGCGCGCCGCTAGCAGACGTGCACTGCTAAAATACATACATACTAATAACTTGACACAATTTCGCGTTAACTTTATGTTACGCATTAAAATCCAGACTATAGCAGCTCAAAACTATGCCACAATATGACTATTCTTATTCAGATCGGTTAGCAATTCTGCATTTAGATCTTCAGCCTCGAGTAAATCGTTGCAGGCATCACCGTTCATTGAATGCGGTATGCTTGTCGACAGCACTATGCCACGATGTGCGCCAACAATGCTGCTGCTGCCCGCGGTGCTTATCGATAAATCATCGTCGGGTGGCGAATTACGCCGCCGTTCACGTTCGCGTACAATATGCGGCGCTTCATTGAACTCGTCCAGCTCATCCATGCCGGCATATTTGGAGCCGGCAAGCAGCAGATATTGACCCGTACGATTTGGCCACAGCAAACCGCTCATCACGCAATATGCCAGACAGTCCGCAGAATTTGTTATGCCCAGCAAAAGTTTATAGCGCCACATGGGACTGATTTGTAACGCAACTATGGCAACTATGGGTAGATAGATGAACCACACAAGACTCGAAGCGCCCAAGTGCAGCAAAAAGTCTAGTTTTTTACTAGAGTGTTCGTACTTCATGGTATTACGCAGCTCATAGAGAAACCACAACATGAAAGATGTGCTGTGGAATAGGTTAAAAAAATTAATAATTCAAATTTTGTTCTTTATTTTAGAAGAGCTAAAACCTACCGCAATATTAAAACAATCCAGCCGGGCCAGGTTTGGTATTCATCTATATCGGATATAATGTCAACCTCCGTCTGTGTTTATAAATGAAAAAATTAATTTAAAATATTTATTAAATACGCTATAAATATATATACTCACTCTATCCCAGATATAAAGAAACACATGAAACGCGCAGTAGGGCACCCAAATGCTCATCAATATAATCCAACCGGTGCGACTGATCTGCTGACGTGTTACTGCCCAACCTTTGCCCAACAGCAGCAATATTAGCATAAATGTGGTCTAGGTAAAACAATGAAAATAAAATAATAATCCATACTACTAAGGCATCCATTTAACTAACTTACCCTGCTCAATATGTCCAGCACATCGCCGGCCGCCTGCAGATCCGGCAGTCCAACGCCATTTGCAGCAAAGCGTATTAAATGCACCGTGATCAGCGCCAAACTGACAAACTCACTGAATAGGCTAAGCGTAAAAAGTTTTGTGACGGGATGCTTTTGTAACTGTACTGCATAGATCTGCATGGGCAGCAGCACAATGTAGACCAGCATAAAGATCAAATACATCTCCAGCAGATTCTGTTGGTCGTAGGAGAACTGAAAGGTCAACGGATGTACTGTCGAGAAGTTTGGATGTCCATTGACTACTTGTATGTCGTAGCGTATATTGTGACCGGGATAGATGAAACCACCATGCGTATTCGAAGCATTGCTGCGCTGTAGCGTCTCGTAGGCTTGCCATTTGCATGTCGTGCGATTGCGATAGCAGGCAACCATGGCCACGTACCAGAAACTGTAATATTAAAGGGTACAATGAATGTTTAATAAGCTCAAAAAAAAAAAAAAAATAAATAAATAAATATATAATTAAACAATTATTACAAATTAATTTCATTCACGGCTTATTAAAAATTGTATCTATTTAGCGTTTAAACGCGAAAAAATATGTGTAACAAAATTTATGAAAAAAGTTTAAAAATAGGTAAAAGTATTTAAAAGTTAATTAGCAACTCGGTGTGGCCTAAACATAATCTACAAAAACAAAGCAAATACTTTTACTTTTTTGTAGCTAAACGCTTACAAATACAGTGGGTCAAAATGCATCTGAAAAAAAATCGTTTTGAGGTGCTAATCAAGTTTATGTATACTTTTGGAGCTACTAAATGCTACCTTTTGGCTTTATTAAACTTCGTGACAAAATATTCACTAGATCTAATGTTAGAGCACGCCAGTAACAGTTATATTAGCATATAATAACAATTATAGTCGTGATTTATTTGCTTGTACAATATTTTTGCTATTATGTTACGATTAGAACCACGGTGCAGCGCTGTTAGGCCTATACACGTATGTACATATTTATGAAAAGATCGTCGTCACATTGCTACCAAGTGTAAGTTAAATAAACTAAATGAAATAAAATATTCTTTATAGATAAATACATATGTACGTGTTATTTATTTTTAGATAAGAAAAACCAGTAAATCAGACGACAACTACTACGACGACAGACGGACGGACGGACCGATGTCTGTTATTCAACTTGTAACGCTTGCCATTCGCTCTCAATGAACACATGATCTAAACTTACCGCGGTTCCGCTTCCAGATTGATGACGTAGGTAAACTGATGCCCAGGCAATACATTGCTCGGTGCATCCTCATCACGGCACAACTGTCCCGGTGCACAGGGTATATGACGTAGAAAATCACGTTTGCCATTTTTATTACAATCCGCATCGTAGGCAATGCGCTGCAAACGGTCAAACATACGCTCACAGGCACGCTGATGGCTGCCCAAACTGCGATTGCCATAGAATTCGACAAAGGATGTTTTATCGAGCACGACCAGCGTCAGTGCATCACGATAGGCATCCGCAGAGGTGATATTACCGTAGATGTAACCGAATGAATCACGTTGCGTTGCGTCTTCTTTCTGGAAACCGAATTTTACAAGGAATTGAAAAAAGTCACCTGTGCGAAAGTTGCCGCTGATGTGTGTAGCGCTAGCGGGTTGTGCAGCATGTTCGAGTAATAGCAGCGACAACAACAAAACTGTGAGCGGCGCAAATGCAGTTGTTAATAAATTTGTTGTTGTTTCAGTTTTTCGCAGTCGACGTCGACGCCAGGGTGGTGCACTTTTATGCATTTTTTCTCTTTCAAAGAATTTTAATATAAATATTTAATTTATAAAGAAAAAAAATCACTTTTCTTTGCACTTGCTGTTGCTTTTATTATTATTGTTGTTGTTGTTTGTATTGCTGCAGGCAGTTGTTGTTGATGTACGTGCGTTTTGCTTTGTATATATGTGCAGCGTCGGCGTTTGCACGTTTTGCTCTGGTTTCTAGTTATATACACTTGTAAAATGTGTTTATTAACTAAATACGCAATTAACTATTATTTAAAACGCTGCTTTGTTACTTTATCGTTCATTATTTTGCTTATCTAATAATATTTGGCACTGATTTAAACTACATTTTCGCACTACTTCCGCAGTTTTATCATTTGTTTGGACACAACTGCTGCTGCTGGTTGTTGCTGCTCCTGGGTTTGGTGCTGTTGTTGCTTTTAACATTCGCAGCGCTACGTCTGTACAGTTTAATATGTACAGCTGACATATTTACATGTGAACAGTACGATTTGTACAGCTTTACATTTCAGGTGGGCAGCGCCGCAATTTGTGCAGCTGTGCATTTTAGGAAAAAATGAGCGAGAGTCGCGTTCGGAGCATGTTTGACGATGGATCCGAACCCATCGACGAACATGGTTGGTTTATGGTGTTTAGACTGTCGAGCACTATATGGAAAATCATCTCAGCCTATTTTGGGTGGTGTTTAAGGGCGGTAGATGGGCTGAATGTTAATCTTATTATGAGGAGTACCTATCGTTAGGACCCTATGCCCCTTTTTTGGAAGTGTTTAAGGGCGATTATCCATTCTAAGTGAATAAGTATGTATTACTTTCTTCAAACTTTCGGGGTGCTCTCCGAAAAGTGCTTAGCGCCATCTGTGTTCTAATGTTTTGACACATAGAGGACAGCAGTGTTGATGTTTGCGGCGCCATCAAGTGTTGAACTTAAGCAATGGTCATGATTCTAAATTTTTAACGGCTTTTCAAAGCAGTTCGATCTAGAATTTCAACTGAAGCAGGTAGAAAGTCACAGATCGGTCACAAAATATCTGAGGGCAAGCAAATTTTCCAGAAAATGTTATTTAATTATAACCAAATAACGAATGACATATAACGGTATGCGCTGACAGCAGTCCTCATCGTTTCTTTACTAAATTCGATAATCTGTTGATCGAAAAGTTTTAACAGATTATCAAGCATTATCAAGGCATTCAAACTTTGTGTTTATATAGAGACGCCATAAATTAGTGTAGGAAAATATCGAAAGCTGCTCTATTTGCATGCAGTGCTAAAAATCGTAGTAATATGCAAAAAAATTATACTTTCCAGCACTACTAAAGCAAATGAAAATTCGAGAAAATTTCGTTTCAGCACTTTCGTTTGCTTTCTTTTAGTTCAGTGTGAGCAGTCTTCTCTTTACTTCTCATAAGTTTTGAGTCGAATAACTTAAAGAAAAAAGTGAAAAAATTAAGTGACAATGGCGCTGCAAAAAGTCTGTGGCATTGCAAACGCAGATTATATGATTGATAAGGATTCACAGAAGGAAGCCACACACGAGTACACGCTTACGGTTGGCGCCAGCAATTTTGCGCAACCGTACGCGCTGGCGGCTTCGCCTTTTGAAAATGTGAGTAAAAAATAAAAACTTTCATTATTTTTTTTTTGTAATATCAAAAAACCCATTTTCGCACAACAGCCAGCTTTAAATTTACCCAAATGGCTGAAGTGGCGCGGTCGTACTTTAGCTGGACAGCAAGAGCCGCCGTTGAATATCAATTTCCAGCATGGTACTACCACACTTGGTTTCAAATACCAGGGCGGCATACTATTTGCAGTGGATTCACGCGCCACCGGCGGTCAATATATCGGTTCGCAGTCCATGAAAAAAGTTGTCGTCATCAATGATTATATGCTGGGCACCATGGCCGGCGGTGCTGCCGATTGTGTTTACTGGGATCGCGTTCTGACCAAGGAATGTCGCATACATGAGTTGCGCAATAAATCGGGTATCTCGATCGGCGCCGCCAGCCGCATTATGGCTAATATAACACATCAGTATAAAGGCATGGGTCTATCGATGGGCATGATGCTGGGCGGTTACGATAAAACTGGACCAAATCTGTATTACATTGATTCATCCGGCGAACGTAAGCCTATTAATGTCTATTCGGTAGGCAGTGGTTCCATTTTTGCCATGGGTGTCATGGATAGAGGCTATCGTCCGAATTTAACACGTGACGAGGCTATCGAGTTGGGACAACGTTCCATCTATCACGCGACATGCAAGGATGCCTATTCCGGTGGTGTGGTGCGTGTCTTTCATATTGATGAGAACGGTTGGGAGAATGTTTCGAATAAGGATTGCATGGATTTGCACTACATGTATGAAGAAAAAATGGTTGAAGAAGTGAAGCAGCAGGAAGAACGTAAGGAACGCGCTGCTGCTGCTGCTGCGGCGGCTGCTGCGGTGGACACGGCTGGCAAGTCGAGAGCTACTAAGCGCAAGAAGACTGATTAATATTGCTTTAAAAGCAGACAACAAAGAATCCGAACAAAGGAAAACCAAAATTTTATTCGTTCAACGAATTTTTTATGTGTAACGAAATTTAAAAAAAAAAAATGTCAATATTTCTGCTGGTTAAATGTGATTTTTGGATTTTGAGTCACTCGACTACCCTGTAACATATGTCGCTATAATGTTAAATTAAAAAACTGCCATTCACACAAAATAAAAATGTTGTAACCAGACTGATATGTGGTAAGCTTTTCTTCTATTTGGAGAGTCACAGAAGACTGAGGATTTACATCAAATGATGGATGATGATGAGGCGTTACAGATTTTTCTGTTCTACTATCAGCACCCAGCTAGGCATGAAATGTGGACACTCATGATATATTGTAATGTTGGGATCAGTTACTACACAAAGGAATATTTTAAATACGAGGGTGACTTGATGAGTCACAATGGTCAGGCCTGTGATAACATTCCGGTGCCATTGTATGGGCGGGGAGGGCTAAATTAGCTGTAGCTTGCATTCAATATAAAAGAATTCAGATAATTGTATATCTATAACAGGAGCGATTCGGACCTGCCCTAGTACCCTAGACCTGCCCTAGTGCAACGTTAGACTGCCGCTGCTTTTTCCATATCCAATAACATGGGAACACAGCCATCGTTAGGGTAGGGGGTGTGTGTGCGGGGGTTTGGGGTTCTATTATGGTAGTGAGATCACATGTGATCAAGTAAAAACTGGTTCTGAAATGCATAGCTAAACTGAACAGCCTAAGACAATTTAACAAGAGTACTCTTTACTGGGTATCCGGTCACGCGGACCTAGCATGAAACGAGGAAGGAGATGACTTGGCAAGAAGAGGAGCAGCATCTCACTATACAGACTCTGATTCATACTGCGGATTCCAATCAGGTACAATTTGTATTCTGGAAAATAAAGCCTGTTATTTTTTCTTGGAGAAATTTGAAGGTTCAAGACAAGGTAAAACACTGTATGCCCTTAGACTAGGGAAAGATCAGAAATTGGTAACGGACTCATTAAGAGGGTTCAATAAAAATGGACACTGGAGACTTATGCTATATTAGAGTCAAAAGTGCTATGCAATATTAGAAGATGACGAGACACCAGAGCATATTTTGAATGATTGTCCAGCTTTGACTACTTCCGAGGTTGCAGAGTTGGATGATGTGTTGTTGAATTATTTTTATTTAGAAATCTATTAAATTTTATTTGAGTATTTTAAATCTTAAAATCAACTAAAAATATTTAAGTAATTGAAAAAAAAAATACCTCTGTCAACTTCTATTCCATACTCAGCTCACACTCAAAATTTTACATCTCAAAAAATAATTTCCAAACAAAAAAAAAAAATTATTTTTCAATTGAAATGCAAATTTTTGCAACTGACACAAAGGGTTGTTTGCTTCTTTTTCCACACAAAGTTCCCATAAAAAGCATGCCATATGACAATGAATCAACAGATTTATGTCGATGATTACTCACCACCTTGATTTATATGCACAGAAGAATAATTTTTTGCAAAAAAACAACTTCACTTTTTTGAATTGAAACTCAAACCAAAAAAAAAAAAAAAAAAATAACAAAAAGTAACCCCCACACCATACTACATTATTTTGGGGTAAGTGTTGCCCGCTATACACAAGGGAATGTCATGTGTGTAGCTGTTGTGCCAAGGTTTTCAAGCAACACTATTAAAAGTCCATACAAAGATTATTGAAATTTATAGAAAAACAAGTCTTTGGGGAGTAGTTGCATAATTTCGTAGCTCAGAAACCTTTGAATAATGTTGACCTTTGTTGTCTGACTGAGTTAATCATGGATGGTTTCTTATCAAAGTAAATTTTCTTGTATGTTGTCTTTCTTTTTTATGCCGTTTTTTTTTTCTCCCCCGATAAGGGGTGGTGTTACTGATTGCCTGCTTTTGTGTATGTGCGAAATGTAATTTTGAAATGCTTTTATGTGGAACGAATTTGAAACGAAGGGTTTGAAGAGTTTGCCATTCAGATTATATTGAAATTATGGCGCAATAATTGCAGCTTAATGCCTCTCAAGTTGCATTTGTGTGGTATTAAAAATGCTTGAAGTGTTTTATGTAAGGCTTTAGGGGAGAGGAAAGTACTTATTATGAAATAAGTAGCCCCCAACCATTTTAAACTAAGATGTTTAGTAGTCATATTATATGAAAATAATTTACAAAATAAATCCTTTCAAGCAGTAAGGTTTAAGAGTTATAAATTCGTATTTAAAATGTGTTATTTCGACTGATTTTTAGGCCTGTATTAGTTCTTCTACCTAAAAAATTTTATAAGCGTCTATAAATCTTCAATTTTCGCTGTCTTATTGTCGCTTGAATTCCTTTTGCACAAAATCGGACAAAATAAATTGCAACATCTTACTCCATTACTACAGTCCGACCGACCGACTTTCCTTTTTCGTATATATTTAACAATGTTTATATGTCTATTGTTTATTGTTATGTGTTCTTGTTGTTCTTATTATTATTATGCGATATGTAAGTATTTGTTGCCATTCACTTTCGCTCGGTACACAAAGGATACAATACAATTTGACAGGGAAATAATTGATGACAAGGCAAAAAAAATTTTTTTTTTCATACATTGGCCTAGAAAAATTAACTAGCTCTGGTTTATTGACAGACAGACATACATATTTATATGGCTGTGTTCTATGAAGGGTGCATACCGAAATGAGTAATCGAAAGAAATCAAAGAACTTTCCTCCTACTACTATAGCCAAAGCAAACGACGTTTCATATTCAATAAACAAAAGTAAATGCCGTACGTTGACTTAGTAAATGAACTTCAAATACGAAGTCAGCGTCTTTGAGAAATGCTAAGCGGTGCCAAAAATAAAAAATACCGTTACACTTGCTAGCTTTGGGGGTTGATTTCTATTGTATTGCATAGAACTGGACGCGACTTTGGCAATTTGTCGTTGGAAAATTCATTGACATGCCATACATGCAGTAAGGCACGCGTGCGAGTAAATGTTGGCCGGAAACGTGGTTCGATACTTAGGTCTCATACCATGCCATACCATACGACACAAAGTCAAAGCATAAAACGTAGGCAATTTAGTATTTTTTATGTTCGATTATTGATTTCAGATGTGTTTTAAAGGCAATAAACAAGTTTGGTTAGAAAAAAAACAGCAACATAAATATTTGATAATAAGCGCAAGTTTGGTGAGTTTGTAG